>BGPR01001374.1:161631-252822 GCA_013235015.1 Araneus ventricosus
AAATATGATGTTCACAGAACTACTAGTAGCATTTTTATGAAAAATATAATGTTCACAGAACTACTAGTAGCATTTTTATGAAAAATATGATCATGGAACGGGAGTTGGGGAAACAATAAAACACTATTCTGTAAAATTCGTTTGTATTTGTGATGCAGAGTAGGAGATGTCTGCAAATTGTAGTGTGGTAAAGTAAGATTTTCAACCAAACAAGTCAGCTCATTGATTCAATTGACTCAATTATTCTAGAGGACTAAAATAAATGAAAGTGCCGGTTACGCGAAGGATGGATGCAAATACAGTTAATAATTAAACATGAACATATTTTTGATTACGGATGATATCTTTCCCTACATAGAACAGAAAATGAAAACTTATAGTTAATAAATATTAAGTACGGACATTATGATTACAGTTCCTTCAATTTTATAGTTTTCCTGTTTTTAAAGTCAAAAACATATTCAAAATTAAATCATAAATCATTTTTAATTAAAAATTTTATTTCAAAATAAATTTAATCAGTTATTTTTCCTGCACTCCTCACTCGCGTTTATAAAGATTTACGCAAATGTGCTTGAAGAATTTAAAAAAAAATTCTTGAAGTGTAACATTAAAATAAATACTCATGTAGAGAAATCATTTTTGTAATTATTTGCACAAAACATTTCATAGTACACTTTTTTAAATTAAGTTTATCATTAATCCTTCATTTACTTATTTATTTTCTTATGTAGGGCTTACGAAACAATAATTTTCTGCAGCACTCTTTTTCCCTACGAACTGGATGGTAGGAAAAGTGCGACTGATCACTGCGTCCGCACGGTAGAAGGAAAAAGGATACGGACCTTCAAGAAAATTCTCCTTTCTACGAAGAAAGGCGTACCATTTTTACTTGCTTTTCCCCTGAAGAACTAAAATTGCGCTGAATTGTTGATGGATTTAAATATTACGTGCAAAATTAAACAAAATTGTGGTTAAATTTATACAGTGGTGAAAGTTGAGGGTGAGTGCTGCAGTTCTACTGTACCTATACACGAAAGTCCACCATCCATAATCGATAAGATTTATAAATATAGTCACCTTAAACTTATTGGGGGCATAGGCCACGGTGGTCTAGTGGTAAGGTTTCGACTTCAGTGCAAGAGGGATCCAGGTTCGAAACCCGGTTCCTATGAAGATCCGCTGTTGCACGCTAAAACATACGCAGTGGCCAAACGTCCTCTCGATGGTGTGGTGCGAAAGCTTGGAGAGGGGGCGCCAGCTCCAGCATCGTCCTCGTCATCTGACCGCAGTTCAGAATGACGAGGTTCGTCACAGAACAGCCCTCCTGTTGATTCAAAACGGAACGTTAATTTAACTAAACTTATTGGAGGGTGCCTAAACACCTACTGTAACAGTGTTTGCTTTATTTCGTAATTGAAGCTTTTTGATAAACATTAAACTATCATATCTTTTTCTATTTTTAAAGTAATGAGTGATGTTTTTTAAAAAATGTATGGGTTTCAAGTTTTTGCTCGTTTTGCAAGCTGGTACAGTTGTCGGGTGAAATTTAGTTTTATCAGAGAATTTAGCGCATATATATCACTTAGTAAATGCTTCGATTGAAACAAATATGAGCAAAAATGGAGTTGAATTAGAGACTCCATTGCCAACATATTGCTAATTTTAATATAAATATCTAATTTATTAGCATTTAAAAATAGAAATATTATTAAACGTTATTATACGTTTAGTTTATTTCAAAAATAAAAAGGAAGAAAAGTTGTTACATCTCAGAAATTTCCATAGATAACGCCACAACACCAATAAACATAAAAAGTAATTCTAGCCTACACAACAGGCTAAAAAATATAATTATGGATAAAGCGTAATTTTACCATACCAACAAAATAATAAATACCTGAGTGTAGTTTAACTTCACCCTACCAACTGAGTTAATGTTAAAAATCATTCATTTCGTATTTGTTGGAAGCGTATTAGAGGAGGAGAAACAATAAATTGTACCGTTTCAAATAGAAATGAAACAGATTCTTTTAAATCCATCTAAGCTGGTTGTCGCACCGCAGAAGCCAACACGTGCCAATCGATCTCGCGGACGACCTCTGCCAGCGAGGACCACCGAGGGACGCAAGAAAAGCAACGCGAAAGCTACTCATTTGCATATCCTTCGAGGAAACTGTCTCGGAGGAGAGCGAAAAGTTATAAACATCGGCCAAACTCTTATACATATTTTATTTATCTCTGCCATAAGAAGTTAGCTGCTTAGAATTCAAGGCGAGAGAGAGAGGTTGGGCTTAAAAATGGATCAAGTCGACGATTTAAGAGTTATTCCGCAAGTTCGGCAGTGTGGTTGAACTCTGTTGACTCTATATAAACCTTAAAACGCATGGAAGGGGTAAATTCAAAAGTTCATACTTATTTTTCGACAACATTTTATACCAAAATGTAAAAATTGATGTCAAAAATGCTGTTAGCCTATTTTGACTTTCCCATATTGAAAGGAAACAAAAAGAAAGTATTGAAATTGTCAAAAATTTGACCTCAACATTTTGATAAATTTCCACGATTTAGACCTCCCTGAGTCCAATAAAACCATTTTTTGAATTATGCGGTCTGTTCTTAATAGGGATGGGAAAGACATACCGGTTTCAAAAAATACCGGTTTATTTGTTTCGGTTAACCGGTTTATTTGTTTCGATTAACCGGTTTTAATCGAAAACCGGTTTATTTGTTTCGGTTAACCGGTTTTATTCGAAAACCGGTTTATTTGTTTCGACCCCTTCAGACCTGGTTCCGGTATACCGGACATCAACTATGAACTGCTCCTATTAATTCAATAATTGACGAAACTACCTGCTGTTTTTTTTTATTTGATTCTCGATTTTCTTATCAATATAATTGTTGCAAGAATTTTTCGTTTCGGGCATGGAATCGTTTCATTTTTCTTCCCAAAATGGAGCTCTTTGGTGAATTTTGTTTTTCAAGTAATTTCTTGTGCTTAATTCTTTTTTTACCATTTAAAAGGCTTATATAATATTTTATGACTCTTTGACAACTATTTTAAAATGAAATGTGTGTGATTTTTAATTGAAATATCCAGTATTGTCCGGATGCCGGACATGGGGTAACTTCTTTAATTTTTCATCTACAGGCTTGAAATTTTATTTATGCTTTAATCTTTGCAGTAGTACACAGTACGCCAAAGGAAAAAAAATTCTAACTCCATTATTTCTTAATTCCGACTGAAGGGGTTAACCGGTTTTTTCGGATATTTTTTTTGTCTCGGTTATAACCGGTTTTTTTTAATCCAATAACCGGATCGGAAGATAGGCTCAATTTTAGGTTGGATTAGACTAAAATTTACCAAGTTATGAAGCTTTGAATTTCATCATCTTAGGTCAATCAACGACAACCGCTTACTCGAGGCGTCTATTGATTGGCGGATGACTGAAAGAGTCTTTATGAACAGATAAATATTGGCCAATGGATTGATGTCCTGTAAAAACAACATTAATAAGAAATTTTGTCTACAAACGGTGTTTGTTATTTATAAAAAAAAACACCGAAAACCTGTTATTGCAAAAACCGGTTATTTTGAGCGGTTATGACCACCAGGTTAAACCGGAGGTTGGAAGAACCTTAATAACCGAAAACCGGTTATTTTCGCCATCCCTAGTCCTCAACAATCAATTCTAAAACTTGACGATCTTAAAGAAACATGGGATGTAACTCTTTCTGTTAGTCCACCCGTGTGCATGTGAACGTGGTAATTCAAAAATGCATCGAGCTAGAGGAATGAAATTTGGCGTATCGTTTCATTACAAGAATTGTAGATCCGTGTGAAATTTTAGATAACCCTTAAGCGCATGATTTGCATTGTGTTTCTAAGGTAATGTTCTGATTTTCTACGTTATTTCTCGCCAAATTAAGTGAAAACCAGCACTAAAACCATCTATTGGAGGAAAAAGTTGAAATTATCCTTCTGAAAACATAATATAGCAGAAAAAAAATACAGAGATTAGTTATTGGAAATTCCACAAGATGCCACCCTAACACAATTTTTTACCTTGTATAGCAGATATCTATACTGTGCATTTAAGGGATAAAATCAGTCTAATGGTTGGCTGCCTGTCCATTCGCGTGCATGTGAACGATTGACTGGAAAACGCAGCAAGCTAGATATTAAAAAAAATCATACGGCCTCGGCCCCAGAGTTGTACACCGGTATCAAATTTTGAATAAAATCGGACCAAATGAAGACGTACAAAATGTACACTCGATTCCCTTCACCGTATGACGAAGCTAAACACAAAACTCACCATTTTGAGGAAGTGTACGTGAAAGTTGAAAGGAAGACACGCCCTTCGGTTCTCGTATTCTTTCGGGACAGACACAAGTGCGCCCATGGTTTGATTGCATGTCGATTCATCTATATTAGGAAAGAGACAACTCAAAAAGGCCACGAATCAGATGGGTGAATATCGCCACCATAATTGTAAATCCGCGTTTAATTATAGCCTAAATCTGTCTATGCTGATGAGGTATTCAGCAAAAGTTCAAAGAATTTGAAAATTTGCAAAGTAATTCTTTTTCTAATATAATGCGGGTTTGTCTAGGGGCTAGTTTTACTACGACTTACTGCGTTTAGGCATTGATAATAATGTCGTGTGAGATAAAATAAGTTTAATTTAGAAAACACAACGATTTATTTAAGCGGCAAAACGTGAATTAATCTTTTTGAACTGACGGCAAAAGAATTATCTCGTGAGATTGATATCTCGTTCTAATGGTTATAAAAATTATCGCACGTTTACAACGGCTGAGTTGTTTATCCGCCTCAGAGTATTAATCTTAACTTAAATATTCATAGTAAGAATTTCAAATAAAAGACAGTTTTAGTTAGTCGCGTATGAAGTGAAATACAGCAAGAATAGATGACTGAATTAGTTTCAGGAAGGACATTTAAGGGTTTACCTTTTAGAGGAAATAAGTCCACATTTGCTTTACAAGAGAGGGAAATTAGGACTACCCGTTTGTTTGCCTTTCCTTGTGTATATGAGCACAAAAACTCAAAAGCGCAACAAACAAGATCAATGAAATTTGATATGTAGTTTTAAATCAAATCTATAGATCTGTATCAAATTTCTTACCCAGTCGGCCAATTTGAGGAGGCCCAAATTGCATGTCGATTTTCTTTGATACACAGTAGAGTCCCGATTCTCCTGGCCTCTATCAACTGAGGTCTCTCTCTGCTAAACGAGCTGGCACCAGAAAATTGAACTGTGTTTTTCATTTTTTTTACTAAATGATTTTTTAACCTTTTTGCATTATATTGTATTCTATTATTTTGTATTGTATTACTTTAATATTTGCATTGGAATTTTTCTTCCCGCCGACTCGTCACATATTTTACACTCTTTAGGTGAGCAGGGTCGGCGTGGGCAATCACAAAATTATTTTTTAATAAATGAATTTTTCAAAAAAAGTTGTCTAAGTTGACACTGGAGCCGATTTTCACGACGAAAAGGCTTGTAAAATGTCGTTATCGTGAGGTGATCTTTTATAACTCAAGAAGTTATTTAAAGGGAAAAAAACAAAATCACTGTTCCATCTTAGTACTTCGTGATGAGAGGAAATTCCATTCTTTTCATGAAAAAATGAAAATTTTTGGAAAGTTTCGCGTTGTTGAATGGAGGAACATATTCTTTTGAGAATACCCGTATCCTTGAGAAAATGCAAAAGAAAAAAACGAAAACCAGTAACATTCGCGAATACACTTATCAGAACTAATTTATGTTTCGAAAAATGCTTGTTAAAAGTTTGATTACTAACAGAAAAGTTTATTAAAATGTTAATACGTGGTAGTACTTGTGGATTTATTTTTATAATTTCAAACAAACAGTTTTAGAAAAACCTAGAAAGAAAAGAGGCTCGATTTAAAATTCCGTCTGTAGCAAATGCGCCTGCGCAGAAAGAGCAGCGCCACCTATGGTGGTAAGGCGCCGACGCTAAATGACTCAGTTTATAACTGTGAAGTGGTAATGTAAAGTGAACAATGTAAAATACCCTCATCCTAAACAAACCTTTGCAATTGTTAGAATTACTGCAAATATGTGTGTTTCCAAATTGGAGTCAAACACTTGGACACACTGCTACACGTCTTTATTAACACTTTCGCGTTCATTGGTTTCGCAGTGAAATCTCCCATTGAGCATTTTATTACTGCGCATGTGCGAAACCTAACGTAATTTTTCTTTCATCCTTCTTTTCACTTAAGAGCCAGATATTTAGGCCAACTTATATAAAAATTCCAATTCCATACCGTTAGTATTCACAAAGGCATCGGTATTGCAAGAGTTAAATTGCTTTTGCTCTCTAAGAGAAAAAAATGAAGAGGGTTCTTGCTCAAATTGATATTTTTTAAAATTGGATCTTCGAAAGTAATATTCAATTTTATGAAGGTCGAATATCCTGAATATTCATGTATACTTATAAATTAAATACATAATTAAAATTGCATTTCGATGAGAACTTATTCGGAGGAAAAATAGCCCGTTACCGTTCATTGGTTTCAATGTGAAAGCACAAATTTCTTGAAAATAAAAAAAAAATTCTTTTACATATTTATGACCAGCTACATGTCTAATATTCATTTTTGAAATAAATTTAGTAATTTTCCAAACGAAACATTTAGTGAACTTGAAAGGTTTAACCTAGTTTCGTGTATCCGAAGTGAGCGTGGTCCCAATCAGCTCGAATAATCGAGTGTTCTATAGATGGTAAATACAACAGTTCTATAAGTGCAGTAAATACAGAGAAATCCAAGGGGATAGGACTTCCGCTAGTTTTCTCGGTCTTTTGATAAAGACATGAAAAGAGCAGCAGCAAAAATGCCGTTAACTAATAATAAGTAGCATTCAAGAAAACTAGACCTCATAACTTCCGAATATTTTATCTGCGTGGATACATCAGCTAATTCAGATACTTTTACCTCTGGATGCATTCACTCATAAAATCAATTCAACGATAAAATCAATTTTCTGTTATCATTCTCCTACTTATATACATCTGGAAGCATAACTCTACACACCTTCCATAATGCTTTTCGGGGAAGCATATTTCGAACGACAGAGTTTCAACAAAAACACTATAGAACGATATGATCTATTGCAGTCCGCTATCCATTTTCTGGAACAAAAATTTCAAAATTTCGCTTTTTTTTTAAATTCAGAGGTGTGCTGTATTTAAAAAATGTGTTGATTTTTCTGAAACTGAGCTTAACATTTTTTAAAAATAAGTTGTTATATTCACTTTCTTCGTTCTCTTTTTGAAGATTTCTTGCATTTTTTAGAATACAATGAAGGATGTTCGGTGTGTTTAAATTCTTTTATGAACTTTAGTTAAATGTAGAAATAATTCTTTTTGTCAAAGTTTTGATTGACGGGGGTTGAAAAATCTTGAAGAAAGTCAAAAAGACCATCACTTTATTAGATAAAAAAAAAGTGAGAGTGCATGCAGTTTTTTCAACGGAACAAATAAATATGTTTGTCAAATCGGCAATTATCATTTATATATCCAATTTAGTGCCAGAAATAAAATTATTTTTGATATATTTGCGTACTAAACATAAAATACTGAAATACGTACAAACAATCCGTGATTTATAAACAGTTAATTCTCAATATACCAGATAGATGTTTTCTGTAAGTAACTTCGGATAATTAGCTGATAACTTAAATTTCTAATTATCTGGGATAATCTAATGCTCTGTCCGGAGATAACGTGAAATTATACTTAATTGGAGTAACTGACGTATAATTTACACTATATTATCTAAGTAACCGGCTCACATTCTTATTTAATCAGATAATTATTATCTAGTTCGAATAATTAACATTCGTCCGGATGATGTTAAATGATAATGAATTTGATGTCTAGACGAATAACGTCAAACTCGAAAGGAATCATTTCTGTTTTTGACCGCGCAAATTTCATTTCGGAACCCATTGCTCATTTTGCTGTAGGATGAAGTTTGTGGCGGCATAACACAGCAGGAAGCAACGTTCATTTAAATGTTAAATCGCATGCGCAGTTACATTTGTCATGTGACTGTGATGTCATTCTAATTCACTCCATTTGTCTTCACAATCGACCTTCCAGGCGGAAATCTCATAAAACATATAACTAACCGTGACAACATAATGGAACATATTTCCCCTTATCTTGTGATTTATATAAAGAACAGTTTTATTTTTGAAATTCATAAAGCATTACTGTGATCAAAAGATATATGCACACGTCTCAGCCCACATTCCAACGAAAAGCGTTTATCCAGTACTCTGCGAAAAACCGTACAAGATAAATTCTTCATTAGTAATCCATTAGACCTCTAGAAGATTTAAAGATCAAAGTCATGTTTTCCGACTCCAATAAAAAAAATCTGAAATGTCTTTTTAGAGTAAAATCCTCCAAAGAACTAAATGAAGCAGGTTTCTTAAATCACAAAAGCGCAGTCGGTTGTCTCTTCTGTATAATTAAATGAAATTAGAGCTGTTTAAAGTAAACTGTAACCGTATCTTTTTACCATACAAAGTAAAGAACAAAAGTAAATGGTTACAAGAAAAGGGTTTCTGTTTTCGAACATTTTAAAGAATTGTGTTCGTAAGCTGAAAATAATACTCTAAAAATAACACTAAAAATGGCGCAAACAGTTTGCAGTTCTGTAGGAAAAGCAACCGATTCGGAAGTAATTAAATTTTCGAACTTTTTTAGTATCGAATACTTTGTCTTCTCGTGTATGTGACGTGCAGGCAAAGTAGTGACAACGGGTTAACATGACTTTCACATTTCGTAAAACATTTCGCTAAATTAACTTTAAATTGGCAAGAAAATTCCCATCACGAAGATTTCTTTTTTTTCTTCGTGTAAATAACGGAAATAAGCTAAAGATAGTCAAATAAAGATATGCAAATTTATTTTCTTAACATGAGATTGTAGCAACGATACGGGCACAATCATGTATCATTTAGTTATCTCTAAGCGACAGGCTACTAACGAAGCAAAAAATTAGAGATCTACAAGAATTTTATAGTAAAATAAATTTTTTAGATAGATCATTGGTGTCAGCTATAATAATTTTTTTTCCTTCGATTAAGCAGATATACGCGTGGAAATTAAAATAATAATTGAAATTGTACTCCAACATGAATGGCAACGCATTTGCTAAAATAATAATTGTAAATTTAACGCTTTTTTGTTTAGTTTTATGGACTATTGAAGGAAACAGAATATGTATTCAGGAAAGGCACTTTTTGTCTGCTATTGATATTGGACCAGAATTTTATACAGATCCACAGTTTTTGTGTAACAAATACTTTCCGAATTTCATCAATCTAGCTCGCTGCGATTATGATTTATCATGTTCACATATACACGGGCAAACAAGTTTCCAGTATTTGATTTATAGAATTATTATTCGAAAAATGATTGTTTTCAAATTCAAGAAGGGCAAAATATAAAAATCTCGAAATCGAATGTTCTTAATGATAATAATATTTTCTTTGTGTATAATCCTAATACATTAAAACCGGCTTTGAGGGTTAGAAAAATCGTTCGTATTAGTGCATATCAGTTTTAGGTGGTCACTTGCAAGGGAAAGAAATGAATACTGACAAATAAATCAAAATCCTGCATTTCACAAAATAATTCCCGTTGTTTTATGAACACTTTCAAACTCCGAACATTCAAATAATGCATTTTTTCAATTAAAAATACGTTTCATTAATTCTTCGTTTTCATAACCTTGAAGTCTCAATCACTTAACAGATGTTTAAATTAGAGCTTCTTATTTATAAGGCTTCAGACAAGTGCTCACTGGGAACAAACGCTTTACATCACCGCTTTCCTCGGGTCAAAATTGTCCTTTTGACTATTCACTTTTAATTATAGGCAGAGAAGCATTTATTTACGATCAGTTAGTTTGAAAGCTGATATTCAGCTTTTAAAGTACATTCACTGACTTTCAAATTTTCTGGTGAAAATTCAGTTCATTGTTCAAAACGGATCTGAGCCGTCTATAAATTATTTTTCATAAGCCAGAAATCCATTCTCTGAATTAGACAGTTAGGAAATAATTCTATTGATTACTGACGACAAATAATTTGGTATTTCCTATAATAATTTCCATCATATTTTAATTTGATATGTTTTCGAAGAATTGGGTCATTTTAAAGAAGTGTTGTTTTGAAACAAAATCGTTGCTTCCATCCGTATACGCTATTAACCATTTTTAATACTATGAGAAGTACAGAATAAAATTCGACGTTTGTGACCAGAAAAGAATATCTAATTTGAGATGCTTTTTTTTAATTCCCTGATCAATAATTTACCAAACTTCTTTCCAATTATCATAATATGGCTGTTAATATTTTTGGAAGTATTAATTGTTTTTAGGCAAAATCCATTGCAAATATATTCAAAAAATAATCTTATAAACTTTTTCTAATCAGCTGTTGTTGGTAAGAGGTTCTCCAATGAGAGATACCAAGTATTCTTAACATGAGATAGTGTCTCATATTGTGCACTCACATTGATAAACAAACACATACTTGAAAACATCTGTTTTATTGAGAAATTTAGAAGGTAATGTTTGTCTTCGGCTAGTAAACAAAGCAAGATGCTCAATTTCGGCATTTTGCCAGAAGGAGTTCCTTCCCTTAGCGATTGCAACATATCTTTCCTAGGAAATACAAGACTCGCAGAAACATAAATACCTGGGCATTCACACGCGCCACAATTGTAACCAGTTTTCCTCTTTCTGCAGAAGTAAGGATATTTATTTGGTTATTTCCTTCCAAAGCTATGGCTTTCATCTTCTTGTGTTGGACAATTGTGATGACAGTCTCATCCACTTTAAATAAACAAAGTGGTGCTTAATTTATTTTTCTTACTTCCTGCTGAAAAATATTGAAAAAGGCATTGACACTATTTACGTTGAAACTGATTTTCTATGGTTGCTAGATGGGCTAGTTGAAATGCCATATGTTGAACCCTCTGACTGCATTGCCCGGAAATGTAAGCTCGTCTGTTTTTTGCTGTATCCTGCGATTTTCGCAAGCTAATGGGTATACTTAGTACTTTTAAAACGTTGAAACATATTATATGAATAAATCCCTGATTGTAAATAACCATTCGCTTAGTTCAACGGTATTGCACATGTTTTAAAACGTTGCATCTAAACAGTAATTCATAAAAATTATGCAGTCAGAGGATTAATATCTGAGCCAGGTAACCCGAAAAATCGTTTAAGACAATGTTAGACAATATTGGCTAAATTCTTCTTTCAATTGTGGATTTAAAGATGGATTTCCCCCTACGCCTACTTCTATTAGTTCCTGTATGGATCTGGTATCTCTCAAGTACCTTTCAATGGTACTACGAACTCTTCTAAGATTCCCCACTCTCTTTTCTTTCAAAACATTAATCGCAGCTATCATCGCTTCTTTGGACCACTTTTCCTTTCAGAAGCCATCTGTAAATATAAAAAAATTACGATTCTTGTATACGAGGTTTAAGATTACAGGAAATTACAAAAAGGGGCTTTAGTAAACCAAACGATCTGGGCGACATAGAGAAGAAAAAAAACGAACATTCATGCAAACATACTCAGAAAAATAAGCTCTTTTATATATATGGGTGGTTTTAATAATTGTTTTCATTTTTAGTGGAATCAATTTATGTTCTCGGGATCCACGAAAAAGGCTCCTCACCAATTTAAATTTGTAATCAACTGCCCACCTTATATTTGTTATGCGTCTTTAACAACAACTCATTTTGTGTTTGCAATAGCTATTTGTTTTTGTTTTATATCTCCTTTGGTATGATAATTCAAGCTCTCACTTACATCAGAACATTCATGTCCGCTAATTTTATTAGAGTTGGTCTCATCTAAATTGAACTAACGTTTTTGAAAAGTATAATATATTTAGTTAATTTTACTGAAATTATTTATTTGATTACTTTTTTTATTTTTAATAAATTAGTTAAGAAGTATGTACATCAAGTGTTAGAAAAACATATATGCCTAAACGAACAAAATATGATGTAAGCTTAAAAACTTGCCTTTGAACTTTCACAGTTTATGTTTTTAGTGACCCAAGATTGTAAAGTGAAAACTTGAATACGTTGTAGTACAACAATCACCTTTCTGTTTTGCTTTACAACAACCAAAAATTGAACAATAACTCATTTTTCTACTTAAAAGTTCGCGCATAATATAATTTACAGTTCCATAGCCCAACGTAAGATTTTAAATGGCAGGAGCATATGCATGTTATACGGGGCAACATGTATTTAAATACATTTGTTAAATGACGTAGGCTTTTATGTTTGTCATGTGACTGGAACGCCACATAAATTGACTCCAATGTGCTTTTTAAACGTATTTGTTTCTTTATTTAATCACTTACTTTTTAATTTTTATTCCCTTTTTTTAATGTCATGCGATACATAGCCCAATGTCCAAAATGAGCCAACAGTTCGCAAACATGATAAGGTTTCCAAAGTAAATATAAATGTTTCTTTAAAAAATGATTTCATATCAGAAATTCAAGCGCAAATGAATATGCCAGAAAAAATTGAAATTTCGAAAATGAGCTAAGAAATCGTAATGCAATTAAACAGTCTCAACCCCATTCCCCAAAAAAACTATCAGAAACATCTGGATTAACTTTTTTTAAAAAAAGATATGTTTACTAAAAGGCAAATTTAAAAGAAAAGATTCTTTAAAACTTTTTAATGATTTTTAAATTATATAAAATTATTACATGTTTTAAATATTTCTCCCAAAATGTTTATATATATATATATATATATATATATATATTATTTCATTTTCATGCCATTTCATTTTTAGGGCTATTGCAATTTTTATTGTGCTTGGATTTTGTATATAACTATATTTGATATTAATTACTATATATAAATTAACATATATAAAGCTTACAATACACTAAATATAACTATTTCATTCCTAACGATTCTTAAGAACATATTAAGGACTACTTATGGAAAAGTTCATTTCCTTTTAGGAAGAAAATCAAAGCAAACAGAACTGAAGTAGCCAATCAAGGAAAAAAACACAACAAACAATCCCGAAGATTAACTTTCGGATTCCCAAAGCTTCTGTCTTTTCAGCATATCACCAGAAACTTCTTTCAATCAAAAACTTTCTCGGAGCTTAAATTCTCTTTTAAAAATGAAATCGCTTTTCAACTCTTTCAAGGAAACAAATTGAATTCGTTTTCACACTTGGCCGCCAAAAGTAGAAATTTGTCCGTTTACTTTGTTGCTGCTGTGTTTTTCTTTCCTTACAGAACAATTCGTCTCCAAGTGCACATCTTACTTTGTCAAATACTTGTTTGAGACCGTTGTGCTCCCTGATGTAATCCAATCGCATTAAAAACTTTGCTAGGCATTCACAAACCAAAAGCTAATCATTTTTTCTCAATTTCTGTCTCTCTCTCTTCTTTTTTGGCTGTTATAGAAAATCGCAACTAGAAGGAAACAATAAAAATCAAAAAGGTTTTTAAAAACACTTTTATTAGTGCACTGTGATGTATTTCATCATAATATGAAGAATCAAAGAGCCTTCTTTATCAAAAATAATATATTTATTGGACGTCTACCATAGCACAAACATGTAAAACAAACACATACACTTACATCACAAACCTTACATCACTGACTTACATCGAATTCCATCTTCAGTTCATTAATATTCTTTTCCGTCGCTAGGCAACGTTAGCAAATGACAAATACATCGTTGTCATACTATTTTTATAACCTTTAGAAAAGAATTGTGCCAAGCGATATTTTTATTTAATTTCTTTTTCAACCAAACTATATTTTAAAATTAATTTCTTTTATGGCCAAGCGATTTTTTTATCTAATTAATTTCTTTTATGACCAAGCGATTTTTTTATCTAATTAATTTCTTTTCTTCAAATATTTTAATAATTCTACAAATATATATTTTTTTTATTCGTTACGAATATCACAGTACTAAACAAGTACAGTTAAACTTCGCTTAACCGTCAGTTTCTGTTATCCTTCAATGTATAAAAAAATAAGTTTATAGTATTACAATACATTTCTGTACATTGCTACTCTTGTATTGAAGTTTATATGGATCGTTTCGTAAAATTAAATACAACATGTGTGTATTATTCACTTTTGAAAGGTTTAATTTTCCCTTCTTTCCAAAGCCAGCAGTGAAATCACGTTACTGTTCTTAAATTCTAACTTTAATCACTTTAATTCGTAAGGGATTTCTGTTATCCGTCACAGTCGTGGTCCGGAAGGTTAATCGGAGTTTTACTGCATAAATTCATTTTCTTTTATTTCAACTCTGGAGGACAAAGTAAATATCGCGAAAACGTGAGCAGCTGATTGTATACTCTAAGCAAGTTGGTGTTTTAATCACGTTCGTAATATATTTTAGTTCAATTCCTACTATTAGTTCACACTCTCCCTATATATATATTTATTTATATATCTTGTTCAAATTTTCAATCGTTAATAATATACATTTTATTCGTCCACTCAAGTTCAAATACATTTTTTAAAACTTGTAGCGGATGACACTTGATGTTAATACAGTTTTTTCAAATATTAATTCATTAATTAAATTTAATTAATTAATTTTAGTTTTATGTGAGAGAAAGCATATGTCGCCTTGAGTCGTTTGGTTCGAATTTTTCTCAATAGATGGAGCTAGGTTTGCCAGCTTCTAGACCTAATATTCTTTGTTTTCTGGTATGTTCACGAAGGCGTCATTTTTTCATGTATTTTTGTCAGTGACGAAGCGTGTAGATCGCTGACCTAAATAGGAATTGACTTTTTAAAAAAAATTTTATGTTACTTGTTTTTACTGAATGTTAGGAATTTTCCTTTTCTTACTTTCCTTTATGATGCGCATTGTGACTTAATTATCTCATCATTTTGTCTTGAGTGACTCACACTTTGGTCTCCAGATATTTGATTTAATGTTATTAATCTTTAATATTCTTCAGAATTCTTTATTATAAACATCGTGGAATTTTGTAATTATTTTTTCTCAACTTCACTACCATGTGGGGCCGGTTATATGAAAACGGGAAAAAACCACGTAGAATTGAAACTTTGTGTCGTATAAGCGAAGTACTGCTTCTATAAAATGAATGCGAGTGAATAGGAATTGTGATGAAACGACGTATAAATGGGAATATAAACGGTACTTTACTACATTTTAATTTTCAGATGAGGTAAAAATCATCTTTATGCCATAGTATTTTCGGAAGTTATCAAGGAAAACTGCAAAACCTTCTTGAATTTTTAAGTTATTAAAATTTTTAAGTTATTAAAATTTTAAAAATTGAAATTCGCGCCTTAGTGCACATTCCCATCCTTCAAAGTAGGTTTGTGCCAAATTTTGCATCCCTAGATCCAGCATTCCGTCTTGTAGAGCGCTAACACACACAGATCCTCCTTTATTATCAGTAGAGGTATAGATCCTACTAAATCATCGAATCTAATGTATTAGACATAAAAAAGCTTGTGTCGAAACAAACATTGACCTTGCAATATAATACTTTTGTTCTTATTTATCTGAAATTTTCTCTCATCCTATTATAAGTGTTAATTAATAAAATTTTCGGAACAATTTTCATTAAGAATATCAAATTAACTGAAGGGATCAAAAAATTGGAAGAGGAAACCTCAGAGAAGAGAAATTCTAGCTTTCAATTCTCCGCGATTTTCCATTACTTTTATTATGAAGTTCGCTCATTGGCTGCTGAGACGATAAAAATTCAGGGCGATCCAACTGCAAACGCGATTGCAAGCTTAATTTTTTCTATTTTCCTGGTTCTCGAGATGCCTTTCAGTAAGAGCTTGTTTTTTTTCATCTTTCGCGCTATTTTGGATAAAACCTTTTTTAAAGTGATTTATAGAAATACCTCTTTTATAATTACACTAAAGAAGAAAAGCAGCGCAGTTTAGTAAAAATTGAAGCGAGAGTATCGATATGCATCCAAAAATCGACCACTTTTATGGCTTCGCTAAATTTCTTTTGTTTACACACATTCTAATGCAGTGTAATTTAATCGTCTTTCATTTTTATAAATGAACGTAACTTTGTATCTGGAACTAAAAATACTTTTGACGAATTGAGTACCTTTCCTCTAATTAGACTAGTTTCTAAAAATTCTTAACGATTTGCTGTTGCCAGCAGCGACGCAGTTTAACGTTACAAATGACACTGTTTAATCTTCTCGTCCATAGAGAATCAGGTCTGTTACAGTTTTGGAAATGTCGAAAGCTTTAATACTCTGAAGGAAATGCTTAGTCTGCTGTTGTCTCATCTAAATTTCTAATATTCTTTTTCGTAGCGGAAACGAAAGACTGTATTCTGAATTATATCTTAGGAGTTAATTGGGAAAATCGTTGGATTACCCCATGTTCCTTTATCTTCTTATTTCATTCGTAGTATCTTTACTCAAGAATTTAGAATCCATACATTTATTGTGATAGGTGGGCCTATAACCTACGAAAATATCATAGAGAATGGCAGTATCCAAAGCAGTAATAGTATTTATATAAAGTAGGCTAAAAGAATCGCAAATTATCTTTTCTACGGACGGTTTTTGACAGTTTTTTTTTATTATTTCCTAATTGCAGGTTTTTCCAAAAGTGTCCTGGAGATTTAAACAATTGTCTATTCAAGGACATCAGTTTGATTGTGTGCCAATTTTTCTCTGCTTCCCAAATTATTTTGATATTTAATTATATCTACGATAACTTGCCCACAAATATATACCTACATTTAATACATTTATAGGGTGGAGTGGCTTGTGAATAAAAGAAATAACTAAAAATGTATGTAATCTTTTCTTTTAATGTAAATGACAATGCACAGGAAAATGTAACTATATATATATAAGAGGACATTCATAAATAGTTTATACGCTGTAGATATCTAAACTACTAAATAGGTTTTCTTCAAGTTCGGCTCACCTACTATGAAGCCTACGGATACTATGAAGCATAAAAATTAGTTAATTTTCGACGTAGACTTACGTCTCTCCATAGTAGTGTAATGGTATGACGGCAAAGAAAAAATTGATGACGCTTTTCGCGCTCAAGTTAAACGCTTATAGCTCCGCAACCAAATAACATATATAGTTGGTTTTAGTTTCATTTAACAGAGAAAGGTGGACATTGAAGATTTCAAAAAGAAATTTAGAATTTAGAATTACGGTTTAGTCACAGTCTAGCTGCAAATTTCGAAAGCGTGTTCAAAATCAAAATTGAAAGTTCGTTTCAATCATGAAAACTTTTGATGAAGTCATAGCAACCTATGCGCGCACGCAGACTATCCAAGTGCATGAGGCAATTCATTCATCGATCTTATGTCCAAGCGAAATATTACCCTAGAATTGTTGAATTACGTCGAATTTCGTGCTAAAGTTAAACGCTTATAGCTCCGCAACCAAAAAACATAGATAGTTGGTTTTAGTTTCATTTAACAGAGAAAGGTGGACGTTGAAGATTTCAAAAAGAATTTTAGAATTTGTAATTACGATTTAGTCACAGTCTAGTTGCAAAGTTGGTTAAAAGTACGAAGAATTTGTCATAGATAGAGTCACATAGTCACACTAGGCCAATAGTCACTATAGACTATAGAGTTAATAGTCACATCGAGCTACTTTAGTCACCGAAAGTCACAGCTGAGTAAGGTAAGTAAGTCTATGCCCTCACTCTCAGCGGCCGTTTCGCAGAGACAGACTACCGTCTTTTTTTTTATTAATTAAAAACTATGTTTCATATACAGTAAAATTTTACTTTAACTTTAGTGTTGCCATTCCTATAGAATGAAAATATTGTAGATATTGTAAATCATTTTATTTATTTGCCTCCGAATTACCATTTACAATGTTTAATTCTATTTTGTATCATTTATTAGTTATAGAAAAAAATTAGTTTTCAATGGTTCGTACAAGTCGTTTGGTACAGTCCGTAATTTTTCGAAAATGTAGGGGATTTAAAAATTTTCTGGAAAAAATGGTAATCTCATTTTAATTAAAAATAAATGCGTACTAATAGGTTTTTGTGTATTATAATATTTTATATAAAAGTATTTCTTAAAATATCGCATATATTTTAAAAAATGGATCTGCAGTAAAACTTGTTTATAACGATATTGTAGGGGCCTAGAAAAAAATATTGTTACAGGCAGGTTATCGTTATCGACAGTTTGACGATTTGCGCATCCAATGTTTATATGGGTGTGCGTGTACTAATATATACTAACTAATTTTATTGCGTTCATTTATTTATCTTAGAAATACTCGCTTGTGCGAAATTTTATTTTTTAAGATTTAACTTATTTAAACATTTTAAGGAACTTCAAAATGAAAATTTTAATTCACTAACGATAAATATATGCATGAAAGAGAGATGTAAGTATAATTTTATTTCGTTACAATGACAAAGTTTCCCTCCGCGCTTAGATTCAAGGCTTTAACGCTAAGGAATTCAAAGAAGCCGGGGTCAGTCCGAAGTGCTAACGAATAGGTTCGACAGTTCCCAGCCGGTGACATCTGCGCATATTCCAATATCCCCTCCCCCCGATTCCCCTATTATCTCAATCTCTGGACCATGGGGGGTCGTTTCCCAAGGAAAAAAAATCTTGGTATCATACTGTACTAGCTTTCTGAACACGTAATATTATCGTTATAGATAGATTGATTTAAAAAGTTATTGTCGCTGTAGGCAGGTTCAAAATACATCGAGTAAATAGAAATTCCGCCATATATATGCATAAAATTTTTTTATAAAGTGTTATAATATTATTAACATTAAATATATTTTTACTTTCTCGCATATGAGTAATATAAAAGTAAAAATATATTTTTGCATTATAGCTGAGCAGTCCATAGCTGATTAGATATGTGGTAACTGCAAACTTTGTTACGCTGAAAGTACTTCAAATTTTACTCACAGATACCGACACTTAAAGAGGATTTTGGTGAAGGTTCCATAACAGTTGAAAAAGAAGCCGCGGTGGCCTAGTGGTAAGGTGTCGGAGCCGAAAGGTTCCAGACTCGAAACACGTTTCCACTGAAGATCCGCCGCGTATTGGGCCTGTTGCATGTTCAATTTTACGTTCTCCCGCTGGTGTGGTGCGGAAGTTTGGAGAGTGGTCACCTGCTCAAGTGACGTCCTCGCCATCTGACAAGTTTCAAAATGACGAGGTCCGTCCCAAAATAGCCCTCGTGTTGCTTCAAAACGGGACGTTAATATAACTAAACTAAACATAACCGTTAAATGGTTGATATAAAAGACAAGAAGATATTTTCATCCCGAGTATCCCTGGTATATTATCTAGAAAAGTAATAACAGTTCCATTCAATGTGAAGGCGAACTGACAAAAAAATTGCCTTTTACCCACAGAAATTTTCCCTTTCCTTCTGCGAACCTGTCCTACCGCTTATAGATTTATAAGTATCCTGAAAAGTGGGTTCACTTTTCAATCGATAATGCAAAGCGGTAAGTTGAAGGGTTCAAGACAGCTGGCCCCCTGCTTTCCTTAAAGCGCAGTGTAGCCACGGACCGTCAAAGCTTTCGATTTTCCCATAAACAGAACTGAGATTGATTATCCCGGCCATCTGATGGATGAGTGGTGGACGATCTCTCTTACTTCTTTAAAAGCGAATATTTCAGAATAAATGAGAATCAAAAAATGAAGACTTGTGTCTAAACTCTTGTTCTTTGGCTTTTTTACGTCAAAAATCGTTGTGGTTGCCACGTATTTTTAGACACTTTTATTTGACTTTACTTATTTACTGCCTTTTAAGATGGAATTTTGAAGGATTTCTAACTCTCTTCCTGGTGTGCTAGAGTTTTGACATTTTGCACACTTGTGTGAATTTACGCCATTTTAATATTTTCAGAACTCAATTGTCAGTTAATCGATTGATTTAATTAAATTTTGATTCCATACAATTGGTACCAGTTGATAGCGAATTTGAGAAAAACTGACTTCGAAATTTCGTCATATTTATAATCATGAATTATAAAATAAAGACTAAAAAGTAGAAAATAATTAAAATAAAAGAAGTATTTTTATTATACTAATAAAAATGTGTTTTAGAAAATTGTTTTTATTCAATATATTTGTTTACGAAAAAAATTCATAGAAAAGAATTCGTGTCTAAATTAAAAGCGTATACGAAGATTCAATGATTCAGAATACGATGTTTCAGATACAATGTTTCAGTTTAAGAAAAAGAAATTTCATAGAAAAGAATGCGTATTTAAATTAAAAGCGTATACGAAGATTCAATGTTTACCCGGCAGTAGATCTACAAGATGGATAGACCTAAAGTACCATAATTGACTCTAGAGGGAAAAAAAAACTAGCGGGGATCTTCTCTTTTCGACTTTCTCGTATATGGCTACAAAATAGAGCGTTTCATGTTTAAACTTATGCGTACAGAGATGAAAACCGAGTGTGGATTTGACAGAGTGGATAGAAAACTTCATAAATATCTTCAATTTTGGTATTAAGACCATTTACAAAATCTTATTTATCTAGTTTGTTGCGTTTTTCAACAATCACGTCTATACACACGGGAATAGATATATCGACAGGCAATCAACCAGCAGGAAAAAAATGATTCAGATCTACAAATCTGGCGATATAAGCAGAACCAAATTTAGCCATCTAGCTCATTGTGTGCAGACCGTTCCCTTTGACGGATTTGTCCCACTTTTGCTACACTCAATAGTTTTCGTACCAAGACCACATACCAAATTTTATTTGTATGGCCTTTTGTTTATTTCACTTATTTTGTTCAGAGATAGACAGATATAATTCCAAAAAGTTTTTTCGGACTTAGGGGAGTCTAAAACATGGAAATTCATTATCATCTCGAGGCTAAATTTTTTGACGATTACCATACTTTCGTTTTGCGTACATCAGGTACGAGAAATATGGCAGGAAATGTGCCCAAATGTTGATATTTTTTTATTATTTGGGTCTCTAATTCAAGAATTTTTCAAAAACGTTTTATGACTGTAAATTATTTGAGGTTCAAACTTGTTATTATTAATTATCCAAAGACGAGCATTTCTACAAATGATGAATGGTAAAACAACGAAACGCGTATTGTAAACCATTTTTCAAGGTTAAAGAGGTTTGAACTAACATCTCTAAGAACGCTACACACACAGTCTTTAAATAGAAAGATATAGAATGACTGTTATAAAATGATTTATAATCTTGCCATGAACTTACCATGCGAACTGTAAATTCAAATAAATATATACAGAAAAATAGAACTCAATTTGTCTTATTGGATGTACCCAATCAGAAACACAATCATTCGATGAATTTTTAAATTAAAAGAAATAGAATTTCTATAATGAAATGGTTTATCATCTTGTTACATGTTTCACAATGAAGACTGTTATTTGAACTGCATATCTACAGTAAAATGTAACGCATTCTATCTTAATGGAAGTGCCCAATCAGAAGCACAATTATTCAATGAATTTTTAAATTAAAAGAAATAGAATTCCTATTATAAACTAATTTATAATCTTGGTACATGTTTTACCATGAGAACTGTTATTTCAACTGAATGTACGCAGTAAAATATGACGCAATTTGTCTTAATAAATGTGTGTAATCAAAAATACAATTATTCGATGAAGTTTGAAATTGAAAGAAATAGAATTTCTATAAAGAAATGATTTATATTTATGATACTTGTTCCGTCATAAAGACTGTTATGACTGTTATTTACACCTAATATCTACAGTAAAATACAACGCATTCTGCCTTAATAGATGTGTCGCATCAGAAACACTATTATTCGTCATGAACTGAGCAAAATTTTATCATAATCCTTTCTTTATTTTAAAAATAAATGTACCATTTTATAATACAGTAGGCTTGTTCCTGGATATTCACTTGAACTTTTAGACACACTTTAAAAATGTTCAGTTTCTCAACATCGCAGCTACTTCGCACGAACTCAGAAGAGACGCATTATGCTAAGAGCAGCTCTAAACGATTCCAGTGAGAATAATGATTAATTCTCAAGATTAATTAAATAATAGAAGCTCCATGATTTGCATAATTATTCTTTTTAATTACTCTCGTTGTTTAATTACTCCCAAGCGAGAACTCAGGAGAGCTGCGAAAAATCAGACAGCTTTTGTATTAATCTGTGGTTTTAAGTTATGTGCCACTTGAAACTTTGTCGTATCAGTAACATGAGTTGGTGTCACTTACAACACTAATGGCATCACTAACTTCTCGTTTGCCATACATTACTTCCATGGTTGGATTTCATTAAATCCGTTATGTAATTAAGATGATGGTGGTGCTTTATCAAACTTTTGATAGTTCGAGTTATTCATTTTAGTACTGTGGAATTTAATTACATCCGAAATAACGCTTGTATAGCTTATTATTATATCGCTATGAGCGTCGTTTTATAATCTAGAATTATTTTCTAAATGTTTAATTATATTTTTTAGCATAGAATATGTTTATAAACGGTACATGTCATATGAAAGGACTGCGCAAACCAAAAACCATAATTTTCTGCGATTTATTCAAATGAAATTTTTAATGTGATAGCCATGGTAACGTCGTCTAAATTCCAAAAATATTAAAATGCTGAAAACAAATATATGCTAAATAAACGAAGGGAAAGACATCCAGAAATTTTCTTTCTTGCTGTTCCTTTTTTTGTATAACATTAATGTTACATTTTTATGATAGAAATTATTATCCATATTCAAAAAGAAATACTTAACGGAACCAACGAGCATGTCATTACCATAGAATTGAGAAACGAATGAGAAAGAACAAACGCTTAAGTAAGTGTTTTTATAAATATAATTAAAAGCAGTTTTTAAAAGAACACTTATTCGTGTGCTTAACGGCAGAATTTTTTTTATTTTAATCATTTTCTACTTTCAGATATTGAGATAATTGTTTCGAAAACTCGCTACCAGGTGGCGTCATAGGTACGGAATCAACATTTAATTTAACTAATAATTCACTGGCAATTAAATTCTAAAAATATTAAAGCAGTGCATTTTTATCGAGAAAGCGCAAGTGTACAAAATTTCAAAACTCTAGCACATGAGGAAGTGATAGAAAAATCGAGTGCAACATCCCATTTTTACTAATATGAAACGAGTCTAGTTAAGTGAGGGTGTTTCATAATAAACTGCCCGTGTTGGCAATTTCTGAGTTCCGAGAACGAGAAGCGATTATATTTGAATTGATATTTTGAGTGCGTGTCGAACCTTCTTTCGGCAAAATGTTTTCATAACATCGGTGATGAAAGTGTCAAGTGATAAAAGATTCAATGACTCCGTTTTCATAATTCATTCAGAAAAATTATATAGGTGATAGTATTTTGCGCTAAAACCAAATAAATTCTAAGCAAAACGGAAAGGCGGATAGATTTTCATGATAAAACCCTGTATTGTACGTTGTGATAATTAAGATTTATATGCTAAATTAATATTTCGTTTCGAAGCTGCCAGAGGGCTTTTTTGGAGTCGACTTCGTAATATTTTACCACAATCAGTCGATGAGGCGACACCTGAGTCACCACCCAATCTCTAAACTTCTAAGCTTCACCGTTGTGAGGACACTGACCCACGAAGGTATATCTAGCGTGCATCAGGCCCCACACGTACGAGCGTTGTCTGTGAAATCGAGTCTCAGTCCTGTGGTCCCGAAATCGAGACCCTACTATTAAGCAAAAGACTAAGCAAAACGACCCTTTCAAATTTAGGTTAAGCATTATAACACAGTTTTTATCCTCTAATTTTAAATTTATGTATAATATTAACACTTTTTGCTGTTCTTAAAGCTTTGAGAAGCACTGTATAATTTATAAAAATGTCAAGTTTTACCCGAAATATATAATTATTCCAGCGAATAAAAAAGGTAAAGTTGAGAGTTTAACCAGGAGTCAGCCAGGAGGATTTTAAGCCAATCAACGGCCGACACGAGCAATCACTGGTCGTCGATTGGCAGACCTTCCTCGAGGCGGCCATTGAAATGGTGTAAAATCTTCTAGAAGAATGATATTCAAAGCTTTATAATTCGGTCAGTTTTAGTTGCAGAAGAGTGGAACTTTTTAAAAATGTTTGTCTGTTAAAATACTTTACTTATATGTGACTAATAGGGCTGAAGGACTGTATAAAAATTTAGACTTCGTAATCCTTTCAGTAGTACATTTATTGACTCAAACAACATAAGATATCATTCTTTACTCAATTTAAAGCATTTTTCCGATTGAAAGTACATGCCTATCTCTAACGGATTAGAAATTAGTTATTGGGCCACGATTCGAGTGAGCACTCTGTATATTTATTAGGTTTGAACCGGCGATGGATATGGTGTAGCAAGAGTGAAAATTTCTACCGAGTTCGTTGAATTTTCATTTTCCCCTTAACTCCCTTACGATTGAAGATAGAAAGATTATTCAAATTAGGCGAATTATCACGTCATCGTAAGGAACAACTTTTGTTGAAAAGTTTTTTCATTAGCTACAATTGCTTAGAAGTTATGAGTTGAGGAGAGATTTTCGGCTGTTTGTGAACTTATGCATGTGACATCTCGTTCTGAAGCTCTCATCAGTTGCATTCGCTTCCACCCTCTTTCATCCGCATAGTTTCAATCCTTATGAAATTAGAGGAGGAGTGAAATGTTCCTTTTCTTATATATCCGGAGGAAAGTAATCTGCCTGCGCCTACTGGCTTGCAAGCAGTTTTTTTTTAATTAAAGAACCACTTTTTTTCACCCTGTACTTTCAGGATTTCAGCGCATTTGCCGTTTAAAAAGCATTTGAATCTCATAAGGTTGCCTAGAATTGAATGATTGCATTGTAATGGCTTCAGTTTCGATTATAGAGAATCAAAAAGTCACAAACATTATACGATGATTATCTGATATTTCGATTCTTTTTTTCTGACGAATTCAAAAAGAGCAAGATTATGCCGAGAGCAATAGTCATTTTTCCTTTTTCATGAAACTTCATAAAAAGTTCAGCATGGTTCTGATTTTTTTTTTTCTGCGAACAATTTATTTTCCGAACGCCAAACTTTTCTTAAACTTTCTTCAAGACAAAAGAACTTTTCTTTCCTCTCACGAATTGGTATTGCTAAAATTTAAAATTGAACCTAGTGGAAAAAAAAACATATGCTGCGACCGAGGCTGAAATAATGGTTTTTCTTGATTATTTTCTTTCATCGGTCATTTTTTTCCCTCGAAAATCACGAGCAGCAAGAATTCTACTTCTTCTAAGTGAAAAATAATAGAAAATTGCCTTCGGAGCTTAGGATGTATATTGGAGAGAATATCTTGTTAGTTATGCTTATTAAAGTTTCACGCATTTTTTTAATTCTTCGATATTTTAATTATTTATAAATTCTAGGTTTAATTAGTTTTGATGAAATTCTCTTTCTTTATATGGAATAAAGGCCTTAAGGTATGTATACATTTTGAAAAATAAAGTAATTTACAAATTAATGTTTAAAAAATGTGAAATAAAATTTCGTTTTTCCTTTTATTTTACTTGACATTACTGTGTTAATGAGAAAAAGCAACTAGCATAAAAAAGATAAAATTCTCATTAATTACAATATGTATGAAACTAATTCTGATTTATTTTATGTTTAGAAAAACTTTCATATACATATAAAGTGTCAAATATCATCATGCGAAGCTTCAAAAATTGAAAAAGTTATTAAACTTACTTATTCTGAACGTTAATTGAATAGATGAATTTCATTATGGAATAGATTTTTTTAAAGTAAAGATGATATTTTATTTCTTCTCTGAACCTTAAGAACAAAATTTTATGAAAATTAATGTATAATAGAAATTCAATAATTGAAAGAAAAGTTGGCATTCGAAAATATCAGTAAAATAATTTTTTTACAATGTGAATAATAGCAAATAAATAACATTTAAACTGAAATACTCCATAAACATGTAAAAGAGTAATGTATTAGTTGTTCAAAAAATTATTTAGTATTCATTATGTTCTTTGCATCAGTATATCTTATGCATTTAATGTTAAGTAATGTTCAATTTTTAAAATCAAGTGTGCATGATTTAAGGCTTAAAAATTAACTCTAAACACTAAAACGTATTGCTTAAATTTCTAATATAGGCATTCAAATTTTATAGAATTACCAAACCTAAAATAAACAAAAACCTTGATATTGGCAATTTCTTCGAATTGTCCTTAACGAAAATTAACTATCACGGTGAAAATACGTTTTCATCATGAGTCCGGGCTTCAATCAAAAATACTTTCAACCTTTGAAAATCTTTTATCATAAATCTTTCGATCCTGACACAGTAGATGTCAAAACTTTCTTCATTAAGGCTAAAAATGCTATATTTAGATGTGCGGAAAATCGCATTAGATTTTTTTAAATGATTGAAAGGCATACTGTCGGTACAGTTTTAAATTTAAATAAATGGAATTCTACGAAATCATTAAGAAATTTCCTTTTCTTTTTTGGATTTAAAAGCTAGAACTTTACAAACATGTAGGAAGACTTAGTAGATAAATTCATTTTTGAAAATTCTATTGTTCCGAATAATGATATCTAATGCACAAGAAAATGGGTTTTTAAACATATTTCGAATTCAGAGGAACAATTAATCTTGTTTAAAAAACTTCCATAAATATCCCTTTCCTTTGATCTTTATTCATTTTATAAATAGATAAAAGAATTTTGTCTCGAGATTTTGTCTTGATTTTCTTTTTTTTCCATTTGCTTTATAAAATATAGTAAGGATTAAGTTTCGTTGTTCTTCGTATTTAGAATATTCAATACAAAAATCGTTTGCTGCAATTGTAAAAATAGAAATAGTGCTATCTGTAAAATGTAAAACAGAATGGGAAATTTGGATCATCAGAATCATTAGTTTGAAGAAATATAATTGAAGATTTTTAGATTTTAAACAGTTTGAAAATACTTTGATTCTTTTTTCATTTCTGATCTTTCATCAATCGTTATATGAAATCTGCATCATGACTTATTTTCATTTGAAAACATTCTTTTCTATTGAGAGAGCTTGATGACTGCTTAGTTTGAAACAAATTTTTTTTATAATTTTTCTCCTAATTTTGATAAATGTTCTCGAATTACTTAAACTGTCTTTTACAATTTGTATTAAAAAAATTCTAAACGTTTATCAAAAATTAATAGTTTCATCATATATGTACTAGTTTAACTACGTTCCTTTTCGAATTTCTGCCAATATCATTTTAGTCAGGCTAGCTAAAAGGGTAAGTTAGGAAAAAATGGTCACATTATTTATTTATACTTTTGTTGTATTCTTACAGAGCATTCAACATTTCATATGTTAATGTTTTTTCTCTTACATTCGTTACGTATGTATACAACCAGAGGTGTGCCGAGGTAATTTTACCAATCGGGTAAGATAACAATATGCTACCCCCTTCCCACAAAATCAACGTATTTTTAAAAAATTCTATTATGTCTCTGTTGTAAATACCAAATGGAGTTTTACTTCGAAATGTGCTTGCTTCTTCTGGAAATATGATTTAATAATATTATGGTCAGAATTTTTTAACTTCAGATATATTTAAGATTATATAGGGGTCGTATTGAAAATAAAATAATATATTCAACAAATTTATTTAAAAAATAGTTGATTTTTGTATTAGAGTATCATTTTCCTTTCCATTCTATCTGCAAAATCTTTCGTTATATCCCCAATTTCAATGTTCTGCAAACCGTTCTACTCAATTGGCATAGTTGCTAAGCCAACTAGTCGCTCCTGGGACATGGTAGATCGCAGAGAGGTTTTGATTTGTTTCAGTTTAGGAAAACTTCTCTCTCCCGCAGCAACAGTTACTGGCACAGTCAGAAAAATCATCAATGCCACAGGAAGATTTGGAAAACTGTCGGCAACATTGTTCACTGTCAAGCAAGTTAGAATCTCCAACAACCATTTTGTCAATCACTTTGCCTGGTATTAGAGATAACATAGCTAATATTTCTTGGTGAAGTTGGAAATCATTTGCATCATTATGAACAACGTGACTCAAGACCAAAATGAAGGTATTTTTTTGCACATGCCTGAAATTTCATTCTGTTTCGTGTTATATAAAACCAATTTTTTAATTTGCGCAGTTGAGTTGCTCCAAACGTCCCGCAAAGACTTGATTGTGACGTCTGGAATAAAAATTCTAGAAGCTTTGCTTGAATCTTCTTTGGAGCAGCTTCCACTTGTGATTCATAATCATACTTCTTTTTTTTTGGTCGAACTTCTGGTTCTTGAAAAAATTCTGCTTCAATCTTAGTTCCTACTATTACAGAGGTCACATGCTCTGTATACACCATCCATAAAATTCGTAAGATAGGAACTTTAATTTGTAAGTCAGGTACTGTTGCAATTTGCTGTCCAGAAAACTAGGTTAAACAGTGAAACACAGGATGGTTTCAAGTATGCTATCACAGTCCAGAGCACCGTAGATGAAAAAGAAAGAACGTCCATGAGAACATCAGAACTCGGTGGTAAGCCTTCCAGAACATGAGGAAAGTTCTGGTTCTTGAGAAAATTCTGCTTCAATCTTAGTACCTACTGTTACAGAGGTCACATGCTCTGTATACACCATCCATAAAATTCGTAAGATAGGAACTTTAATTTGTAAGTCAGGTACTGTTGCAATTTGCTGTCCAGAAAACTAAGTTAAACAGTGAAACACCGGATGGTTTCAAGTATGCTATCACACCGTACATGAAAAAGAAATAACGTCCATGAGAACATCAAAACTCGGTGGTAAGCCTTCCAGAACATGAGGAAACAAATGAAGCAAAAAAGCTCAAAAAACGATAGAGGAGGGTAGGCGTTTATGCTCAGTATAAACATAGTTGAATCGTCGCGTTGTATAATAGTTCAACCACAGTTGTGATGGGGCTTATAATCCCACTTGGTCTAGCACAGGTGTGGGAAAACTTTTTTCACTGAAAGGCCTCATTAAGTTTCACCAGGTGGGCAAAAGGCCGCAGGAGCAGAATCTTAAAGGTTATTGTTCTGTAATTATTAGTATTATCTTACATTATTTCAATGCAAATTGTGAATAACTATTAAAACCGCGTAAGAAACTCAAGAAGGCCGCATCTTTCCCAGCCCTGGTCTAGCATATGTGGCCAAGTCCAACAGTCAAGGACTCATGATAATGGTGAAGTGTGGCATCTTGTGTCGGCTAGAGCGACCTTGGAGCACTTAGGTAGAAGTCTACAATTAACTGCAATATATGGAGACAGGCTACCTTTCTGGATGACTTTCAGGGAAAGCTGGCCCACATTGTGTTTCGCTCGGAGGAAAACCTCCAGCAGCCAACCAAACCGCTTCTTTGGTAAAGCACACATCGATCTACCGGTTTCCGCATAATGAACGCAACCAGAGGATATCTATGTATATAAAATTCAATGCCTGATTGTTTAAACTCTATACATATCCACACACCGTGACGGATTAGAACGAAATTTGTCACGCACGTTCCTTAGCATCCAGAAGGATGAACTACTCTATTAAAAAGTTGCGTGTGCCCTCTAAAGGAGGGTTAAAAGGTTTGACGTTTTTTCGTCATAACTTTGGAAAAAAATTATCACACAGAAACTATTTTTACACCATCTTAAAATTCAAAAAAGTAACTTTTTAGTGACACCTGTTCCACATTTTTTAGAATATTTTCTCTCGGTTTTAAAAATTGAACACAATTTGTAAAAATGCTTTCGTTTCTTGTAATCTTTAACCTAATTACATTTTCCACTCGCGTGCTTTTGCCAGTGTTAAAGTTAAGTTCTTTAAACATTTTCAATTATGCACGCGGAATTTCGCAGCGTTTAATATGCTCGTGCTGTGAAATACCTTTAAACACCGACTTTTTACAATCGTTGCGATTTCTTCTATTCTTTGCCGTAATTTTATCCCATATTTTAGCACTTTCGAATTTTTAATGCTTCCGGTTGGCATAGATGTCTTTTTAATTAATTGGTTTTTTTTTTAATTTTTACTAGATCTCATTGAATAAGATTATAATTATTATTAGTTTCCCAGTTTTTAACGAATTCTCTGTTTTCTCGCACCATCTTCAATATCATACTTTTCAAAACGTATCAACGGACAAAAAAAAATTCCTTTCACCTCTGCATTTTTTAACTTCAGGTTTATGGCCTCTTTTTCACCTTCGTAATATCTATATTTCAGGCATTATTTTCCCCTGTTAACCCTTATTGTCATATTATCAGAGCTCAAAATCCAACTATTATGTTGTGAATCTGTGTAACATTCAATGTATGTTTGTGGGTTTATTTGTTTGTTTCAACCCTATACAATCCCCCACCCCTTCATGGATTAGAACGAAATTTGTGACACATGTTCCTTTAACATCTAGAAGGATTAACCACGCTATTAAAAAGTTGCTACCTCCCTCTAAAGGGGTTGAAATGGGAATAAAATTAATTTTTAATGTTTTTCCGATATAACTTAGAACATATCGTCGCACAATTTTTTTGCACCATCTTAACATTTTAAAAAATAGCTTTTCAACGACGCCTGTTCTGTACCACTATTTGTTTCATTTTTAATCACTTTTCAAAATGATTTTAAACTCAATTTATAGCGATGTTTCCGCTTGTTGGCATTTTAAACTTATTTCACTGTTTAATCTCTCAGATGCTTTTGTTAATGTTAAAATTAAGTTTCTTCCTTCGGACATTTTCCAATCCTTTTTTCATTTTCATTCCTTTTAGCTTTACATTTTCTAACTACAAATTTTGGCCAGTTTTTACCTTTACAGTATCTAGAATACAGACATATTTTTTCCTCTTACCCATTATTATCATATCATTTGGATATCAAGGCTCTTAAAATAGGTGTGAATGCGGATCACGAAATCTGAACCAAACACACGTCGTTTTCACAAAAAAAAATTAACTCAACAAAAATGTTTTTAAAGGTTATTCACATTGGCATGGAGAATTTTGCATCTTGCATAGTGAATATTGATTTAAGCGTTGCTGAATTTTGTAATTGGTGGTGTTTAGTAGCAGTTGATATTACGAGGCTTATCAGTTAGTGTGGAAACGTTGTTACAGCTTGGATTGCACGTGCCCACAAGTCAATGCATGATGCTTTAAGCAGAGATTGGTAACGTGAAACAAACTGCGATGTAAATATTTCACAAGATATGGAAGGAACAAATAAACATTGACTAACAAAAGATCAGCCAACGGCGTATGAAGTTTTGATTGCTGATGGAACTGGAGTTTCATGTAACCTGAAAAACAAACATTTTTTACATTACTTAAATTCAATCGCAATGTCATATAGCTCTTGCCATTGCTTCATCAAGAATAGCTAACAGATTTTTGGATGGTGGCAAGCAGGCATAAAAATCAATCCCACTATAGGCGCCTATGGGAATGTCTTTTTACCACGCCAAGTGGATCATTGTGCCCGCTAGGGTTTCCGTATTTACTTTGATTGGCGCGAAACTGAGTTTTTTCTTCTACGTGTTTTGAAAACCTTCCATCTTTATTTACAATTAACAACTAATAACAAATTATTTTCAACTTTAAGACACTCAAGAAGGAATTCATCCTACTTTAAGTCACACACATACACAAAAAAACTACAAAGTAGAAATGTTTACATCCTTATAACAGATTGCATCTCTCGGTTGTCGTCGAAATAGAAAAACTTTACAAAGCATTTCTCGCCAAATATTGGCATCGAAAACACTCCCCATAGGCGTCTATAGTGGGATTGGTTTTTATGCTGGCAGCAGAACGCATTCTCCGTTTTACAGTTATCTCTGGTCTTAGCTCGCACCGAAAATCCTGTATTCAATACAAGCAAAACGTCTGAAAAGGAGATTGTCCCACAAACTTGGAAACTTAGCATTTGGAATGTGTGTACGATGGCCAACAAAGCTGCAACTCTCAAGCTTCAAACAACAAACTTGCAAAATCAAGTTAGAAACTCCGTACTTCTCCCATGTCCAATTACATGTTCTGGAGCGGGAACTCCAAAAATCTTTATAATATGTTCCAAACGGTGAGACCAAAAATGTCGTTTATCCGAAGCCTTTAGAGTAGTAATTAATTAGGTATTATTAATTAGGGCTGAGGGTCCTAAAACCTCTTTAGGGGTTAAAACTAGAAAACTCTAAGATTTAAAAGTACATGCGTGTGGCTTTTTCTTTCATACCTCTAGAACAGATAAACGCGAGCGGAGCCGAGGGTACAACGGCTTGTATTTAATATAATTTCTATCGATTCTTTTTTACATACAAGCATTGTCAGCATATGTAATGATTATAATAACTTATAAAGGGAGAAAAATAAACATGTATACATCAATCCCGACTCCTTTGTCCAGATTTTAATGTATTCCATTTACATAAAGTTAACTTCCTCCTGCTTTAGATACATTTTCTCTTTTGCTTCAGTTTCGCCTCTGAAAATAGGATTATCTGTGGAAAGAGGAATGTGGCATTGTTTTTTCATGAATGCTGCCTACTTGCGTAAATATTCACGCAAAATATCTGTTGCTTTCCATTATGCGCTGTTCTTTAACTCTATGTTTTCACGCCGGTGTGAACTAAAAATATATATTGTCCATGATATCCGGAGTGCCCACTTTAATCGTGACCCAATAGCTAATATCTAAACCGTCAGAGATAAACAAATGCAGTAAGACCCCGGGTTATCCAAAATGCCTCTGAAATCGCAGATCCAAAACGCACGTACTGTACTGCACGGGAATAATGGCGAAGACGAGACTTCTTTGCGCCGATGTCCCCACTTTCTTCTTTTAGGACTCGCCAAGAAGGTCAGTGATTAATTTTAGAATGCCAACATTAAAATTAATAGGTACTAACAATATTAACTACGATGTTGTTTACCTGTGCCTATGAGGCACGTTGCGCCCGGCGGAGGGTTAGCTTTAATCAAGTAGTGTAGCCTACATGGGGAGTTCTGAACTCGTTTAGAACTCAAAACATTTCAGAATTAGATACAAAATAGCAATAGATGTTCGTGGCTTAACCGAAAAAGAATTTTATCCGAACCCCCTACCCCCTTTAGCTTCTTTAACCTGGGTTGTGCTGTACTTCCAAATGGAAAGATGCTTTAAACGACGCACAGTGGTGAAATATGCCAAAAAGGGTTTTTAAGGGGACATACGACTGTTAAACCTCGAAAACTTTCGATTTTATGCAATATATATATATATATATCAAAACAAACTTATAAACACAAGATAAAAACTCAAAAACAGTAAAAAAAGACAAAATGGCAAAAATAGACAAAAACCAGAAAAAACCAAAAAAATGAAAAATATCATAGCGAGCCGCTCGTCAGGAAGAGAAGCTCGCTCATGATATTAATTTGTGCTTTTTTCTGCTGACGACAAACGAAATCCGTTAAAAATTGCCGTCATCCCCTCTGAAAGCACAAAACAAATGAAAATGGAAGAATTCTTGAATAAAAAATATAAATACATTTAAGAAGATTTAAAAAGAATCAAATACAAAAAAATCCGAATACAAAAGACCTAGAATAAAATAGAAAAACAGCGTAACATAAAAAATAATAAAATAAAGCGAAATATGCTTACCATGGCCATGAAAACGCTACCGCGACCACGAGGAGAATGAACGCCAAACCAGTTATCGCCGTTGCCAAACAGAGGAAAGAGAAAGATAAGGAGAAAGAGGCTTTGTCAGTAGCTCCGTAATCACTGCTTATATATATATTATTTCTATGTCTTTTCCAAACAATTTAAAACAATCCGCGTTAAAAAATTCCCATAATTATGAAAGTTATGAAGGAAAATGTATCAGCTCTTCAATGTAAGCATTGAATATGGCCGTATCTTTCGAGCGCTGTATCTCAAAATGTGTTTTTTTATATTGCGCTCACGATATCTCCAGAACTATTGAATATTTTTACATAAAATTTTTACCGAATATGTATTTTGCTATGCTCTACAAATTGAACTACATTTTTATACATATTTCTTCAAAAAAGTTTTTTTGGGGGGGTTAGAAAAGTTGAAATTTTATCTATTTTTAAAATTTGTATTTTAAATTGGCATATAAAATAGAAATTAAATTTAAATGTAAATAAATTGTGGTTCAGTTTCTTAAAAAGGCTGTTTAAATTACTTAGATACCCAAAATATTGTGATTAGACAGATATTTTATCAGTAATCATGCGCGCAAGGTGACTATCTCATTTTTTCTACAAAAATTATACCCATATTTATCACTCTCTCAAACAAATACATACCAATATAAAGGTTTAAAAATGTGTGTACTGTAAAAGAAAGAACAGATATGTTTCTAGAAAAAAATTAAGTGTGTGAAATGTATTGTTTCAGAGATATAACGTATCGAATTTGGCAGTTTTCCACCAATTTTTCGAGGTTCATTAATCATAGGGATGGTTATGGGCTCAAACAATCAATCAGACCGACAAAATTCCGAAAATGCTTGTTCCATATTCATTGAGATACAATACGTAGGAATTCAACAAAATCTCGATGTCACATTTCTTGACAATTACGATGTATAAATTGTATACTAAAAAATAAAATTTTCTTGCAAATATATTCATCTCATTTTATATCCTGAAATTTTCTACATACGTTACCCTATTATTTCAATTTAAATACAAATTGAATAAAAATAGTTTAAAAAACATACTTTTATTAGTATACTAAAAGGCAGAATATTTTTATCTTAATTATTTTCTACTTTATAGACTTAAATTTGTTTTCAATATTACAATAAGATTCGTTCTTATAAATATTATCTCTGATATCTGATGACATTAATATAATAACTCTGAAATCGATTTCTACTCAAATTCTGGCGGTGCCATGCGTAGGGAATCAAAATTTAATTATATTAATCCATTAACTGATTATTAAGTTCTGAAAATATTCAAGTAATGTACTGTTATTTAGAACACTTGAGTGTACAAAATTTCAAACCATCAGGAAGTGAATGTAAAATCGATAGCAAAATTCCATCTTTACAAATATGAAGCAAGTCACGTTAACAGCGCGTAATGAACAAAGAATACATTTACGAACATGGAAAGTCGCTTCCCAGCAATGCAAGTCCTGTGGTTGGGAGGAGAGTTTTACAAGGTTAAGCATGGAGTGACAGAAGCGGCTGTGCCGGGACCCCGACATAGGCGACCATTTTGGCGGCAAATAGATGATTCCAGAAAATGCAACCCTTTTCTCGATATCTCTATTAAGAAAAGGAATACGCGTGAATATACGAGAAAACTCCATGTGACGTTACGGGCTGTCGGAGAGAGTATATAAGGACCGCGTTTGGATCAGAGTGCAGTAGTGTTGATCCATTGGGAACGACTTTAGAGTTTCGTCTGCAGTGCGAGCTAGGAAGCTGGTGAGCTGAGCGCTATTGAAAGTGCTGTTATTGTCGTTATTAGTTATTTGCTGACTGTTTGTCTTGCTAAATATCAAAGTGCTGAACTGTTATTATCTGTGAATTGTTGTCTGTTTACATTGCTAATCTGTGCAAGAACTATTATTATCTGTACCTGTGATACGTGTTTTCCTGCATATTTGTGAATAAGCCTTCATTCTCCATTATCCTTCTTGTTGGACTGTTTACACCATACACTCACTGAAAGACTTTTGTAACAATACTTTCTTTCGCTTTTTCTTTATTTATCGCATGACGCTACCTATATGCACATGATATTATTGTGAACTTTTTTCTGTGTGATCGATATCTATTATTTTCCTTCAATGTACTGCAAAAGCACATTGGCTGCAACTTCGATTACTGGTTAACATTTTTTTTAAATTTTTGGATAAGAAAAATTAATTTAAATATATATTTTGCAAGAAATTATCCTCCGCAAAATCAACGAAAACGTAAGAAGCAGAAGAGATTCAATCTTTTTCAAAGATTAAGTATACAGAAATTCGTGATTCAGAATTCTCTCCGTATCTTGTTGGGAAACGTCATACAAAGTTGAAATAAAAAATTACCGAAACACCCTTCAATTAAACTTACTTCATACGAAAGAAGGTACTTTTTTTACGAATATTTTTCTCTATCTAATCAGTCCGAAACAAATTCTTATTCCGAAATAAGAAAAAAATGTGAACAATCGAAATTAAACGTCGGAATTCCGAGGAACTGCAATTTAACAAAATTTCAACTTCCCTCTTTTTTAGATAATCGATTTTCATCGGATCCACTAAATTAAAATTCTTTTTTTTTCATTCTGGGAGTTTTTTGCTTTATTTTCGGAATAAATTAGCAGTTTGTGGCGAACGTAGATAAGATTCTTAAAAATTGAAAAGATACCGAAACAAGAATTTAATAGTTTGCATTTCACGTACTTTATTGAAATAAATTTAAATCTGCTTATTTTTTGCTTGGAGAAAATTCTTTTATAAAATGTTATAAATATCAGTCAAATTTGTGTATAAATATTAATTTTGTTCTGAATATGTTTCTTATGTTTTAGTCATGTTCGTAGTTTTATCCATTTCTTATATGAAGTACTATGCAAACTGTCAACGCAAAAGGTAGTTTTGAATATTTACCCGAGAATTTTTTACAGTTGACAATCAATCCATGCTCAAAGTCATTTTTGGTAGCATGTTATAATTGACTTCCTTATGTCGAACTTCAGAAAAAATCAAAACCGATTTCATCTCTTACACTATTTTTACCCGAAATTCTTGAAATGGATCATTTAAATCAGGCGTGGGCAAATTTAGAAAGATTTTTCTAGAAATTGTTATGACTTTCCACATACAAATAACAGCAAACCTTATTTTATCTTTTATATCATTAGAATATAAATTCGTTTTCACTGAGTGAAGAGTTTTTTTTATTAGTTTCTTGAGTCTTTTCATCAAAGGACATGCATTACGCTTATGAAAGTTCCGCAAATATATGAAATGAGTACAAAGAGATATATACTTTAAATATTTTCTGAATTTTTTAAAAAAGGGAATATTTTTCTGTTTCATATATATTTTAAAAATGAACGTCCCACCTATTTCAAAGTGAAATGTAGATTCGAGTTGCAATAGTTCGATTTGTACCATTTTTCGTGGAACCAATCCAACAGTTAAATCGAGAGCTGAATATCCTTGAAAAGTGTAAACTCAATTTTAATAAACATTGCATAAACACAACATATACATTAGAACTTCATATCTCTAATTAATTTCACAAATTTAGAATTTTATCAGTTCTTTCAGTGTGTCGATCGTTATTTTCCATTACTGTTTTTAAAAACCGACCGACTCATTGTAAACGGTACTGATCATGTTCATTGGCATCTGCGTGCAATCTCTTTCCGTGGATGCTCTCAAACTCGTTGATTGCAGCTGGTCTTGCGTTATAAACATCATGTTTGACATAACTCCACAGAAAGAAATCCACTGGGATTAGATCCAATAGGGCCACCGCTTCTTCCTAACCATCTGTTCATCTGAATTCTATTAAATCAGGCACTTACCTTCTGATAGTAATAGAGAAGTGTTCTATTCTTCTGTAAAAGATATTCAGGAAAAATAGAGAAGCGGATATTTATTTTTTACCAAGCAATATATATAAACATTAGACGAGTTTCGAAATAAAACAAAATTGTATAATTCAAAGAGAAGATTAAAATCAACATCGGGAAAGAATGACTAAAAAAAACGTGTTTAACAAAGATCCCAGGAAAAGGTTCTTCGTACTCACTGCGTACCCTCCCCCTCTACGGAGTGAAATCGTCCAAAAGTGATAGGCACGGGTTCTGAAACAAACAGCATCTCTCGAATGCTTGGCGTAACGCATTCCTGTTTTAATTTCAGTTCACTATCACCAGCCACGTTATTTTCAAAGAAGAAAGGTCCAATTGACACTGCGGTTAATATTTAATATCTTCGCTTGGTGTTCCATTAAAACAAGAGAAGCCGATGGCCTAGTGCAAGATCTCGACCGTGCGTGGGGTCTGTTGCGCGTTAAATCGGACGTAGGCGGTCAAACTTCCTCCCGCTGAAGTGGCGCAAAAGTATGCACACTGGTCCGGCCTATCCAAGAAGTGTGTAAGGCCGGTAGAGGACCAGCCGGTAGAGAGCCGCTCCACCGGCATATGAAGGACAAGATGTTTTAGGTACAATAAAACGATACAGGCATAGCCGAACAGGGGCAGTACTTTTAAATGAAGGAGAGCTGGGAGTATAAACTTGGTTCGACCCACCTCGGTGGGGAGAGAATAACTTGATTTGCATGTACTCAACCACCAAGTGTGGTGAATGATACTCACAATAAACGAATGACAAAATGAAGGCTCTTTCTTTTCATATAAAATATAAAAACATCCCTTGCGCAATAAATTTAAAAAACTGCTCGGGCCAGCGAGAAACATTATAAAATATTAATTTTAAAACTAACACAGTAAAAATCAGATATACACTGGTGTGGTAAGTAAATTTGGAGAGGGGGTTGCCAGTTCAGACGTCGTCCTCGTCACCTGACTGCGGCTCAAAATTACGAGGTGTGTCCCAAAATAGCCCTCGTGTTGCTTCAAAACGGTACTTTAATATAACTAAACTAAACCATTAAACAAAAATCGTCAGTTGACGAATAGTTGTTTATTATCGGTTGATTGAGCTATTATTTTTGAAAAAGTATCGTTTTAATGGAAAAAAACAAAATAAAAAATTTTTTATTTATTAATTAGAATCATGAAACTTTCGTCAGCTGATAAAATTCTACATTTGCATTCAATAATTTGAGTTTCGAAACTTTGATGCGCGTTATTAATTGTTTATATTATAGTTATTTTCAAAAATTGTATACGCTTCGGGACATCCTATTAATATGAAATAATTTAACGACGTTTCTCGGTCCATTAATTTTCCGGCGAACGCATGAACCCTGTTAAGAAACCAAACTAATTACTTAACTTTGAAATAACTTTTAATGAAGGCAATTTAACGAACTATACTTTCTGCAGTAGTTTTAAATGAATAGAAATAAAAAAAATTAAAGCGTAGAGCAGACGATATTTCTTAAAAACCGCTGCCATTCATGGTATGCTAAAAAAGCAAAATAAAATTGCATGCGCTCCGTCTCCACATCCCAAAAATTCTAAATAAATTTTTGTTATCGGGAAAAACAAGCCAAAGTATCTATATATTCAAAATTTTAGTTTTCATGCTTGGAAAAGTTTGACGTTTTTATCTCCTTCGCGCCTATTTCGGCTGCGATGAAGTAAAACTTTTCACGGCAAAATCGACCTCTTATTTTATATGCTGAGGAATCTATTTTTAACAATGACTTCATTTTTTTCTCCTTATTTCGAGAGCAATTTTTTTAAGTGCGCAGGGCATTTGTCTGACAACTTTTTATCTCGCAACAAACTAAAGTTTTCGCAAACTTAATGTGTTTTTTTAAGAATTTGGAGTTTGGTTTAATATTCTTTGTTATTACTAAAACTATAGCATATGCATAAAGAATGAAACAATATTTTTTTATGGAACTTAATGCTTCAATTCATAATATTGCACGTAGCTTTCATAAATTCGTGGAAGCGGTCCAAAAGTTTTATAAAAATCTGAAGTTCCTAAATGAGAATAATAATAATAAAACGTGATAAAAATTCGTTTAATTGATTTAATATTTTAAGCTAATATACCTTTTGACTTTTCTTACATAATATAAAAGGCTGGAGTGTAGACCAGAGACTGCAGATTCGATACCCGATTTCATGGAAGATACGGGCCCGGTGTGCATATTTCCGTCGAGGCTCGAATGTTCTTCCGATGGCGTGCTGTGGAAGTTTGGAAAGGGCCAATTAAGGTGTCAAACTCTTCTTCTGGTTCAAATTTCTGGATCACTCTCAAAATGGTCCTGGGAGTGGGTCCTTCGAAACGGGGTGTTAATATAAATTAACCCACATAATATAAGCCTAAATATCGCAAGTCTTTAGTTTCCCTATAGTTAGTTGGTAGGTTTAAATGCAAAAGTTGAGGTTTGTTGGGTTACAGTTGAGCTCTGCGTACTCCTTAAGAACGAAAAGGAATTCAAACTCATGAGTTAGAGGAGTCCTAGGTTTGAATTACGTTGCATTCTTAACTGATGGCATTTTAAGTTAAGTGTGAGTGTTTTGAAATTGGCATATAGGCTGCAGAGATGTCCTTTTCTCTGTTAGTACAAGCATCGCTCAATGTATCCAGTAAAGCTCTTCGAAAAAGGTAATGCTGCCTTGAATAACTTCTGAGATTAGATCGCTGGATTGACTCAAATTACTATTCAATTCTAAAATTTCCTTTGTTTCATGGTTTCAGACTGTTAGTGTGGTACGGAATTCGGGAGAAGAGGGTGCATATTTACGGATCCTACTATGGTTTGGATTGAGGTCGCTATTCATTGGCTCTGAGCGTCACGTGACTTCGCTTGCTTCTGAATGATGTCGTAGGAGCGCGCTTAGTTTGGATTTCGATTTTTGACTTAGCCTTTATCTTGAATTCATCATTCCCTTTATAAATATCCAAATAATCGTAATTAAAAGATAATTTTGGTTTCTCCATGATACAATAGCTAAGACAAAAGTCGAAATCCAAACCAAGCGCGCTCGTATGGCATCATTCAAAAGCAAGCGAAGTCACGTGACGCTGAGAGCCAATGAACAGCGACCTCAATCCAAACCATAGTAGGATCCGTAAATATGCGAAGAGCGCCATCTGTTCGCTGTTCAAAATTAAGAATTCCGTCCCAAAATACCCCTCCCGTAGCTTCGAAACGGAATTTTAAGCTGCGCAAACTAAACTAAACTCATATTTATAGTATGCTAAAAGTAATTACAATAAAGCACCGTTTATACGTCTTCAATGGGACTGACCTAAAACGACGTTTAAATGAAAAGACGAAATTTCACTAAACAACTTTGATTATGACAAATTTAATGCGACTAATGGAAATTCATTTAAAATCAATTTTGATGTCTCTTAAGATAACACTAGTACATTACTACATTGTATGGAAAAGAATAATTAAATTTTAAATTAAACATTTATCATGAAAGTGAGAAAAATCATGCCTTTATTGCATATCTTGATCACTAATTATACATTTATTTTAAGCGATTTAGGTGCACGCAGGTGGGCGTTTAATTTTTAAAAAATCTTTAATCGTCATCTGACGTGCTGATTGTCTCTGAGTATGAAGTACAGCACCACGAATTGAATTAGGTTCATTGAATGTTTTTTCACTGGTCTTTTGACAAAGGAAATGAATTCGAAGTTTTCCAATGGAGTGCATTGCGTCTTTAAAGGCAAGTGAAATAACTCTTCTTCATACTTATATTCCTTATCGCTTAAATTAACACCAGACAATGTGTCTTCCATTAATTCATCAATTGTGAATAGTTCCGAAGTCATGATATCGATATCACAGTTCACATACTAGAAAGGACGGAATTTTCACATTTTAGAAAGGGGAAAACGACGTAGAACCGAAGCTTTGCTTTGTATAAACGAAGCACTTCATCATTACAAAGAATACGAATGAATCGGGACTGTGATGAAACGACGTATAAATGAGAAACGTATAAACGGTGCTTCACTGTATTTTGATGATTAGGGCATCCGCCTAAACCCCTCACCTATTCATCTTAACTCCCGCAGTCACACTTTCCCCTTTGGGATCCCATATGTGAGATTAATTATATTTCTAGGGTCCTACCAATGATTCATTTCGGTTCATCTTCGTAAAAATGGACTGCACAGAATATATTGAGCCACAGTTATCAATTTCACAGTGAAATTTGAAAATAAGATTAAATTGATGTAACGAAATTTTTTTCAGTCTTCAGTTTTATATCTACTGAGCTGATTGCGGCTTTATCATTATTTTTAGATGTTTTGTTTCTCGAGGCGCAGACTGTGCGCGTAATGTGAACGATTGTAGCTGATTTAATATTTCAAGCATCAAAAGCAGTTCTTTGCATATAGCCAAAATAAAATATTTTTGAAATAATAATAAACGGCTATTCTTTTAATCTGATGCTACATTGACAATCCGAATGAGGTGAAATTGTAATAAGCATGGATAATAGAGTCAAGCTGTAAATTGCCTGGATAATGTAGGCTTCATCAAGTTACGCCGAACCCTGCGCAAAACAGATCATTAAATCCTTTAGTGGGTAAAGTTGGATAATTGACAGATGACGCCGGGGCGTGCATTCAAGCGAAGCAAGTGAACCAGTGCTTCAATAGGCAATTTCTTTTCTCAAACACAGTCCAGTTATATTCTCAGATTTCTTTTCTCTCGAACACTTTTAGAGAAAGCAAGATTCCGTTTTGTTTATTGCTCCTCCCCCTTTAATTGGCAGAACTTGTCTCGTATTGAATCTCCCTTGCCTTCGGTATTTCTGTCTTTCCAGCCGACCCCGTGTGCGATGTCAAAAATGCGTGTTTAAAGTAACCAAATGGTTCGTGCTTCATCTCGCCTTGTTATTGGCTCTGTGAAGATTCCAGAACAGCTGCTGAAATCGGCCCCGCCAAAGTAGCCACCTGGACGGTGGGAAAACTCCACAAAGGAGAATTCGCTCAAAGAGTTTTTTCACTCCTTATCTAGTGACACTTGGCACACAAGGCCTTTTCGGAAACTCCCAATTAAGAAGGAGTGATGGATGTCCCTTCTCAGTTGAACTGAGACGAAACTATCCATAGACGAGACCGCTAATAGCCAAGACTGTCACTGGACATAAATCAATCGCCTGGTGAAAGGAAGACCTCATTAGTGGACATCACCGAATTGTCAGCCAACCCTCACGAATTGGGTTGAATCTCTCACGTGTTGGGCGGACTTTGATCCTGGGAAAACGAGGATTTAAGCTGCGGCAAAAAAGGAGAGAGTTGATTTTCGATCGGCGATCACTTATTGATCGGATTCCGATCATAGCATCGTGTTTCGAGGGCTGGATCTTCGGATCGGTTTTAGAAATAACTAGGTCCCATGCGGCCAGTTGTGTAGCTGAGAGAAGCAGAGTTAAGAAACTGTACGCTTCTGTTTAACTGTTTTAGGAGAGCATAACTCTCGTATCTGAACTGTTCGAGTTTTATTCGAGATGAGCGGATGCTCATGAGGACTTATTGAACTTTTCAATAGATTTTAAGTGGAGCCGTTGCTCTGAGTGACTGTTATTTCTACCTGCAGAGGCTGTCTCAAACACCATCCTGTAATTTTACTCACGTCTAAAATATTCTGTACATAGATTATTGCTTATTTTATAATCTATAATAACCAAGATACTTCGAGTAACTTTGAAATAAAATTATTAGATTTGGTACTAGTCTAGCCGTTGATTCACGCTACACATGGTCTCACGACGTCACAGCTCCATCAAGCTCGTGCTCATTATGTAACATTCCCTCTCTCACCGTGACAATCACGTGACTTTCGAATATTATGTGAGGCATTCCCATTTGCATACAGAGAAGGAAAACAAATTACGAAGCGGAAATTTTGAACGATTGATTACACATCTGCTAGCGTAAATAAAATATGCGATATTGCTATATCTTTGTATTTGTAAAGCTTGTATGGATAATATTGTGCTCATTATGTGTGTTTAAGATTCGATTGCTTCAGTAGGTTTAGAACCACCGTACGTCAATGGATGACGCAAATCTACAATTAGTCCGGAAAGTGAAAACTCAATGCGGATAATACCGCCTAATTAATCGAGAAAATACTATTATAGTAAGTAAAGAAAGTAATCAAAGCTGTGGGTGAATAACTTGAATCTTATCGATCAATGATCTTGTCGATTGAAGTCGAATAATCGTGGTGTGAAAATTTCACACATTTCGGCTAACCTTTTTGGATGTATAAGACAGGTTCTACGTTTTTTAATAAATTTCAAATAAAATTTCGTCAAACTATTTCTATGTTCAAACTCTTAAGAACCTAGACTCCGTCAACGCCCCGCGTCCTATTTTTAGGACAGTTATATTTCACTTCCGTGGCTGAACCGTATTTGTAATAAGAAAGCAAAGAAAACAGATGTTTTTGATAAAGAAAAGTTATCTTCTTGTAGCATTTAAAATGTTTTTGGAGCAAAAATTGCATTGCAAAAAATATAATTAGTTCACGTTCTTTGCTTTATTACATTTGCCATTTTGTAAGGTTTAATCACTAGTTTTACGCACGTCCCGTAGTAATTGTTTAATAACCAGGAAAGCCAATATTATGGGCGAACAAGCTGGTCACCAATGGTGGCTAGTTACAAATAAAATTTCGTCAAACTGTTATTTTGAAACTCTTAATAACCTTCATTCCGTTATCAGCCAGCATCCTATTTATAGGACAGTTACATTTCACTTCCGTGGCTAAATCAAATGCATTCCATTGTTGTTGTTTTTGCATTATTTAGCAAGCCAACAGACATTCCCAAGCTGCAAAATTTTTCAACGGACATACGCCAGATTTTGAAGCCAAAATGTTGTCATTTTGAAAATTTTTCATTTTTCCTTTGATTCATTTTTGAGATAATGCAAGGAATTAGCCAGCAATGTCTCTTTGTTATTTTGCCATAATTTAAAAATCTTTAATATTCATGTGAAAAAGTTTTTAAAAATGATTTTCTACTGATTTTTTTTCTAAAAATTTTTTTTAAAAAGGAAAAATATTTTTTTTCGAAGTTGAATTTTACTTCACAGTATTCTTAATCTTGATGTTTAAAACATAATTTAATATAAATTTACTGAAATCTATGCTTTAAATTAATTTGGGCGTTAGCTGGTTAAATAATAAAGCGCATATCTTTGAACTTAGTGCATATTATTGTTAAATTCTTATCTGCAAAACAGCAGAACTTTGTATTTAACGTGACATAGCTGTTTCAAATGCCACTCTTTTTTTATGCGAGCAGAAGTTCACAGTTATGTAAATGTAGTTCCTAAGTAATTGCAACAATTAATTCTTGTTAATTAAAACTGTCCAGACGTTTCTGTTCTTACGCAAAAATTAGCACTTCAGCGGAAATGAAACATTTTAGTTCTAGAATAAGAGAAAGCGCCGTTTCGACCAGATAAAATAAAAATTATCTACTAAATTCCCACGCAGTTACAGAATTCTCTGCTTATTTCGAATGCTTCTCTTCTAATTTTGTTCTAATAGTTTTGCTTACGAACAACCGGATTTTTATATTGTAGCACCGAAACTCTTTCGCGCTTTGTTAAATTACCTTTGTTAATTAACTGAAGCATCTTCTCTAGCATATCTTTGACTTAAAAACATGCAGATTAAAATCAAAAATAAAATTAATTCACCTGCTTAATTTGCAAAATTCACATTTTAATAATTTTTTAATCACAAACCAAACGCATGAACTATCACACGTGCGTCTGCCCTGTTGTTATTAGACAGTTAAACAATTGATGGCATCTGAATGATGAACATTTTCGAGTTTGCTACTGCAAATTACATCTAAAGGGTATAATTTGTTACACAAAACTTAACCAGTTCTAGTCATTTCCATAAGACTTCTTATAATGCAATAATAAATTCTAGGACAGTGCAGCATCAAAAAAAATTTCTGGGACGTTTTTTGGAAACAGCGATATCTCAAAATATGGATTTTGGAATTGGTTCCGAACTGCGTCACTGTGCATAGCTCCTTTGTTTATATTTACGTGTTCGAGTATTTTCATATCCAATTAAAAAATTAATTCTGTACACACTAAAAGCTGCTTAATCGTCTAAAGCTGTGCACTTAAAAAATGGCTTATTTTCCTCTTTTAATGTGCTTTTTGACTTCCCCTCCTCATCCATACGTATGGACGAGTTTTTTGCTTTGCTTGTTTACATTTAAGTGCTGGGACTAAGTAATTCCGGCGTCAATGGAATCTTCAAATGGAAATCCAGCATCCCAGCAGATAAAGGGGTCTATTCTGGTACCCCCGGTTGGGTTGGGATGCCGGGAATTTGCAACCTTATTAAAAATTAATTTATAAACGTGCGGAAATAATTCTTGTGTTGAAATGTTGTGAAAGAATGTAAGTTTTTCCTCCGCAGCCGACGGAAACCCACCAGTACGTTCGTGGTTCTCCAAAAGTGAACGTTTGGTGTGGCTTGCTGTACGATCGCGTTGTTGGGCCTTTCTTCTTCACAGAGACCAGCATAACCGCAAACATTTATCAAGATTTGCTGGAAATTTATGTCTTTCCACAAATTGATGATTTGGAAGCTGTAACTGGGAATAGCATCGTTTTCATGCAGGACGGAGCTACTCCTCATTTCTCAATATCTGTGCGTGAAGCCTTAAACGAGAGGTTCCCCAACTCATGGATTAGACGAGATGGCCCAATTACGTGGCCTGCGCGAATCCCCGATCTTACGCCTGTGGACTTCTTCTTCTGGGATTCATTGTGTGCAGTGAAAACATTACTGATATCAGCCACCTAAAACGTCGAATCGTAGCCGCAATTGAAACTGTAACTCCACAGAGCCTTCGCAACACATGTATGTTAAGTCGATAAGACGTCACTTTTCCCGTTGTTAACGTGCGGAAAAAGTGACGTCTCCCAACCCAACCGGGGGTACCAGAATAGACCCGAAAGTCAAGGGTTTTAATGTAAGTAAACAAACCAGAAAACTCGTGTATTCCTTTACTTGAGTTTAGGTGTTCAAGTATTTTCATATCCGATCACGAATTTAATGCAGTACACAGTAAAAACTGCTTAAGTCTGTACACAGGAAACAATATCATATTTTGCTTTTTTATGTGCCTTTTCTTTACATCCTTATGCGCTTTTACTCTACATTCTTATTTGATTCCCTACTCGTATATTTTTATTCCCTTCGCTAACTTTGACGTGCGTATTTCTATCTAATGTTTACGTCTTCGAGTTTCCTCACATCCTGTCATAAATGCAGCGCTGTGCACACCACAAGCTGCTTAATTGGCTTTGTGCACAGAAAAAAAGCCCATTGCACATTTAATCCTGTTCAGTGTATTTTTAATTCGATTTGAGGAGCTTTTTTTTTATCGAAAGTGAACGTATCCACTTTTCCCTAAAGTTTTCTCATCTGAGTATCCAACTATACAAGGGTGTATAGTCTCAAATTATTCTTCCCCTTTATAAAGCCACCTAAAGTTCTTGACTTTTTGGCAAACTAAAAATATTTACTTCTAAATCCAACTTTGTAAAATGGATATGTTCACTTTTGATATATAACGACTCATTTTATATCAATTAGACTAAGTTAACAATAATATGACTGGATTTGTCAAAAATACTTTTCCTATCTGGACATTAAACCTTATTCCACTGTTTTCTACCAGAAAATTAAATCCTCGTATTATTGGCATACTTCCTCAAAATCTTCAGCGCCTCGATGGTCAGGCAACAAAATCTTGACATCGAACTCGAGGCCCACTTCCACCAAGGGCTGGGCTTGTATGCCAGCCTTCATGAAATGGGTAGAGTGTTCATGCAATCCGAGGGATCGTAGTGCAAAATCTTGGGGAAGGGTACCAACGTCTCTCTCATCTGACCACGATACACAATTTCGGCATCCCAAAACAACTCCCACGCCATTTCAAAAAGTGCATTAATCTAAATAAACCAAACAAATTGTGACAATATTCATAAATCTATCTAATAGTTATGAATAATCAATTTTGTTATCATCAACGAAATTGATTATTGAAGCAAAAATATAAAGGAAATTTTATTGTCCCGAGTTTTGGTCATAAGCAGAAGGAAAACAGAATAAGATTTTGTGTCTCATTCAAAATGAAACATATTTCATCCGAGCTTTGATTTGTGCATGAGATAAAGATACAATATGACACATTTCATGCACGTTTCTTGTTATATTACAATATCACACATTTCATGCACGTTTCCTGTTATNTTACAATATCACACATTTCATGCACGTTTCCTGTTATATTACAATATGACATATTTCATGCACGTTTCCTGTTATATATCAGATACATTATTTTTTTATTCATAATGATAAAATTATTTATTTTTATCACTGAATTTGATGTTTCGTACCCACACTTAACCAGCACAATTCTAACATTCTTTGGATGTACCTTTTTCACAAAAGTTATTCTACACAATTTGAAGATTAGCGGCCGGTTACGGAAGTGCGACAAGTGCTCTTTAGAATGAACGTAATAATCTCAAACCGCTTTCAGATGACGTAGACGACTATTAATCCGGTGTCGCACCCTCCCAACTTTGCGAACTGCGATTGAATGTGTTTCCGGAGCACTCCAGAGCCATCACCGATCATCTCCGGTCAGAGAACTGCAAAGTGACGCGTCAGTGTTTGGGTCGGATATCGATTTTATACCAAGAAGATATTTGAAATTTGATGCAGTTACAGTATAAGGAAGGAACTTAAAAACAGCATTTCAAAATGTAACTGTTTTCGCAAAACAACACGGGAAGAAATTGCAATGCTGCATTATCCGAAAATCATTGTTATATTATAAGTAGTCTAATATGCAAACATTGTCGTAATCAGGCGGTATGGGGTCCGGTAAATGTTTAGGGTGGAACCTTGTCACTATTAAAAAAATTACAATTAAATGTCTACTTTTATTAGTTTCAACACTATAATAATTAAATATCTCGCCATTACCAAAACGATTCAAATGTTTTAATGGTTACAAACTCGCTACTGACTTGTGTAGTATTGAAACTATTAAAACGACCACCATCTTGACACGGAATCAAAAAATAAAAATCCTTACACATAAACACGTCGTTTTTAATGACCTCTCGGAACCTGCATGCAAAAGTTGAATAAAATAACAACCTGTTTAGCCATGACTACAAACAAATTTAGAGACAGAAGAAATGCCGAACGGTCGAGTCGAAATACGATCTCGCTTCGCCAAGTTAATTACTTTATTTTTATTAATTGCTTGACTTTGTTAATATGTTTGTTTATTTATATTGTTCAGTAATGGTGGATAGGAAAGTAGCAGTGTCTGTCTGCCTTTGTAATTTCAACACCTTGGGTCGCGGAATCATAAGACGGATTGCTTGTCCTGCACCTTATAGTCGCACTACTTGCGCAGGAGATGATAGTTTGCTCGACTTTGGGTGGTAAATTATGCGCTCTTAGGCAAGGCTTTCCATAATGAATCTGAAATCCACAAAATGGTAATTGTCTCCTCATCACGCAATTGCATCAACTATGCTTTCATTTTTTTATACATTGTCATCAGAATGCGCAGTGACTTAAGATTCTGCTCGGATATATCGTCTTAGCCTCGGGGATGGAGGATTCCGGGACATTGAAGCAAGATGTTAATACAGACAGCAATGAACTGAACTGAACTCATCTTCGTGCTCCCCCCACGGTGGACAAGTTCTGGTGTAATAACTTGAATCATGTTTTGTGTTATTAAATAGAATAGAAATAAAAAATAAACAATTATTTTAAACGGCACGAGCATTCAAACGCAACAGTCGTAATGAATTTGAATTGGAGAGGCGCACTTTGCGTGTGTCGTGTGAGGTATTATATCGATCTTCGTTGAATAGCACCACAGCTATGAAAATGTATCCACATATTGTTAAAATCAATACATTTTCTTGCTCTAGATTCTATTGTTTGTGCGAATAGGACGCATTGCATTATGAATGTGCACAGAATGCTCATAGAATACGGCTGAGTGCTTCATAGAATACATCTATTACCTGCCAATAATAAAATATAGTAGACGTCAAAAAATGCAGACCGTGCTGTTAATCTCATTACAAAATGCATTGTTCTTCTTTTCGGTCGCAAGGCAAAAAAAAATCTGGATGGAAGATGCTAACCAGGAATTTATTACTGCAGTTTTCACTTTTCCAACCAATCACATTTCTTATATGGTTATTTTTTTTTCTTTCGAGACACGTCCAAATGCCCCTGGGGAAAAACTAAAGTACCTCTTTGACATTTAGCCCAAAAGTGATGATCCTAGATATGAGCTCAATACCCGAGAGAACTGTTCTTAATTAACAGATGCTAGGAGGCTCTGGCTTAGTTGCGTGGAGGAAACGGAAAAGTAGCGTCCTGCGCGCTTCTCTCTTCTAAAATAATTTGCAACAGAGAGTTTGCGTCTAAAGGGAATATTGTAATGTTTTGCCTCCGAACACATTGACTTGAAATTTTTACAGCTTTGATTAAGTTCGCTCGCCAATCGTCTCTATTTTAGAGCATGTATTCACCAGTCTCAACGTTTTATGCCGCTACGTACTGCGTTCAGCTAAAATGGTTAGAATTTCTTAACTTCATTGGAATGCTGAATGAAGGAAAGAAGAGGAAAGGGGTATTCAATAAAATCCAAAAAACTAAACAATATTTTTTTTAAAAAAATCCAAGACAATGAAGCTGATAATTATAAAAAGAATTTAAATAAAAATAGTAAAAGATAAATAAGCATTAATAAAATACTGTCTATACTTAATCTTACTGTTACTATTTTTCGTTCAGTCTGATTCATCCACATTAAGTCACTTTAAGGCTATTCTATTGGACCTAAAGCCTATTTGTATTGTAAAAGTTGAAAAGGAGAATTCTTCGGGAGCTTACTTTTTAAAAATGAAGTCAAAAAATCTTTTTTAATGAGAACTATTTACTAATAAGTATAAAACGATTAAAATTCGGAGCAAATAATTCAAATGAGAAACACCTTTTCAGTACTGTACTGTTTATGTAATAAAGGCAAAGAGTCAAAACTCAGGACTGTACTAGCCAATAGGGCAGGTTAGAGTACTTTATATGTATCACAAAAGGTGTAAAAGAGAATTAAATTTACTTTTAATTAAAATGAACTATAACAATTTTAAAAAAAAAAATAAATCTAACTAATCTATTTTAATATGATCTATTTGCTTATAGTTAAAACCTGGAACAAATACTTGAAATTCTTGATAAATCCAGATACTTTTCCAATCCGGCACAAACAATCAAAATCCTGAACTGTTCCGGCTAATCCTGGACATGTGGTCACCTTAGTTTAGCGCCAAAGAAAAATATTGCAATAATATGATTACCTACATACAATTTAATTCAAGTTGACAAAACAATGTTGAAATCAAGAAAAATAATATCTAAGTTCAAAATTAGACAGATGATTTCTAGAAATATGCAGAATTTACGCTTTTCCGTTCCCGAAAACGCGCGCCAGACGAGCCAAATATAGCAACCCTGCGCCACGAACTGTGCCAAACATCGCCCTTCGTTTGTCTGTAATTCAATTTCTTTCAACATGTATCGTTGCCGTTTCCATTCAGGCTCAATTCCTCGACAATTTAAGCTCGGCTACAACTGCTACTTCGTTAACGGAAAAATCCCTGAAAGGCCCCGGACTAGATTGATTCTCGCGGGGAGTCTTTGAGAATTGTCCGACGCTCAAAAGACGCACGAGAATTGGCACAGTCAATGCGAGTTTGGACGTTTACTTCTCAAAATTACTTCTATTTAGGCAATTAATCAAAATCTATGATGAGCGACCTGTATTTTACTACGCATTATACTTCACTATTTGATGAAGTTGAATTCAATGCTCATAAATTAAACAAAATATAAGAACGATATATGGTTTAGGGAAAAATAGTCATTTTCTTAGCTGCTCGCAATTTTAAAATCCCTTTCTATTATCATATCTCTATTATAATATTTCAATAGCTTATCTGGTGAGGTCTCTGCTTTGGGACCAGAGGGCTCTAGGTTCGAAACCTGATTCCACTGAAGATCCACCGTGTATGTGGGCCGCACAAGGCCAAACGTCCTCTCCCTAGTGTGGTGTGGAAGTTTTAAGTGGAAGGTTCAAAATTTCGAGATCCATTCCAAAATAGCCCTCGTGTAGCTTTCAAAACGGGATGTTAATATAACTAAACTAAATAGCTTATCTTAACAATTCGTTCCCCATTTTTATTTCAAATTAAATTTGTAGCTGGAATTAATAATAATTAATGTAATAAAAAGTACTGTTTGCGTTTTATTCGTCGAATTGAGCGGACTGTATTGATTATTTAAATATATAGTTTATTTACAATATATACAGGTTGTTCCAATATATGCAGATTTGATTTTGGTAGATGCTGCCTGTTGGCAAGTTGAGTATGCTCGTGCAAGAGCTACAGTAGTAATAAATTGAACATGGTGACTGCGATGTCACACATTAACTAGAAGCGTTCTCGTTGAATACGTAGAAGCTGATGTTACACATTATCCATGCGTTAAGCGGGGTTTACACGCGAACAGTAAAACCGACAGTAGGATGTCGCTGTCAAATTCGGACAGAGACTTGCCGTGGCCCGGTTGCATATTTACAAACCCTACCCTGATAGAACTGAGGCAGGAAATCGGACAATATGATTGGCTAGGAGGGGCAGTGACGTCGTTTTCAGCTCTCGCACGTAGCGTACGGCAATCATAACAAAACAAGAGTCTTCCATGGGGATAATAGCCTTTGTTGCTTCAAATCCCGTAACACTAATTCAAGTCAAGAGTCGTTCCACTTTTCTCCGTTTTCCCACAGTTGAGCACAGCAAACATTCTTCTGTGGATTGTAACGTTTCAAAAATGAAATTATTTTTAAAAATATAAAAAATAAAACATCCCACACTATAAGAAATTATACTATTGAAAAGTCTAATGATAACAACTTTGTTTGAAGGATATTAACTAACAGGTTAGACAAATGTTGTTGGGTTTTTTACGTCATTCCAGTGAAAATCTAACTATAATTAATGTCAAATATTAGAAAAACGATTGAATTTATATGCATTGTAAAAATTAATTAGCTAAGCTTAGAACTAATATCAGATTTTCATAGTTTGTTTATTGGTAATGGAAGATTTTGTCCACTCTGTTACACATTTAAGTATTGCATTAAATTGCTAAAATCCATTTTAAGTTTTCAAATCATACTGTACAATTCAAACACATGTGCATTTCTTTCATATAAATTCAGTAAAATTTTAAGATAATTGTATCTTGGTGTAATGTATCTTCAGATGTTGTAAAAAAATTGCTATTTTTTGTACTCCAAAATGCAAAATTGTAACCTTTTAAATCAAATTGAGTTAAATAAAATTGGAACTATATTGAGCTGGGCACAAATTGCATAGTTCTAAATAGATTAAAAACCCTAATTTAAAATGTTTTGCTTTTTTTTACTTTAAAATTATAATAAAAACATTCCTGCAATAGAGTGGACATACTTATAACAAAGTGGACTCAGCTGTTTTAGTTAGGATTAATATAAGTTTATGCAAGGAAAATAGGTCAACAACATTTTACTTTTATAAAATCTGAATCGTATTCAATTTTTATCTAACCATGTTAATCTTATTGAGAAACATCAATAGCATATGGGAATTCATAATATTAATTTTCATTTCTCAATTTTAACTTCAGTTTAAGTAAGATATAAAATATTTGGTCACGTTAGTTCCTCCTGAACAGTTTTAAATATTTTTTTTTCTTACTTTATTTACCATTAACAAACTCTTCACTGTCTTCTTTGATATCATTTTGAACAACGACAACATTCCTATAAATTAAATTACTTAGTTTGTCATTCTGAAATTTAACGAGCATGTTTGCACTTTTTTTTACACTCACTTCTTTACTGATCTTGGCTACAGATTCAATTTCTTTATATGTTATTTGATAAACTTACTTTATTTTTTAATGAGATGCCAATGATCAACTTGGTGATGTCTATAAATCCTGTGTTTGGTGCAGCATGTTCAAATACAGCTCTTGCGCCAGAAAACACAACACAACCAGCTAACCGATTTTATGGTTGTACAATTCCCTAACATTGTAAAAAGTTTATCAGAAATAAGAACATCTTTTCCAGAAATTATTATCTGTTGGCTATTTATTTTAATGCTGCACTAATAACATCTGTTGCACCTTTTCCATAGTTCGCATAAAAAAAGTTCCCTATGTCCCACTTGAAGTATTTTGATACTTATATATCATTAACAAGTACTATTTTTTTCTCCGTTTGTATTTATTGCAATGATCATCAGAAAAAAATGAATTTCTTTTTCAGTATATTAATTTTTCATCATGAGCATAGTTAGTAGCAGGCACATCTTCCAAATTCAAAGAAATTATGCAAAATGGAACTAGCCTTTGTTTTACTATATAATACCAGAATGAAAATACCTGATTTCGTGAACCATGAACCACCAATATAATTGCTTTGTACCTTTCCACTAAATTTGCAACTATAGTTTTCACCGAAATCAATTTGAATTTGTCATTCTCGATAACAGTTTTGGCACCCTGAGTTGATTTCTTCAGGCTTCTGATCAAAATGTTTTTAAATCATAAATATAATTTACTTGAAATGATTCATAATTATTATTGAAGAATATATATGTGTATATTCATAACTTATTATATATTACATATTATAGAACATACTGACCAGAAAATACATATTCAAAAAACTGTTTAAGCTCAGCTACTTATGCCATTAAATTTTGTATACTTTGTTATTCATGGAGTATAGTTGAGTGGACTACTAAGTTTAAAGGAGGTCTTTCTAATCAGAAACAAAAAGTAACAATTAAGAACCTATTATAAAATGAAAAAAATAAGTTACTACTTTGTATGGAATTTAAGGTAAAAATATTATTTTTTTTATCATTAATAGAAATATAACATAGTGGAAATTCAATCTTTCCATGCTAGTTGACTGTTGAATCTAAAATACCCAAGTAAACTTGGAAGTTGAACTAATTAGTCATCTCAAAACTATTAACAGATTTGATCAGTTTTACGGCCTTATTCACCATCCATGGTTAAACCATGATCAGCGGTTAAATGATGGTTCTGCTATGATAATGTGAAAGGTGACCGAAATGCATTGCCAAATGTATATTTATTGGGTTGCTATATTGGCATGGTATCTCAATTTCTCTGTTGTTGGCGATTTTTAAAATTACCCTCAGCCTTCGAGCCAAACGAGTTTCTCGCCAGTTAGGTGGTACATCCAGCCAATCATTTCGGTCAGCATTCGCTTGTTCGTGTAAATTCCCTTTTAAGCGCTGATCAGGATTTAACCATGAATGGTGAATAAGGCCGTTAATTTTGTATTTGAAATGGCTGTAACAAAGAGGACAAACAAACACACAAAATGTTGGGACATTAATAAGTAATAATTTTTTGCATTAAATTTTTTAAAAAATTAAATTGCATTGTTAAAATTATTTTTATGAGAGCGATGCAATATAGTTGCTATTCTGTATTGTAAGCAATTTCTTTTAACTTTAATTCTTACTGATTTGAAGCTGGGACATCCAAGATTTTTCCTTCTTGTTCCAAATAATATTTTTAAAAAATTAACACCTTCATAAATCACCAAAGTCAAAACAAAAAATACTTTATTATACAGAATTAAAAGAAGAATACATAGAAAAATATGATAAATTACTAGTAATTATGAAATTTTCTGAAAAAAAAAATGTTGGACCTGATTCATACCATTTTCGCTGGAATGTGTGTTGATGTAAAGTTTTGATCAACTTCACAACCTACTTCAAAACTTATGATGGATCATTTTTTTTATCTCAGTCGAGAAAACTGGCTGCAATACATTACATCTTAAATCCTTGTACTTATATTAATATCATTATTTTGCTACTATGCTCCTCCTCATGTTTGTATCTATGCATTTGCTACTCCATTACACAGTTATAACAGGCCACTGCCTTTAATTATTTCATTGTCATTAATTTGAAATTAATTTTTTTCCCACCATCATACATTTTTACAAGGAAGCCTATTATTCATCAGGTTTATACCACTCAAATTGTGAGGATTTAACTATTGCTCAATTAAGCAGACATTTAAATATTAGCATATATTGTAATATAATATAAAGAAAATAAAAATATAAGAGGAAAAAATTGGGGTAAATGCAAAGAAATAAGCAACTAAAGCTAATCATAATTTAGATTTTAAAAGAAAATTCAAAATTTATTATAATGAGTTGTCAACATTCAAGGATTTATCTGCTCATAATAATAATTTTTATTAGCCGCTAAAAAGTTACATAATTTTTTCAACTACAAAATAGCTAGAAGCTTTGATATAGAATAGTTTTGAATTGTGTTATTATTTGAATATCTATGATATATTTTTTCCTAAAAATGTTAATTTTGCTTATAGTTGGCAATTGAAACTTGCATATTAGAAAATCTTTGTCTGTTAGAAACATTAAAATCTATATTACCAGAAACCAAGCATATAATATAATGCAATTTTTGAATCATTCTTTTTGTTGAATTTCAATAGAATTCTACAGAAAAATTACTTTCCCGTTTATTGTGTTGATTAGTAGCAAACAATAGGAAATTGTTAAAATTTCTTTCAAACAAATAGCTATTAGTAGAATAATAAAGATTTTATTTGTTTTCATTACTTTTATTATATTTATACTTGCAATTTCTAATGATTTCCAAGATTTAATATCAAATATAAACAAATAATTGTCACACAATTATAAATAATTTTACAAAAATATGGTAATTATCCCCTTGGAGTTATTTGCAAGGTTTAAGAAAATATTTATGTATTGTAACTTTAATAACATAAATATACAGCTTCTTCACAATGTGTTGCAATATAATACAATAATGGTAATCATCTCATAGTTTCAAATAATTTCCAAGATTTGAAGAGAATACATAAATTACATAAATTTACATAAATGTAAAATTGTCATAATATTTACAGATATAAAAAAATATTTACAGAGATAAATAAAATATTAATTTTTTCAGCACAACTATATACAATGGAATAAACACTCATCATGTAATGCAATAAATTCTGGAAATATCTTTTCTCCATAAACTTACAATTCATTACTTGACATAATCTATAAACAGAAATATATATCTATATGCTACACATTTAATATTATAAACTGTCAAGTCAACAGAAGAAATTTACAAATAAATATTGTGATAAATTTGCACTTTAAAATCTGCATAACACACAACAAAAACTCGCATAACAAATTCTTTAATATTAAAAACACATCAATGCTTTTTAGCATTCGGTTGGTTCATTTTAATATTTACAGACAGATTATGCTTTCTTTTTTTTGATGCTTGAAGTCCGCTAGATGGACGACCACATGTCAGCCGTTTACTTCCTCTGGTGACACCCACTGTTCTTCTTGCAATTGATGTAGGCTGAACTCTGATTGCTACTCCAGAATATTTCTTCAGGGAGACATTACTGCCTAAAGTAGCAAGCATACTTTCGCATTGTCCTTCTGAAGATATTTTCTTCAAACGCATCAGAGCCTTTTCCATAGCTATTGAGATCAAAACATAGATGTAGAAGATTATAATTTATGAGTACTTTTATTATCTTAGGATTATTTGTTAGATCTAACTCGTGCAATTTGAAATCCACTATCTCAGAGTTTCTGGATTTATATCTAGATTTACAGATAATTTTATTTTAAAGCTTTTCAGTTATCATAGCAATATCTATAAATATTTTAGAGGAAAAAGGTATTGTGAGAAACAATAATAAATTATTTGTATCCATTAGGTGGAAATCTCAGACTTAAGGTACAAAAGCATGCAATCAGAAAAATTTTAAGTATATGTCTCTTATTTTTCCTTGCCCGCGGCGCCCTAATTTTTTTCCTTATAAGAATTTTAAAAGCATATGTTATTTCAGTGTATTTATTGGTTAATTATTTGCTATACTTAATAATTTTCTCTTTATTGTCTTAACACTGATACTTTTAAAATCTGATTTAAAAAAGACTTCAAGCTTTCTAGCATATTTAATATTGTAGAGGATAGCATGCATAATTTGATTGTAATGACAAATTTACAGTGATAAGAAACTGGAAATTATTCCTATCCTGCAAATTTCTAAAACAATAAATAAATTGTAATTTGCTGCATTTATATAATATTCTTTTCATTATCAAGACACATGTTGCATGTCATTTTATTTAAGTTAGTACAAGAACTAAGAATGTTTGTAAATGCATAAAATAAAATGATTCAAATAAAAAATGTATTTAATGAAAAGAGTCAAGTTTTCTTGATCAAATATATTAAATCAAACTGATTTCAACTTATACACGAGAAATACACTACTAAATATTCTAATCTTTATACAGTTCACAGTTTGAAATTATTTTTAACATATTTAGCTACTTAGTGATTAATAATAATTAATTGTACACAAAGAAAAGTTCCAAGCTTTTTACCTGGTCCTGAAGGATCAAATTTTTCAAGAGTGTCTCTGAAAGCCTTTATCAGCTTTTCTCGCTGCTCTTCTTTGTTAGAATTTGTTTCAAGCTGAATATCATGTTCTGAGGAAGGACTAGCAGTAGATGACTGAGCGGTTGAAGGGGTAATTCCATCAATACAGCTATCAAGTGTTGGGATGTCATAAGAATTTAATCTAAATGGCTGATAAAATGCAACTGGTGGAGCTTCTTGTCCCAGTGCTAAACAGGCTATTTCGTGTTTTTCTTTAGCTCCAACTGCAGGGAAGTTCTTGCCACAGACATTATAGTAATAATATACAGCAAACTGGTGTTTGCAAAATTTCCCTAGCCTTCCTGCAGAACACGAACAACAAGCACTTAAAACATCAACGAAATAAGTTATATTCTCACTCAGCACAGAAAACTGACTCTCATTACATTGAATTTTTTTGACATGTTCTGGATTGATGGGATTTCTAGAATCTAAAGCCTTTTTCTTCATTTTCTCTAGAAAAAGTCTTGGACCAGGATTCCTAGAATTAGCAAATTCTTGTAGTCTCCTGGTGTAATATCCTTCCAATGTTGTTGAGCAAAAGTCAATTAAAGTTATAACATTGTATGCTCTGACGCGTGACAGCACTTCATCTTTAAAAATTCTTATTGCAACCTCTGAAAAATTATTAGTGTTGTGGCCTATGACAGACTCATCTCTAAAAGCGAGACACCACAATTCTCTTCTGTTCCACATTTGCATTAAATATGCATTCCATAAAGGATATGTTGGAATGCAACTTCCAATATACCCAATAGCATTGAAGTAGGCTTCCTTCGCACAGGCTGGTGACTCAGCATACAGTATTGATTGAAAGTAAGACATTAATTGCCTCCTGCTGTCATTTGGGATTCCATTTTTAGAATCCCAAAGCCACCGCCAAACAGCCTGCCCTACATGAAAAATACATAGAAAATTTGAACTACTAGGCCAAATTTTCTTCATTGCGTTTATTTCTGCTTCCGAGTCGTCTGTGATGAAAGTGGCCGGAGCCCCTTTGCCATTAAATGCTGATTCTTCCATTATATCCATAAGCAAGTTGAAACCTTGCTTATAGCATTCTTCTGTCTGTCCCTTAGTTATAAAAATGCCAACAGGTACGGCTCCTGCAGCACAAGGGGTCAACATGAATGTGATCGCATGGTTTTCAGCATCACATGAACTTGTGGAATCAACAAAAATAATTTCTTCAGAGGTTTTCAAGCTGTGAGCCCTTTTCATTATTGGGGTGATAACAGCAACTGCAAAAGGGTTTTCTTTAAATGCAACTGTCACATTGATTTTTGTATAAGCTGCCATTTTCTCTTTCAATTTCTGAAACAAAGAGCATATGTATAGAATGGACTTTGAAATATGAATTTATCTTGCATAAAATGTAAGCATTATTACATAGTAAAATAAACAAATTTGATAAACACATTTAAGACAGGCATCTGCAGAATCAGCTGCTATTATTAGAACATTCACTGATACTTTCTTTTAAATGTAAATAAAAGATTGGTAGCCATGTATACCCTGTAAAGAACTCTCACTTAATAATGTCAAGGTGCTTTTTTGTTCAAGATAATCTCTTCTTTCAACACTCCCTTCAGCACTCTAAATATAATTACTCTGTATATATGAACAGAAAACAGTTGCTAACCATTCTTAAAATTTATTCATTCCTTACATATAAATCATGCCTAGCTTCTGCATTAAATAAAAGGTTAAAAATCTACAAGGGGTATGTTTCTGTATTTTTAATCTGCACATTTTGAATTATTATATTACTAAATACTAATGGGTATGTATGTATATAGCAAATTTGTGTATTTTTGACTCTATAAACAGGTATGAAATCCAGGAATTGAGAGGGAAACTGATTTAATGAAAAAACTATATGTATTTTATCATCATTGAATAATATTTTAAACTACTGTTTTTCTTAAATTTAATGTTAAGATTTTTTAAAACTTACTTCAAGCATGCCATGTCCATTTCGAGGCCCAAGATGAAGAAGTCTCCATTGCTCATGCCAATATGTAATTGTTCTTTTAGTAGGATTGATCCTACAGTTGGCCAAATCACTTGGCTGGAGAGCTGGATTCATCTCCAGAATTTCGCTATGATACTTAGCTGATTCAGCAGGCCCCATACCATCGTTGAAATATTCTTCAAATTTTTCTCTACAGTCTTCAGCAGGAAGAAATCTTAGAGTTTCAGCAGTCATGAGACTATGTTTGTGAAATGGCATGATTGTTATGACTCCAACTAATCCTCGCTGAAAAGATACACAGTTGTTTGATGAATGCTAAAATTATTGTGGCATTATTTCAATGCTCAAAAATAAACTGGCAATATATATCAGATTGTACCAAAATTAAATTCTTCTGAAAATAAGGAATTCATAAGAAAAGAATCTCATTTACTAAATGTGAAGTAAGAATGAACACAGATTCTTATATTTTCATTATGTATAAGTATAATACATATAAATAAATTAATACTGTTTTGATTTCTTTGCATATTTTGCGTCATTTTGTTTAGAGTTAAAATAATTAACATTATTTTGATTACTACATCTTGGATTCTGGAAATAATACATAACCACACAACATTTAACAAATATAGTTTTTATTCAATCATTTTCTATGTTTTACTTTTAAATTAATAATTGATTTTTATAAATTCTTTTAAATCGTGTTTTTCTGAAATCAAAATTTAATTAAATTAATCAAATAATTGACCATTAAGTTCTGAAAATATTAAAATAGAGCATTGTCAATGACAACACAAGTGTACAAAATTTGAAAACCCACCCACATCAGAAAATAAATGAAAAATCAATTTAAAAATTCCATCTTAACTACATTAATTCCATATTAACAAATAAAAGTGTATAGAAAAAGAAAATATCCAACAATTTTAACAATGCAGATTTAAGTTGAACTTCCAGCAAAACAATATTGTTTTCCAAAAATCACTGGATAGAATAGCTCTAAATTTTTAAAACAATAAATGAAGAAATATACTTACACGAATAAAATCATCGCTCATTCTAGTGTTGATGGTATCCAACTTGATTTTTACTGTGACAGAAGCTGGGCATGCAGCGTTCTTCGAAATTCCTTTTGTATTCTTCATAACAGGTACCTTATTGAAAGAACTATGCTGACACTCAAATTTTTTCCTGCAATTATAACATTAAAAAACTACTTAAGTAAGAGTAAGTTGAGGAAATACTATATATAGGGTAGATGCTCCACTTTTGGCCACATTGAATTTGTTTTTCCAATAATTACCAGTAATTTCAAATTATCTAATAAGAAGCATTTCAATACTTTGAACAATCCTTATTTTTCTATTTTCACTCTGATTGGTTCATTCTTCTCAACCATGTGACTTGTAAAATAATTAAATACATGATCATGTATTGAATACTCACAACTGTTAAGGTTTTTGTTAAGGAACAAGTATTTGCAGTTTTTCATCAACAAGCTCTCATAATTAAATGATTAATCTGAAACTGATTACCCTTATTGTTTATGAGATAAGCTTTATTTTATTCTGATTTCATATCAAAATTAATTATTTTTAAGATTAAATGGGTGGTGGCCAAAACTGGAACAGTTAATGTTCCAGTTTTGGCCACATAACTTCATTCTGTCTTCAGCCATTACATAAATTTAAGAATATCTGGATGAAATAAAATCAAGTTAGTTAGTAAATTAATTTAGTTTTGTTCTAAAATAAAAGCAACTAACTTAATTTTATTTCTAAAATAAAAGCAATTGATTTAATGTTATTTCTAAAATAAAAGTAACTGATTTAGTTTTGTTTTCATTTTACATAGTAATGGCTCCAATTAAAAATAAGAAGGCAGGTAGCATTTCTATAAAAAGATTTTACTACTCACCATCTAAAGTTGGTAATGCAGTTTATGCCATTGAAAATGGAATGTCAAAAATATCTCCATGTTAAATGTTTTCCTCGCATTTAAATTAAAAAATTTCAACTTGAGGAACCTGACACGAGTGATGAGGAATATTCTTTTATATGCATGGATTGCTCTAATTTTAATAATGATTCTGATGAATTTGATTAATGTTGCAATTAAAAATTATAAAAATATATATTTGTGGATATTGTTAGTGAGTATAATAATGCAAATTCTTGATTTGTAAGATTTTTTTAAAAACTCTATGCTTTTGCAATGTAAGTTTATTCCTGTCTCCATTTTTGGTTTCACATTTTATCAATAAAAAAGTTGCAAGAGTTTATCGTTTGTATTTTATCAACTAAATTAAATTGTTTTCTGCATTCCTGTTTTTAAAACTGAAATCTGCAGCTAAAATCAGCTTAGGTTACATATCTTTATAAATTCGTTTAAAAAATCACATTTAAAATAACAGAAAATAATGTACTAAAATACATATTGCATAAAAATGATTTATTTTCGCTTAAAATTCATTAAAATGTCTGTTAAAAATATATTAATGTGGCCAAAACTGGTGCATAGAGGTGGTTAAAACTGGTGCAAATTGGGTTAATTTATTTAAAAATTCAAAACCCAAAATCTAAAATATTCTTCAGAAAAATTTTATAACTAGTAGAAAGCCAATAAAATTTGCTGAAGAATAGTATAGTGGCCAAAAGTGGAGCATCTACCCTATATTAGAAAAGCATTGTGTAAGGATTAAAACAGATTCTCTTTAACCCTTTATAAGGCCATTTTTTTAGTAGTGGTATAATAAAATGACTTAGGTATTGAGATTAATTTAAGAAAAATTCATTTAGCTAATTAGATGACATTTTTTGTTATTTAATAATTAATTACCAAGTGAAGACACCTTGTTACGGTTTGAGATAAGAAATTGGAAAATTTACAGATCCTTAAAAAATGCATTTCAAAATCGATGAATTTGGTGGGAAGTATATTCCTACGGCCTTAGAAAGGGTGAAAGAGGAAAAACTAAGATTACATTCGAAACAAAACTTACCAGCAAGCAAATCTTTCTCCTGTTTGGACATGATTTTCTGCTACTCCATTTGGTATTTGTCCGAATTCCCAGTTCTTTCACCCATTCATTGATATCCGCCATTGTTTTAAGATTGCTTCTGATGATGATTTGATCATCATTTTTTACAATTATGTTTTCAAACTTAGGAGATAAACTCTCCTCAGTAATATTCAAGCGAATTTGCTCATCTAAACCCATCTTATTCGTGAGTAAAAAGAATAATCACTAGATTAAATAAAGAGGTGAAGTAGATTAGTATCGCAATTCCGAATTCTCGAAGACCAAACAATAGAAACCTAAACGCTTTCAAAGTTCGCATTCTATGACGTCACTACTTATGACGTCACTGGCCCTCGTAGCCAATGATATTGGCTGATTTCCTGCCTCAGTTCTATCAGGGTAGGGTTTGTAAATATGCGGCCCGGTTAAAACTTTTATGATTCTGCGCATGCGTCATCTCTTACTGTCGGTTTTACTGTTCGCGTGTGAACCCCGCAATACTCATGTGGTAGAGTAGATATGCGTTTCAATAGATAATGAAAAACATGATGTAGTAATACATGGGAGAGTTGCGTTGCTCATACCACATGCATACATGAAAACCAAACGACTTCAACTAACTCTGACAGAGATGCAATATGGCGTCAAAGGGTTGCTATAAGTTAGGAAAGGAGCCAACCTAGTAGTTGGCGGGAACAAGTACTGTTCAAAATTAGATGTGGAGGTGCAATGATACTTCGTATTGGGCGGAACTCCAGAGCTGGCGGTCCTTTACCGGTACCAAAGGACCAGAAAACTTTGCATAAGCATATAATAATTCGCCATTGTAGAAGGGTAGACTTTGGGAGCACTTAGTCTCAGGGACTTTCATCTTCCGCTTCAACTGAAAATGAATGATTAGTGACATAGCAAATGCAGTGTGCCTAAATTTTGTTAGATACAAGACTTATTATTTGTGTCATCGTGCTGTTTATAAACACTTGACTTTTACGTAGTGGATCGTGAGAGAGAAAAATTATCAACTAAGGGAAGGAATTTATTTTTATCGTGTGTTATAATATCCTCATAAGTCTCTTGGCCAATGTCTCATTCTCTCTTCGCGTGTTCTGTGAAAGTGGAGAGGGGGTCATGGTAAAAGTGCGTGCCTATCTGTGCAGCATCGTACGAAGTCTACGTCTGTTGCTGTTACAACATGGTCCGCATCATGCTATTTCCTTGACAGCGTCATTGGTATTGATGTCCAGTTTTTACTAGTATTTAGTCGATATTTTTTGGAAGAATTCCTCTATTGTGGTCAATTTCAAGTCTTTTAGAATATTTACATTTCTTAAGTAGCGTATAATAATGATCTTTTTTTAATGTGGAATATTAACAATGTATTTATCCTTACTATACTTTATTAACTGTTATTCTCGTTTCAGTATTTCTGTGAATGACGGCGGCTGTTCCAGAACTTCCTGCACAATGACTGCCCAGACCTAAGAAGCGAGGCTTGCAATGACACCGGAATCGGTGGACTTGTTGACGACCGTTTATCCCTCCATCGATGAGTTCACCCTGACCCAACTGTACTGCAACTACTCGAGCTTAAACGATGACTTTCCCTCAAATGGTACGTAAGCTTCTGCATAAATTGTGCCAAAAAGTTACAATTATGTAATAGTAGCTTTGTATCTAGATTGTTAGAAAATGTCATCAACGTTACTTCGCTTGGGAAAATTTCAGTCTGTCTTTCGACCTACTTTTATTACGATTTCTAAATATTTAATAATCCAATAAATAGATAATTAACCAAGAGACAACCAACTTCGATATCAACTTAGCGTGAGAAGGTATTAATACGAAGACAGCTTACAAACATATACACACAAACACAAAGAAACTGATTATACTTCCGCCTTTTTTAATTCAGAACTAACTGCGTACACATGCGCAGTAAATCATCGATTGCAGCGCCACCTCTTTTTCTTAACATATCTGTCATCCTCTTATTCCTCACATCTCTGTTGCAACAACTTCACCTTGTTTCTAAATGAATCGTCTACTTTATTCAAACTGCATTCAGTTGTAATCAAATCTTTTGATATCGAGCTTGTGAAAGGTAAGCATTCCTTGAGAAAAAAAAACTTCGATTTTTAGTAACTTTTTTGAACCTGAAAACTCTTATAAGAGTGATAACGATGTATAAGTTCAACTTGCAACTTAAATCTGTGGCTTGTAAAAAAAATTCAGAAATGTCCTCTCTTCGACTTTCTCGTATACTTCCATAAGGATGTCGCTAATAAACTGTGGTCAAAAAGGATTTCGACATCTTTTGACTAAACATCCAAACCTAACCATTTCATTTGGCATCGTTATATGTACTCTAAAAATTTAAAAAAAAACTACTTTTTCTTTGGTGGTTTGCTCCTACTGTCTTTTAGTTTTCTAACTTTGATGTTTTTCAATGAAAAATTTGGAGATTATTAACCGTTAGGAAAACAACTTTAATACTATCTAAAAATTCAAAAGCTTATCTATGCAATGATGCCAATTTGATTGTCGGACTATTTTTCCCTGAATTTCGAATTACTTGGAAAAAAATATTTGAAATTATATCCACTGGCACTCAAATAAAGGTATTCAATTTTTTCACTGAATGGCGCGGCAACGCATAGGTAAATAAATTCAGTAATTGAAATTGGTCATAATATTTTCATTAAAAAAATCTTGGTTCTTAAAAAAACTTGGAATTTTTTGTGTTCTTTTATGTGGTTTTTTGTAATATAATGAAGAAAATCCAGTACGTATTAAGAAAACGTGCCACTTTCCGTAGACGAATTTGACCCAAGCATGGTTCTTAAAAAAATTGGAATTTGTGTTCTTTTATGTGGTTTTTTCTAATATAATGAAGAAAATCCAGTACGCATTAAGAAAAAGTGCCACTTTCCATAGACGAATTTAACCCAAACTTTTATACATACCTTCAACCTTAATTCAAGGTTCGCATACTAAATTTCATTGCTATGGATCTTTGGGTTTTGCATTTATAGTGTTAATTTATTGACTGGCATGAACTCAATTAGGTCTAAGAAGGAAAAACATTAAAACTTCAAGTTTAAATTCCTTGATGACTACAGTGCATAGTAATGTATGAATATTTTGTATATAGAGAAAGTTGGAAATCGGTGATTATATAAAAAATGATGATTGTAGTGTAAAGTTGCTCTCATTTAGTCTTAAACAAGAGCAACTCTTAAATGGCAGAAGTTAAACTTCAATCAGTTCCTTAAGCGGCAAAGCTCGCTTCTTGAATTTTCAATCTAATAAACTCCAATTATTTAGCTATCGATTAAACATACAAAAGTAATGTTTAATCTGTTGAATGTAAAGTAGAAATAAATTATTCTTAATCTCTATTATTTTGTACTTATGTGATGGTTCTAATCCCGCTGGCATATCTAGCCAAGTCCCTGAGTCGGGCACTGGTCATAAAAGGGCATCTTCCATTGGTCAAGGCGACCTTGGAGCACCATAGAATTCTGGCTTAACTCTTATATATGGGGATAGATTGCTTTCCTTCAGGACTTTTAGCTCACGGAAAGCAACTGGCCTATATTTGGGTTTCTCTAGAAGCAAAACCGCCAGCAACTATACCCCGACAGTAGCTAGCAATTCTTTGCCCATCAGTTTGTGACAAATCGTCGCTTAACCTTCTAGCGGTTGCGCCTGCGCAAATTTTACGACATATCGTGCATCGTATTACATATCGCGTTATTTTACAAAAATAAATACAACTTTTATTTATGTTATCTGTATTTATCATCTTAATAGTAAACAAATAATTTATAAATAAAAATTGCATTTAAATTTATAAAAGAACGATAGAAATATGTTATACGATGCACAATGCAAGTACACTATATGCCCAAAAGTATCTATTATAACTATTTAAAGATATAAGTTTAAAAAATATCAATTTGTGTACAACCCCTCATCTTTTAGCTTCTCTTCGACAGGAGCTAAAATTCTGCTCGTTGTAATGCCGATATCTCTCTGAATACTAACGATATTGAACTGAATTCTTTTATATAAGTTGCCCTATATATCTGGCTTTAAAATTGTGAAAGAAAAATTACACTATGTTTCGCGCATGCGCAGTAAAACACTATTTACTAAATTGCTCATAATTCCTGTAATATTCAACAATTCTTTTCCAAAGTTTTACACAAATGCTTCTCTAACATATTGTCATCTTTTCTGTAAGTTTCGTATAATATAACAGAAAACTCTGCATGTTATAAGCAAATAACAGGTGGGAAAATTTGAGATTTTTTAAGAAAACCTTTATGTCTTCCCAAATATTTGCGCTGAGTTTACAAAAATTCCTGTAAATATTATGCACATTAAACATTACCATTTCTGAAAGTTTTATCTTGTTATCAGTATTATGTGAAGCGGGGTGGGCCAAAAACGTTTTTGTCTTCATCAGTTTGTAGACGGTCCCCTAATTGCCCTCAGGACCGAATGTTCAATGTAAAATGTGAGTAATTGTCTATTCTTTACATGTCCGAAGTTTAAAGGCAGTCGGTTAAACCATTCCGGAGAAATTCTAAAAAATGTGAAAATCTGCAAGTGTCCGGATACTTTTGGGCATATAGTGTATATCTTGCATACGTGCGACCGATGGAAGGTTAACAAGCAATACAACTTACCTCAATTTTTTGAAATTTCAAAGAGGAAGAGAAAACTGAATTCTTCGCTACCGATAAACAATATTTCTGAATTTTTTTTTTATATCTGGTAGGAGGATGTGGTCTCATGTTCGTATCAGATGTTAAAAAATTTAGGAATATTCGTTCTTCAGCTTTCTTTTCCTCTTTGAAATTTTAAAAAATTGATATAGGTGGTGTTGATTGTTAAGCGACGAAATGCTCGTAGAGACCACAGCAAGAAGATATAACCCATTCATTACTTTATTCTTTTCATTCATATTCCGGAATCGTGTCATGTTATGCATTAATTCACTAGGCCACTAATCGACTAATAAATAAAAGTTTATTTCCATTTGGCATCTCTTCCTGAAGTTACACGGAAGCTGTTAGGGACTCAAATCGTGATTTTGGACAGTACAATTCAAAATATTGGTTCATCCCAACTCAGATGAACCTTATTCTCCAAACTACCCTGCCACACCAATCTTTCATAAACGAGGATAGACCTACATACAGATAAATCTATCGATGAATTTGATTCAGAATCACAATCCTTCAACCCTTAAATGGTCGATGAATGTAGTCTTTTTTAACCCCTTCTTTGTCGATTTTTTTTTAAATTTCCAACCCAAAGAAAGCGATTTTTTTTTTATTGCTGAAAATTAATATATGTTCTATCTTGAATTCGAAAATGAAAAATATTTTTGTCAGTAAGCAGTTTTTGTTTGTTCACGCATGTGATATCCCGTTCACTGATCTCCAGTTTTCCCTGCAATGCATCCAAGTTTTAAATTAAATCAAAATACTCTCCGATAATATATTTTTCAAATCTATTGCTTAGAAGTATTTAAGATAAATATCTTCATAAAAAGAACTATTAATGATATGGAAAAAATGTTTTTTAAAATGGTTTAACAACCTTACCGTGAAAACAGCTTTACAATCTTTCTTGACCACCAGAGCGTCAAAACCACACTGAAATCATTTATTGCCGATTATTTTATTGCTTATTCAGAAATACAAAAATCGAGATATATGGAGATAAAACATATAATGAGACGCGTAAGAAGCGACGAATTCACTTTCGACGATGCAATTTTTTTCTCCGTCGCAAGACATGCGACGCCGACCAGGAAGAGGTTAATTCAGTTAAAATGATGGAAGTTGACACTGAATTTAAACACTTGACACTGAATTTAAACTTCCAGCGGGTCGCTTACCAGCATTTCGTCGCTTAACAAGCAACATCGACTATCTCAACTTTTTGAAATTTCAAAGAGGAAAATATTCGCCCTGAAGAGCGAATATTTCCGAATTTTTTTAAACTTTTGATATGAACTTGAGACCACATCCTCCTACCAGATATAAAAAAATTCAGAAATATTCGATATTGCTTGCGAAGAATTCAGTTTTCTCTTCCTCTTTGAAATTTCAAAAAATTGAGATAGGTGGTGTTGCTTGTTAGCCTTCCAGCGGGCGCGCGTTTGCAAGAGATACATGCATTGTGCATCGTATTACATATTTATATCGCTCTTTTATAAATTTAAGTGCAATTTTTATTTATAAAATCTTTGTTTACTATTAGGCTAATAAATACAGATAGCATGAATAAAAGTTGCATTTATTTTTGTAAAATAACACGATATGTATATGCAACACGATGCGCGATATGTCGTAAAATTTGCGTAAGCGCGCCCGCTGGAAGGTTAAGTATTTAATCCCTTAACAGTGCAGTTTTCTGTACCGTTTGATTAGATTATTCGTCTTTGTGAATGTGTTATCGCGTTGATTAAACTAAGAGCCCATGGAACACTTGACATGTTAATGGATGACCGGGGATTTCTATACCAAATGATAACGTCTATGAATAACTTTATTTTGGATTTATAAGTGTAAAAATGTCATAATTCGTTACACGAACTGATCCCGGTGAAGGGAATGATTCGTGTTATAATTCACGATTGTCTATTTTTTTCAAATTCAAAAATACATGCAGAAATGAAACGCATTGGTAAAATGTTTTCTATTATTTTAAAAGAGAATTGAATGCTCTACAAAATAACGTATTTTAGTTTTTTTTAATTTCATGATTTTTATCTATTTTTAACTTGTCATTAAAATGAAATGTCAAGTGGGCAAAACTGATCATTTTCGACACCATTTGCTTTTTGCATTTAATAGAGGTATTAACAGTCTCACTGTTTACCCTGCGATTTCAGCGGGTTGGAAGTTAGTCTATTCTCTGCTGCATCCGCCTTTTTCACAGGCTAATGTGTTTACTTTGAACTAATATAGCGTTAAATCATTATTATATTAATAAATCTTTGCATATAAATAACAAATGGCTTGGTTCAACGCTGTTTGAATACGTTTGCAAACTTTGCATCAGAATAGTGATTTTAAAAATTACGCATTTAGAAGTTTAAGACCATCGAAGCTACTCGTGAGATTTGTTCTGTATATGGAGAGAGAGCAATTTCGCGCTACGAAAAACGTTAAAAAAATAAGAGCAGTAAAGCCAACATCTTTGTCAAATGACTAGAAGGGTTTTTTTCTTTTGAAAATTTAAAATAAAGATTAGAAAACGCTCGTAAATTATTACTCAACCCAATGAAAGGTTTTACCTTTGTGTATATTTCAAACCTTTAGAAATATCTTTATCAGTTCTGCTGGCCTATTGAATCTTCAATGGTGGCTAATCCCAATGAAAGGTTTTACCTTTGTGTATATTTCAAACCTTGAGAAATATCTTTATCATTACTGGTGGCCTATTGAATCATCAATGGTGGCTAATCCCATGTTTAAGACTTTTTTTTCTTTAAATCTGTATAATCGTCTTCCAGCCAGAAAGGAAAAAGTAACGTCTCATTTAAACCCAGCTCTTTACTGGAACATGCCCTCGTTCGTAATGCTTGAAAACACGCAATGTTCGTGTATTTCGAACATTAACCGAACACGCAGCCCTGTTTTGATCCCTGAAAAGAATATTGAATTAGCAATAAAAGTCACGGGTAAAGTTTCTTTAATGCGAATCGGTGTTTTTCTCAACACGAGAAGCATACAAGTTTTAAGTAAATAGCGGTAAATCGTGCCTTTTTATTTGCCTTCCATTCAACTTGTGGTATTTTTAGATAACCCATTGTTAGAACTAATTTGTATGCCTCGAATTCTTTTTAATATTTAAATGTAACATTTATTCAACAAATTTCTTACTTGAAAACGGAAAATGAAATTAGTTATCATACACATAAGACCGTTGGGAAATTGAAAGTTTTGGAACAAATTCTGGTTTTCGAAAATGTGTGGTGCATCGTTAGAGAAGACTTTTTTGTAGCCCCTAGTTGGTCGGCCTGGCATGTCGTACGTTCGGCTCTTTTGTGCCCTTACGCTTTTTAAATCCGTAATTAAGTAAACATAATTAATTAAAATGCAAAAATCGCCTGGACGCGCTTAAGGTATGTGACTACCTTCGGAGCACTTTTTTTCAAATTTTTAATGAGACATTCATGTTTTTAATTAAAATGAGTTATAATACTAAGAATTCCAATGTAATTTCATTGGACATTTCATTGACTTTCAAAATATAGACAATTTTAAGCAAAATTTTAGTAAAGATTTGCACTTACGCCAAACCTCCTGTAATAAGTTCTATTGAATATATTCCATTAGAATTTTCACAGTATATAGCTAACATGCTTATCTGTGTTATGAACTAAAATATTTTTAATACCTCGAAAAGTTTTGGAGATATTCCAAACTTTGTGAACAAACTCGATTTTTTTTTAAAAATCATTGATTTTTCTCACTAAAAAGTCATTAAAATAAATAAATAAATATAGGCAGAGAGCTTAGATTCTAGTTCAAAATATAGCTAGAAATAAATGAAACATTCTGGCCAAATTTCATTTTAATATCTTAAAAATATTTTCCAAAATGATGTTTGCCGCGAAGAAAAATATCGAAAAACACAATTTCTCAGAAAACGCTTTTAAAGATTTTCATAGAGAACAAAAAATTTTGTACACACCGTAGAATCTTAAAACTCGCCATATTTACAAGTCAAACCCTCTTTTACGACTTTTGTGTTCTTTTAGCTTTTTAGATTTTTTCTGAATAATTTTGTGTAGTAGATAGTGAGTGGCGTCTCGATATATGAATTAGCTTTTTATCAATTTCCATGTAATTTTTAAGCATCTATGGATAAATTTACATTTCAAAAAACTTGAGAACAGGTAACAGTTCAAAATAAAAGGAATTAAATTATAAAACTGCAATTTGAGCGCCACAAAGTAATTTTTACTATTGTAATTACTGTTGTGTTGTATTTTTTTAAAAAAAAGCGTCGCCAAAAACTAATAAATCAATAAAAATAAGAAATGGAAGCGTAAATCTATATTTTTAGACAATATATTGCTTGAGAATTCAAAAATAGTTGTTGCAACAAATTGTTTGTATTTTTAAGGCTTTTTAAATTGCCACTTCCGGTATCAGAATTGTCACTTCCGGTTTATCATTTATGCTATAACTTTACTTGTAATTATAGTAGAAACAAAGATAAAGCATTTTTAGATACCTAAATGTATGGCCTATTAAATGAACAAATAAAACAAATTTCGAAAATTTTCAGCAAAACGAAGAATTTAGGGTAGTCGCATATACAAAAATCACCTGGGAGCGCTTAAAGGTCTCATATAGATTGAAATAAAAAATAGATCAAATAGGTGGTGGCATCTAATTTGGAGGTCAAATAAAGACGTAAGGCAAGGGTTAAAGAACGTGAACATATTGCTATTTATGCTGTGATTAACACTCAAAATTGGTTTCGACTTTTTATTTAAATTTTGCTTTCTTGTATATCAACATACACATAGAGAACAAAATCTGATATACACTACTGGCCAAAAGTCTTGCGAGATTTGTAAAATGCGAAACATTTGGAATTAATTTGAATACAATGGTATGCAATCAGTTATGGAGAATCGTGGGACGTGCAATCGTGGCACTCGCATTTTGCAGTGAAGATTTTGTCATGAGGGCATTTAGGGGACCGATAAGAAATTAGAGATAAGACAAAAAGGTCTTATCCCGCTTCATAGAAAATTGGTAGTCATTTGAAACTTTCATGAATGGATTGTTTCCCATGCACATTGCTTAAATGCATTTGACAGAAAACAGAATGCATATTCAGGGAGATATGAATGTTTTCTTTAAAATATTTTTCGCGTGTATTTCGCTTATAACATGCAGAGTTTTCAACCAAATTATATGGAATTTGCAGAATACGTGACACTATACCAACGAAGCGTTATATTAACCTTCCAGCGGGCGCGCCTGCACAAATTTTAGGACATATCGTGCATCGTATTACATAAATATAACGTGTTGTTTTACAAAAATAAATCCAGCTTTTATTTAATTTATCAGTATTTATTAGTAAAGATTTTATAAATAAAAATTGCACTGAAATTTATAGAAGAACGATATAAATATGTAATACGATGCACAATGCATGTATCTCTTGAAAACGCGCGCCCGTTGGAGGGTTAAAATTTGAAGTAAATGCTTTGAATATTCGAGGAAATATGAGTATTTGTAGTAAATAATATTTAGCTACGCATGTGTGAAAAATCGCATTTTATTCTTTCATAAATTAGAAGAAAAGATATATAGAGCACCTTATGTAAAAACTCCAGTTGAATGCCGTTAACCCTCTGACTGCCGATTTTTTTTAAAAAATCGCTATGTAGATGCAACGTCCGCAAACGTGTTCAAATACCATTATTTATCGGCAACGATTTATTCGTATAAAATGATTCAACTCTATATTAGAACTAAATAAAGAAAATCTCTTCCTAAAATCTCAGGATGCAGCAGAAAATATACTTAATTCCTACTCTCGAAAACCGCGGGATAAGCAGTCAGAAGGTTAAGATTCAAAAAAGATATCGGCTTTGCCGGATCTGAATTTCAGTTACTTTCTAAGAGAATCTGAAAGATGAGGGCTTTTCCACAAATTAATATTTTTTAAAACTTTAATTTTCGGATTTTATTTGAAACATATTCACATTAACTGCATAAACACTACAAATGTAACATTATGTAACTTGATATACCATGATCCCATGCTGCCTACATTATGGCAGCAGTTTGGGGAGGATCCACTCTGGTTTCAACGTGATCATGTTCCTGTTCGCAAAGCGCGAGTTGCGCAGAGCTGGTTTCCTGACATGGATGTTGAGGAATTGGACTGGCTTGCTCAGAGTCCGGGTCTAATACCATAGAACGCCTGATGGAGGAATTGGATTGTCTAATTCCAACTAGATTATTTGCTCCACATCAGTGACAGAGTTCTGACAGTTTCTTTTACAAGAATGGCGTGCAGCTCCAGTGTAAAATTCCAAAAACTCATGGATGGTATATATCGTAGAGTAGCAGCCGTCATTGCAGCAAAAAGTGGCCCCGTTTTCGTGTTAGTAATCGACGCATCTGCAGGATGAGCAAAACATAAAGGTATTTGGGTGCTTTTAATTATGTAGGGTTTATCAAGTTACATAGCGTTACAATTTCAATATTTGTGCAAATAATGTGAATAATGTAAGAACATTTATTTGTTATTTAATGATGCAATTTACTACAATTTAAATTAAGTACTTCATTTATAAGCATGCAAGGTATTTAGAATATTTGTAATCTTTATACAATCCACTATAACTATTCAAATATTCAAGTTTAAGAATTATCAATTTGTGGAAAACGCATCATCATTTAGCTTCTCTTAGAGAGGAACTTAAATTCAGCTCGTTAAAATGCATATATCCTTATGGGTACGAGGGCATGCAGCTGAAATTTTTCTATAAGCTGCTCTATATATATATGACTTGGAAATAATGAAACAAATATATGCTATGTTTCTCTCATGCTCAGTAAAAAAATTATTTTTTACAAATATTTATATTTCTTCGAATATTCAAAATATTTGCTTCGAATTCTAATATAATGCTTTGCTGGCATATTGTCACGTATTCTGTAAGTTTCGTGCAATTTGGTTGAAAACTCTTCATATTATAAAAAAACATGGAAAATTTGGGATCTTTTCAAAAAACCTGTATATCTTCCCGAATATTAGTGCTATTTTTACGAAAACGAATCTAAGTATTGCGTACAGCAAATAAAACCCTCGATAAAATCTGCAATTAAAATATTAAACACAATTTATTTTCTGGTAAGCGATTTTAATCTGTATTATTATTTTCAATAATTTTAGGGGATTTTTATTGGCGCCTGTTTGAGAATATATGGTTGTATAATACTTTGAGAAAATGATGAATAACACTAGCAACACCCTTCTCTGAAATTGTATAAGAAAGTCGAAGGAAGAACATAATTGAATTATGTTCTTCCTTCGATTTTGAATTTTAGATTTTAGAAAAATCCCAAATCATTATGATTTTTCGTTTCAGGAAGCTTGTTTTGCACTGTCAACTGGGATGGAGTGTCCTGTTGGCCGCCAACCCTTGCTGGAATTACAGCCATGGTGCCGTGCTTCCCGGAGCTGAATGGCGTCAAATACGACATAAGCAGTAAGTTATTCATTCATTTCAATCATTTAAAAAAAATTCAATACGTTTTCTCACGCTGAATAAAATGGACTTTGAACAATATCAGACGTAATTGAATGTCATATTAAGACTATGACGAAACGGTGAATATGCTGTTGTGAAATTTGGAAACACCTGTTGGATATCCATCCATTATTATTTGCTTCGATATTCAACCCCGCAACTGTTTTGATTTCTCGGCTGTCAAACAGTTGCAAAGAGAAACCTCCACCGCAATGATGGAAGGTTTCTGTAAAAAAGTAGCAGCATTAAGTACACAGGGTGATTAAAAATTGATCGTTCAAATTTCACGAGAAGGAAAAGAATAAAAAAAAAACACGATTTCACATTGGCAGGTATGGTCGCAAATGTACGCATGACGTAGTAGGGTCTGCTGCTAGTTCAGAACTTCTGTTTGTCCGATTACTGTTTGCCGTCGTCATTCAACGAGATGACTTCGCAGAAATAACATGAATTAGTTTCGTATCCATCTAACATACGATGCAACTGAAGAAACCAGCCGCACACTTGAGCGATTATATGAAGAAAGAAGAGCTTTAACCAGAATGTTCGCCATTCAAAATGCTACTAATTACTAACGGTACTAATGATGAAGGCGTATGTTATTCGACTTTTGCTTGTACTGTTTCCTTACCTTCATCTTTCAGACAAATTTAGCCCTTCTACAAGACGTTTGCAAATATAATTTCCCGTGTGAAATCATAGTTATTCACTATTCCCAACCTCCGCACCAAGTTTGAACTATTAATTCAGAATCGGCTTGTATAGTTGCTTAACCTTCCCGGATGCATATTTACAAACCCTACCCTGATAGAACTGAGGCAGGAAACCGGACAATATCATTGGCTCGCTTCGCCGAGAGCCGATGACGTCGTTCTTTGCTCTCGTGCGTGTACTTTTCATTAGGATAATTTCTTGCAGTGTGGAATGTTTTATTTTTTATGATATTTTAAAAAATAATTTCATTTTTAAGAATATTACAACCCACGGAAGAAAGTTTTCTGTGCTCAACTGTGGGAAAACGGAGAAGAAAAGTAGGACGACTCTTGTTTTGTTATGAATGCCGTACGCTACGTGCGAGAGCTGGAAACGACGTCACTGCTCCTCGTAGCCAATGATATTGACTGATTTCCTGCCTCAGTTCTATTAGGGTAGGGTTTGTAAATATGCTTCCCGGATGGGGGGCAACACGACAACGTAGTTGAGAAGCTACCGGAGATATAAGCGGGTTCTCCCTTACCCAAGTAGACCGGGTATAGTGATGGTGGGGGATTGAGTTACTTAAACTCCCTTGACTGGATGTACTTCCTGCGTGAGAAGTTGGGCCATGGCCGGTGATGGCTATTATGACTCCACTCTCAGTTCTCGCATTGCTATCGTGAGGATCTTCATTCAATTTATCCTGGTTGCTTAGGCAAGGCGGGGTTTCTCTTTCTTGTTTGGCATAGTTACTTAACTGTTGCGAGAGACACATTCTGTGATAGGTGCAATTTTGTTTCGAGATTCTGTGCTTTTATTTCGTGCTTTTCTACGTTTTTAAGAGCGTATCGATTGAATGTTTTCTAAATAACATCTTTTATTTCCCACAAGTATTTTTTTTTATTCTGCGTGTATGAGGGAATAAATTCTTATCTGCTCTCTGTCAACCTAAGTCCCGATAACATTTTATATTATACCATTTATAGCTTTAGTTGCTTCCTGTTCTTAAAACTTTCTATAGAAATTAATGCTTCTGCTTTTATAATATTTTTAAGAAGATAGATAAAAAAAATCCAGAATAAAAAATGAAAATAGACTTCCCGTTTTTGTCTGTCAGATTCTACCTTTTGAATCTTGAGCCAAAAATGTTATGTGTTTTACTATTTTAAAACTGTTTTTCAATTGAGGATTGATGACTTAGCTAGATGATGTCAATTCTTGTGAGGTCATGATCACATGACAAATGTAACTAATTACTAAACTTAACTACAAGTTGCCTAACGTTGTTCTGTGACGTCATGTCCGTATCCCTCCTTCAACATGTGCCATAGATTCTACTATTTAAGTGCAGTGGCGCATTTGATGGCTATTACGTGAGCATGAATTGACTCTATTTCGCACAAACTGAAATTTCGGGACGAATTTAACCTTATCATCAAATGACGGCATATTCGGACAACTTTGCTTGGGCCTTATGGTGGATTACGGAATATTCCGCCAAAATATGTGTAGAAATTATCTACACAGTGTCTCACACTTTTCACTAAAAATATGTTTCCGTGATAGAAATCCATTTTCGACGTCAACCAAATGATTCAAATGAGTTAATAACCATCGACAAAAATTATTTAAAAAATATTGAGAGTGCAATTATAATGACAAATATCGAATTCGGATTATTTGCAATGCTTTGTCGGGTTAAATTTATTTTTTAGCCTGACAAATCGACGGCTTATTGATTAAAAAAAGTGTCTGACTTACATTATGGACCAAGAACAAACTTTGTGTACTTACCGTGATAGTCAATACTAGAAACGCTTTTTGTCATTTGCTTTCGAAAATTTTCTTATTTATAGAACATCCTACATTTGATAAAAAGTAAATATTTTCATGTTATTTCCAGGATAACTTCATGAAAATTTATTCCAGAGCCAATAAAGCAATTTTCAAATATCTACAAAACACAAAAATATTTTTTTTATTAGGAGAAAAATACACATTGACTTACTGATTTATATAGAGATGAAACACGTTTTTGATGAGTTATGGATTTTTTAGTAAGATTCTACAGTTTAAAATAAGAGTTTTGCGTGTTAACTTTACACACATTACTAAACAATGAAATAAATATTGCTGCAAGAAGTAAACTTAATTGTATTTATGTATGTAAGAATTTATGTATTCTATTATGTATGTATCCAAATTATCATTCTTATGTCGAAATTTCATATTGATTTGCAGAGATGCCAGTTTTTAGTTTCTATTCCGTTGAAATTTAATCTTCGGCCAGTAAACTGCAATTTAAATCCTTCGCTTGTACACATTTCGCTTTTATTACACTAAATGCAATACCACATGCGCAGCGAAACTTCCACAATAATTAATTCCAACCAATAAACTTGAGTTTACTAGTATTAGCAAAGTGTCAAATCAGCTCGTCACAAAATTGGTGAAAACAATTACCAGCATTATCTAAACTCTTCCTTACCAACTGGGTTCGGTTGCTGATAATTGAGAAATTCCTATCAAGATACTCCTGACACTTCAGCGGCAAATTCTGAATTATCGTTGTCTTAAAGTGTTTGACTTGAGAGTATATTGCAATTGAATAGAGTCGCATCTATTTAAAGATTATTCTGATCACATTCCATGAGCATCTTTATGGAAAGTGTGAAAATAAATGCAACTGATAATTTAAACAATGATGTGTAAAAAGGCAAACACAAACTTTTGAAATGATGGAAAACGTCTTTAATCATAAAACTGAAATTAGAAAAAGCGAATTTCGGTTATCGTATACAGACATGAATTTTGGTTGGCACTTAATTTGGATATGAAGTTGATTGCCAAGTTGAAAGCCCATCAGAAAAAGAAAGGGAATATTGAATAGTGACCCTGGAGTAGAAATTCGTCGCTGAAATAGTAACCAAGAATCAAAAATAACAATGAATACTCAATATCCTTTCTCCCAATACTGCATTTCCTTTTTCAGAAGTGGTGACATCAGGGATGAATGGGTTTACACGGAACGCGTGGACTCGGGGTCCTTGATCTCCGATACTAAAAATTACTTACCAATGAACCTTGCTAAAAGATAAATTTAAACATAAATTGACATATAAAAAAGGGGGGGATTCTGAAAGATTAAATGTGATTAGTTGCATTGGATAACTCATCCATTCAAAATAAACATTCACTCTTTCATTTATGCGTCTATATCAAACAACAATAAGAATAAAGCAATATTATAAAAAAAAACATTTTTTCCTTATATTTGTCAGCTGGTGTTAGTTCACTTGTCAGATCTGGCTCTCTGGCGGCTGTCTTGGCCAATCTGGATGGTATTGAGCGGACTGACATTCCCAAATAAGTCCTTTAAAGGACTGGTACAGTCGGATTTCGCTCCCAGTTTCCGGGCTAGTTTAGGTCTTACCTTCAGTTGCCTGTCTCTAAACCTAGGCGTTAATCAGCAGAGTTCGTGGTCGCCTTTTCATCTTCGGCTCTGTTGGGTCGTAATTTGGAATTTCTGCTATTGCTGCGTTAGTACTATTGTCTAATTTATGAAAGAATTTAGTGGCTAATTTTTTAAAGTGATCAAGGATAGGGGTTCATTTTAGTTCTTTTTGGATTTTTTTATTTCTCACGAACCAGGATGGTTGGGTTATCTGTCTCGCAATTTTATTTTGGGTGCATATTATGCTGGCTGTGATTCCACCTCGTTTAGCATATCTAGCCAAATCCATGAATCAAGGACTCAAAGGAAAATTGTGACATCTTCTGCAGGCCAAAGTGACCTTAGAACACTTAGGTAGCACTTGAGGTACAAGTCTGACTTGGCTTCAATATACAGAACGCCGCTCCGTGCTCCTGTTCCTGAAGCCGTTACAGATACTGTACCTGTTGGATGGGCATGGGACTAAAACAAGATACCATTAAATAGGGTGTTCAAAAAAGTGTTTTGACAAAATTAGAGCGCTGATAGTGCACATCAAGATGAACAAAAAATGCAGTGGAACATGGAGTCGCAAGTGACGTTGAGTGGATGAAAATCTCGAAACTGCGTCTGCAAGGAGTGGCGTAACTAGGGGTCTCGTCAGACCTTGACTTCTTGGTCTTCTTCTGGTGTCACCTGAAATCACTTATTTATGAGACACCTGTGGAGACACCGGTATATCTGATAGCGAGGATCATGATCGCTACAGCAGAAATCTAGGAAAAACCCGGAATCTACGAGCCTGTGCCCGTCGTTTCTACTTGCGTGGTAGAGCCCTATGCCAACTATTATAACAATTTTGTTTGTTCTGTGTATTACAAGGTGTGCTGTACTTATTCTGTCCTGATTCCTTTGTTACTTCCCCGTCATCGTCCACACGAGATGCATTTTCTGGATTTTCGCCCCCCTTTCAACGTCCTTTGCGACCCATGCCCCATTTCATTTTTTGTTCGTCTTGGTGTGTATTATCACCCCTCTAATATTGGCAAACCCCTTTTTGAGTACCACGTATGCAAGTAGGTTGCCTCCTGAAGGGCTTGTGGAAACTGACCCATTTTTGTTTCGTTTGGAAGAAAATCGGATTTGGTTTCGTTTGATTTTTGTGGCGCAAGGACCATGGATTTGATCATACTGAGCCAAACTAAAGGAAGGAAATTCCGGAAAACCTCCCTTCAAGCCTTGAATTCGTAGAAGAGCGAGCTCATCCCTTTGGTTTTCATTAATTGATGCACGGGTGGATAACCCTCCGACATGAAGGAGGCCGGCAGTCAGAGGAAATGGTGGTCGAAGTGAACAACATTAGCATTGAATATTACATTAGTTGTGAAAGATCAAGAGAAAAAGTAAAGTTTCACACCGCTTAAATAGTAAAAGAGTTGATGAATTTTAAAATATACGAGAAGTGAAATATCTAAATCGGATGCAATAATAACGCAGCATATAAAAAATACAGTAGACTCTCTCAAATCCGACACTCGTTACTCCGACACTCCCACTAGTCCGACGCACCTCTTTGACCATGTTACTTGGTGTTGAGTCATTCTTTCCTGTTAAAACTTGAAACCTTCCCCCCTATCAGTACATGATTTTTCGATTGGCCCTCTATAGTCCGGACACTCTATAATCCGACATGTGTCCGGTCCCATATGTGTCGGATTAGAGAGAGTCTACTGTAGTTACAAATAGCAAGAAAACTCTGAGGAATAAATGGATTTTTTATAAATTTTAGCAGTGAGAAAGAAGAATAACACAACCAAAATAAGGTATCGGGAGAAAAAATCGCAACGACACAAAACACAAAAAAAGCCTATTTATAACTCCAAATTTTAGATATAATATTATGCCGAAAACACAAAAATTTAAGAAACTAAATACTAAATATAAGACTAAAAACGAAAACAAAATTAGATAGAAATTCAACTATAAATATAACTTTATAAATAAGAAACATGATAACCACATATTTTTTTAGGTTTAAATCCAAAAATAAATATTTGTAAAATAATTTTAAGACTCTTAACTACAAAATAAAGTTTTCGTAAATATACAGGGTCATAATATTAATGAACCCATTTCAAATATTAGGAAAAAAAAGTGATGTTACAACTACGTTTTTTTTAATAAGAATGCATTTTTTTCAGATAGGTAACGCGCGTTACGGTGGTCGTAAATTATTGGACGTCTCCCATTTTTGAGAGCCATTAACTGCGAAACTATTAAAGCTAGAAGAAAAATAAAAGCATATATTTGTAGGAAATTGTACGCTCTTCAACTTGTTAAATTAATTCTAATTCCAAAACTGAATAGTTTTCAAAATATTCAAGAAAAAATAAAAAGGAAACCAGAAAAAGCGCATCGGCTTCTGCTGTTCGGCAGCCATTGCGTATGGAAATCGCTCACTGTAGCAAATTTGAAACGCCATAATGGTACGCCACCTATCTGAAAAAAAATCTTTTTTATTTGCTCTCTCATTTAAAAAAACTCAGTTTTAACGTTAATAGTTTTTTTTATCAATTTTTGAAATGGGTTCAATAATTTATGACCTCCCTGTATTATGCTCTTAAAAATAACCAACCACTCAGATGAGGGACGGTTTTTTAATTAAATTATTGATTAATTCTCGGCGCTCGCAATTTGATTGCCAGTTGGGAAACCTCCAGCAGCCAACCTGTGCGTAACGAGCAATTCGTTGCTAAAGCACACTTTTGTTAACTGGTTTTTAAATGATGCTGATTAAGAGTTCGGTTAAAGGATAGAACCCACAATCGTCCTTCTCCTATTCATGTTCCGTAGCCAGGCCAGAGCATACCTTGTGGGCTGTTTCATGGAACTTTCATGCGGGCTATTTTCCATAATCTACTTTCTATTAATACATACTCTCTTTCTCTCTTTAAGGAACTCTACATTAAAATGGCAAAATATTCACGTATTTGATAAAAAGAATCGAGTAATATTCCTTGTTGAACAAACTTGAGCTCAACCTTACTACATCCTGCAGTAGTAAGAGATCCAAATATATCAAATAGGTTCGTAACAATAGAATCTTTTTTTTTGTCTCTCGCAGTTTAAAACCCCTTAATTGTTTTATTTTCTCGACTGTCTAATTAGATGACACTTTCTGTTTGGGGAGTGTGCTGTCGTATTGATTCAATTAAGAGTCCATAGGACACTCGAGATGTTAATGATTTACTCTTCATTTTTTGTATCGAATTATAACGTCTACGAATGACGTAATTTCAGACTGTAAGTGTTGAAATGCCATAATTCGATGCACAAGTAAACTGGGGCTAAACAGTTAAGGAGTTTTCAGCAAACCAAACCATAGACAAAACGCATTTTGTGTTAAGCGGTAAAGTTTGAATTATACGGAGTGGTGATAAATTATTGGACCCATTTCAAAAATTAATTTAAAAAACTAATGTTACAACTACCGTTTTTTAAAATCGGAGCGCATTTTAAAAAGTTTTTCCGGATAGGTAACGCGCGTTACGGTGGTGTAGGTGGTCGTAAATTATTGGACATCTCCCATTTTTAAGAGCCATTATTTGCAAAACTATTAAAGCTAGAATAAAAATAAAAACATGTCTTTGTAGGACATTTGACGCTCTTTAATTTGTTAAATCAATTGCAATTCGAAAACTGAATAGTTTTCGAGATATTCGAGGAAACCAGAAAACTCGCATCGGCTTCTGCTGATCGGTAGCCATTGCGTATCGAAATCTCTCGCTGTAGCAAATTTAGAGCGCCATAATGGTACGCCTGGATCTGAATAGATCTGAAAAAAACTTTATTTGCTCTCTCATTTTATAAAAACGCAGTTGTAGCATTATTAGTATACTTTCATTAATTAATTTACTTACATACATTGCATTATTCCTGCATTAATTTAATATGTATATGTATTCCTGCATTAATTTAACCGCATACAGGGAGTTGAAACGAAGGTGTTGAGAATTATCCATCACACATGTAAAAATTGATGAAATGTTCAAAAAGTGGTTGTTTACTCTAAGTAAAAACGTCCAGTACTTCGTCTGTTGTTTAAGATTCAGCATTTATTAGTAACTAGTTTTCTCTGAATATTTCCACTGCAAAATAATTGGTGAACAATACAGTTAGATTATTAAAAAAAACATTCTTTCGACACATTAGTTCTCCTTGTAAGACAAGACTTATTAAATTGTATGTTACATCGTAAAACTGAAAGAATGTATAGAATATCTGAAAAAATAAAGTTCATGAAAGAAATACTTCATTTATTAAAAAAAGAAATAAGGATAGCTAATTTAAACTTTTCTGTTTTAAAAGATTCTCTATCTATAAGTTGGATCAGTTTCAAGATTTAGAATCAATTTCGAAAATTTACGATTTAATCTTCAAGATTAAAAACGCAGATATTTGCTACTTTTGTGTTTGGAAAATGTCTCTTTTGTGATACGCTCTTTTGCAGATGAATTGAGACTGATTAATTTTTACTAAAAATGCTTTTGATGACAAGACTTCTAAAGTTATGATAATTAAAGTTCTGAGATATTTTGGTTGTTCTTTGTAATTTGAAAAGAAGCAATGCAGTTTTGTTTCTGAAAGTGAAAATAAAGAAAGATTCTGAAGTAAAGAAAAATATGCCTTGCTAAAAATAAAAAAGCAAGTAGAAATAGTAGAAAAGTAGAAGGGGTTTTTTACCTCCGATTTAACCTGTCGGTTATAACCGCTCAAAATAACAGGTTTTTGAAATAACCGTTTTTCGGTTTTTATTATAAAAAAACAAACGCCGTTCGTAGATAAAATTAATATTGTTTTTACAGGACATCAATCCATTGTCCAATATTTATATGTTCCTAAAGACCCTTTCAGTAATCCGCCAAACAGCAGACGCCTCGAGGAAGGGGTTGTCGTTGATTGACCAAAGATTATGAAATTCAAAGCTTCTTGACTTGGTAAATTTCAGTCTAATCGAACCTAAAATCGAGCCTATCTTTCGTTCCCGTTTTTTCACCCGGTTATTGGATTTTTTTAAAAACAGTTATAACCGGGACAAAAAAAATAACCGAAAAACCGGTTAACCGAGACAAATAAAACCGGTTTTCGATTGAAACCGGTATGTCTTTCCCATCCCTATTAAGCACAGACCGACATAATTTAAAAAAAATGGTTTTATTGGACTCGGGGAGGTCTAAATGGTGGAGATTTATCAAAATGTTGGGGTCAAATTTTTGACAATTTCAATACTTTCTTTTGTATCCTTTCAATATGGGAAAGTCAAAATAAGCTAACAGCATTTTTGACATCAATCTTTACATTTTGGAATAAAATGCTGTCGAAAAATAAGTATGAACTCTTAATTTACCCCTTCCATGAGTTTTAAGTTATATGTAGAGTCAACAGAGTTCAATCACAATGCTGATCCGGGGTTTTTTCCTCCGGTAATTGGATTATAAAAATAACCGGTTGTAACAGAGACAAAAAAATAACCAAAAAAATTTTAACCGAAACTAAAAACCCGGTTTTCCCCATCCCTAAGTAGAAACGAAGAAAGGAAAAATCGAATACCTTTAGAACGAGTAACAAAACAAGTGAAACTGACACAAGATGGAGAAATCTGGCTTTGCACTTTGTCAAGAGCCACGCAAAGCGGAGATTCGAACAGGACTTTTTTTCTGTTTAAGGGCCTTGACCAGTGGCGGACTGGTCAGGTTACCAGCTTGCCTGATGACAAGTGGGCCCCCTTACACATAAGTCGATATAGGCCCCCAGGATATGTGTGCGTGTGAGAGGGAGAGAGAGAGAAAAAAAGAAAAAAATCTCTCTGGAGAGAAAATGGCCTGTGCTCCCTCGCACTTTATTTTTAGTGTGATTAAAAAGTTCTCAAAATAACAGTATAGTTCGAAATATACATTATGCTATATTCCCACCAAAATTATTCCAAACTTAATCATAAATTTGTGTTTATATTTGGTATTTCTCATTTCCAATAATATGTATAATGCATGTATACTATAATTAGTAATAAATATAGAACAGATTTTTAGATTAGGAATACAGTATGCTAATTAATAATTTTAACTTATTGTACGTATAATAAATAAAATTAAAATATATTATATGGTGACACTGTACATGTGAGTGGGCCCCCATTGACTCTTGGCATCCACTATTTTCAGACCCAGTCTGCTACTGGCCTTGACAACGGTCTAAGAATGAAGACCCTTATGTGGCCCGAAAGATCCTGAAGTGGAAGAGTAGAGATAATTTAGTTTAATTTCTCTCGCTAATTTCAGTATTTGAAAATTTAAAACGAGTAAATGATAGCAATTTATTAAAGAGTTACAGTCATTATTTAAAAATGAGTATTTATCAGTAGTGAATGAAAATAAATACTGAATGATTCTTTTTTTTTAACTTTCTGGAAGTATACAAGGGAGGAATATTGCAATCATAAAAAAAAAATTCGACCTCGAAACTTTAATGTGTCTCCACGTTTGAGACCTCCATGAGTCCGAGGAACACATTTTCGGAATCATGTCTGTGTATCTGCCTGTGTGTACGTGAGCACGATAATTCTACAACGATACGAGCTAGACTGATGAAATTTGGTAAGTGGCTTGTGCGCTAAAATTATAGGTCTGTATCAGATTTTTGAAAAAAATCTTTGCATGTGAAGCGTATAATGGATTATCTTTACTATACAATGGAGTTGAAAAAAACGATTCATTGTGGGAGTATACGAGAAAGTCAAGTGGAGAACAAGCGATTTTTCCAGACAAAATTTGCATGTTAGAAACGGCTTCCCCTTCAGAGACAATTACCTCTCTTCAACCATATATTTATCTAAAAAATATCGTAAAAGAGATAGAAATAAAAAAAAAGGAAAAGAGAAATGAAATTATAATAAACTAGGACTTTTCGGTGTTATTTGTTGATGTATCAGGCTGCCATCTATGAATGAGAAACGGAAGTCTTTTACTAATTTAGAAACTTTACCTTATAATTTCAAAACGCAATAAAATTTTGAAAGTTAAATAAATTCTGAAAATAAAGATATCAAACTCATATATATAGGATTTGAAATAAGTCCTGTAGAATGTGTTTCACAAAAAGGCATTCGGTTTATCTTTTTATATGCGTATAGATATTCACTTCAAAAGAATACAGATTTAGCAAACTTTTTTTATAATTTTCTGTGGTTTATTTGCTTTCATAAGATTATTTTGCTTTTTTATCTGAATCAGGGTGTATTGCGTCTTGAAAAAGGAAGGTGAAATAAATCCTCCACATACTTTTTCATCATCGCTTTGATTACCACCAGACAATTCGCTTTCTAATAATTTATCAATTGTGAATAATTCCAAACTCATGATATCTTTATCGCAGTTCAGATACTAGAAAAGAGGAAATTTTCCCATTTTAAAACGAGAGAAAACGACGCGTAACTGAATATCTGTGTCATATAAACGAAGTACTTTATCATTACAATGAATATGAATGGACTGTGACGAAACGACGTATAAATGAAAAACGTATAAACGGTGCTTTACTGTAATTCGATTCACGAGTGGAGCTCGTGCAAAACTATTAAGGGGTTAAGCACTTATACTAAACAGCTATTTGCACCTTTTCACAAAGTTCGGAAATAATGTATTGTTCGACATTCAAACTCTGAAAGTTCTCTCTTAAATATTAGAAAAGTTTTGCCCGAAGTTGTGTATTTTCCCATAGATTCTCTTATAAGGAATGTTTATTCAAACAAAATTGGATACCCTTCTTAAATTCTACTTTTTAATCTCGGTACGCCGTAGAACAGGACAAAAAAGAAATAAATTCCGTTTTCTCTTGTAAAGAACAAAAATAACGCGGTATTGGAGCTTAACATTTCCCATAGGAACCCCATAAAGACCACTTTAGCTATCGAAGAGTAAAGGAAGTCGTGAGCCTTAATTTACGACCGGAAGCCAGAAACTGCCGAAACTTTCTTCGAGCAACAGCTCCTTGGTGGACAAATGGGGATGTTCGAGGATTCCGGGTGAAAGAAATTTACAACCTTCTTAAATTGTGAAATCCGCCAACGTCGTCGAAACTTTGAGTGAGGAAGAGATTTTCGTAAAGTACTGCGACACAAGGACTTGTCTTTGACGGGAAAAAGAATTCTGGCTATTTATTTTGGCGCCGTAGTATTTTTTGATGTTTGTCTCTGGATGGGGCGATATGGTTTATCGTAGATATTCCTTATTGTTTTCTGTTTGTTCTTTATTTTGATGTATCGTTGGGACATTCGCTTGAATAGTTTAGTTTAGTTATATTAACTCGGTGCGTGTACGGTGAAAACAGTCCAACAAGCAGGATAACGGATAAGCACACTTTGTTCTCGAATATTCCGGAAGACACGAAGCGCAGGTAACAGTAACAACAGAACTTGCACAAATTAGCAACACAGCAGACAGCAATTCACTAATAACAACATCACTTTCAATACCGCTCGGCTTCTAATAGCTCGCTCTGCGGACAAAACTACAAAGACAGATTCCAAAGGCGATCCTCGTAGATCAAACACGTTCCCAGACGTTCAGCAACTACGGTATTTATAGTCTTCCCGACAGTCACGTGAAAGCATCGAGTACATTCTGTATATCTCCGCTCCTAATAGAGATATCGAGAAAATTCTAGTATTTTTAAGCACCTTCGTTTTGTCGCCAAAATGGACATCAAGTTTGTCTCCAAGGTCAGGGGCTTAGGCCCCTGTAAAACTCTCTTCCCAACCATAAAGCTGGGCATTCATGGGAAGGCTAGGCTATGCCATTTGTCCCAAGTCTGGCTTTTTTCCCACCCATTCAAGTCGAAAAATTACGCCCGTCATTCCTGAAGGCTCCAAAGTGAGCTACCGTCGCTCTTCGATCCCCCTATTCCTCCTCCCACACACGGCAGATGTCAGATTTTCTAGCCTCTTCGCGGGGTCTCAATTTAGGCAAAACTATAGTTTTCCCGCTAGCCTCGCAGCGAAGTCCTCGAAAGGCCATCCGGACGTTCCAATTTGTTTTAAACTATTCGGAATTCCATCAGTTCAATCCATCTGAGCTAATTTTCATCGGTTTTTAAAACTGACGATTGGTTTTTTTTCCTTCCTGTGTTCCAAAACTTCCAGAGTGGAGCGGCGGTGAATGCCCCGCTTTAGACTAAAGCAGACCATTCACATTTCTTCCAAAATGGAATTTTTGGAATACGGTAAGGAAAAAGCAATCGTCAAGATCGAAAACCTATAAAATTTGGAACAAATGATTCGAAACGGTGGAATTCAAACGAACTCAAAATCCAAAACTTCATGTGCCGATTCCAATTTGAGACCCCGATTCGAGGCAAGCGACACATCAAAAGATCTGCCTAGATTGAGACCTCGCAACGAGGCTATAAAATCGGAAATCCGCCGAGTGTGTGTGGGGGGGGGGGAGAATAGGGGAGATCGAAGACCTACTTTTGAGTCTACGTGAATGACATGCGTAATTCTTCGATTAAAAGGGGTGGTGGGAAATGGGCTTAGGACAAATGACATAGCTAGTCTTCAAGAGAATGCCCAGCTTAACATTGCTGGGAAGCGACCAAGTTCGTAACAATATTTTGGGACGAACCTCGTAATTTTCAACCTCAGTCAGACGACGCTTGGATAGACACCGTGGCGTAGCAGGAGGTTATAGATGCCTCTGCCAGTGGCATGTATGCATCTTGGAGAAGAGGGCGCCACGGAAACGCTAAAAAAGCGTACTATTCGTTTCTGAAGCACGCTCCCATCACGTTTGGACGATTTTATTCTTCATTGAGGGATACGGCGTGAATAAGAATGCGTTTTTCTGGAGTGCTTCAGTGGGGAAAGAATTAAACTGCAAGCATTCATTTGAATAATTTCCTAATGCTCCGCAGCTTAAAAATTGCGTTCTTCTGATTGTTTTTCTACTTACGATTGTCATCTTCGTCTTTAAATTAGCCTAATGCCCAGTTCTCCGATGTGCTTTCTGTCAACCTCTGTTCATCCATGCTGAAAATATGTGTTCATCAACAGCATATTTTCAGCATGGCCAAAAATCGCAAAGGATTTCCGTATTTGAAAACAGACAGTAGATTAGATTTGTTAGCATGTTATTCTTTTTTTATCAATTTTTTTCAAGTTCCTGAATATCGCTGCTTTTGAAATTATTTTCTGATCTGACTTTTTTTTCTCCATATTTGCATCGTTGCTTTTGTATATATGCAGGGTGTCCACTCTGATCGCGGCCCAATAGCTCATTTCTAAACTTTAAATCCCTTAAATGGAGCAAAGAAATAATATTTTATGTTGTTTGAGTCAATAAATATACTGCTGAAAAAATTACGAAATCTACATTTTTATGCAATCTCCGGTCCTATTAGTCATTTTTAGTAAAATACTCTTGACAAACTGACATTTTGAACAAAAAAAGTTCCGCTCTTCTGCGACTAAAACCGGCCGAGTTATTGAAGCTTTGAATATTACTGTTTTAGACCATTTCAATGGCAGCTTCGAGAAACATCCGCCAATCAACGCGCGACGATTGCTCAATAGGGCTGTTGATTAGCTTAAAATAATAAAGCTCGGCCAGTTTTAGTCGCAGAAAAGTGGAAATAGTTTGCTTAAAAATGCATCAAGAATATTTTACTCCGGAGGCTGTATTAAAATTTAGGCTTCGTAATTATTTCAGAAGTATATTTGTTTACTCGGACGTAAAATATAGTTCTTTACGTCATGTTATGCATTTTCCCTATTGGAAGTGTGTGCATTTCTTTAACAGTTTGGAAATAAATGGTTTAAAAATTAGCTAATGCGCACGATTAGAGTATATTAGCGTCGGGACCATTGAGTTAGATGAGAATCATTTTCAGTCACTATTAACTGAAAAGATAAGGAGCTATAAGTGTAAATAACTCTGGAGGTATAATATTATCTATACCGCTGTATTCGTTTTTTAAAGTTGAAATAAATGTATCAGTATTTTGTTATCACTGCGTCCCAAAAGACATCTAAACCACCCTTTCTCCCCCCCCCCGTCACTTTGCCACTGAAAGATTCGCTGAGTTACGCTACAATTCACCAGCAATATTTAGCACAAAGAATATTCCAAATTAATATTAGTGGGAGAGGGAATTAATATTAGCATAATATTAATATAACATTTATAATAACATAATATTAATATAACAT
>BGPR01001374.1:252832-264483 GCA_013235015.1 Araneus ventricosus
CATAATATTAATATAACATTTATAATAACATAATATTAATATAACATTTATATTAGCATAATATTAATATAACATTTATAATAACATAATATTAATTTACATATATACCCTAATATTAATATAACAAATTAATATTAGAGTAGAGAAGAATAGAATCGACATCAAAATAAGAGGCGTTGGGTTAGTTGAGAAAATGACCTATAAATAGTGACTGATGAGGAAAGAATTCAGCCGCGTATTGAGCGTGCATGGCGCCTGACGTGCAGTGTGTATCTATCTACACACAGCAAAATAAAATTGGAGAAATGAAAAATCAAAAAACTGCTTTATTGTCATTTCTCCAATTTTTTTATGACCAAATAAATCCGCATGAGGTTTTCGCCCATTCAAACTCCCCTCCATCCAAAAAAGAATTATTTAGTCTGTTATTGGGTTGCTGAAGTTAAATGCTAAGGGAAGTGTATGCACAAAGTAAAGGCCCAAGATCTTTCAATCTAAAACACAGGTTCCATCATTTTTTCCTTCCCTTGATCATTACTTTTGTTTTCGCGTACCCCTTACTGCTACATCCAAACTCCCCCTCCGACCCTCCGTCTTTGCAAAGAAGTTTCTGTCAATAATGTTAAGGGCTCGGGTTACCCTAAGAGTGAAATGGCTCGAATTAATAAAATATGCGGAACTTATTTTTCATTTTATATTTTGTTTCATTTCTAAAATAGTATTAGTTCAACGCCAAAGCAGATGAAACCAGTATTGCAATAATTTAGGATAGCTAAAAAATTATACTTCGTAATAATCAACTACTCAAGTGCTATAGTTATTAAATAGCAAGTATTCACTTGGAAAGCAAAATTCTATACTCTTATGTATTCTGGTTTCCGCCATTAACAACTTTTATTTCGCGTATCCCCAACTGGTCCTTCGCATACCCCCAGGGGTACGCGTGCCACAGGTTGGGAACCTCTGATCTAAAAGAACCGCAGGCAATTTTTTTTAACAAAATATACAAACTTACAAACAGTTTAGCATTACTTATAGGTTAAAAGTTTTCATTCGAATTACACTAATAAATACATCAAGGGCTTCCCAGTAATATGTGCATTATATATAGATATGGAAACGGTTTCGCAAATACCAGAAAATCTTTTAAATTAACTTTAAAAAATCGCACATAAAAATCGTTTCTGGCCGATAAATATTCGATTGTGATCGATTCGAACTCTGCTACTACACATCAAACTGTTTTAATAATGAAATGTCTTTAAAAATGACCACTTTGAATATCAGGCAAAATTTGCGCATTTATTTTTGAGGCAGTATGAGCGTACTTTATAATCAATGCGGTAATCTAGTTTCATATTGTTACAAAGCTATAAAGTTGTTTCCCTGAGATGCTAATCTTGGCGATAAATTTGGCGATCTTGGCGACTTATTTGGCGACAAAAGGAATTCTCTAGAAGGACCTCGAACTTTCCACCTATTTCTACCGGCTTCATGAAGTTTCTGGAGATTACGTCACTTCCTACGTAATGAAGTCACTTCCTGTTGAAAAAGTATAATGGCAAGCTCCCAAGCCAAGAAGAGTGAGTTGGATTTTGACGTGCAAGCAAGCTGGTGAGCTAACAAGAAACCTTTGAGCTCTGCGTTGAGATTTATTGGTAGTCTCTGCTATGAATTTTCACGAGTTCTGTTTTAATACTTGTGCTACGTTTCTTTGCTTGGAATACCTGTAAAATAAGTGCTCGGGCGTCATCCGACTACTTTTCAGATTTGAAAGATCCGTTGCGAAATTGATGAATTAGCTTATTTAATTGACATCCACTGCCTGAGTACGAAAACGCTACATTTCACTTTCATGCCAAAAGATGATCCGATGAGCGCCCCTCAGAACACCACTTTCTCTTTTCAATTCATATAAAAACACAGATTTACAATAATTATTGATTATGATAGTCTTTTAAATTAAAATGATGGGAATTATTTGACTCGCTGATTGCAGAAACAACACGAGTCGATAATATCAAAATATTGGAAGCCTTAAAAACACTGATTAATATTTTAAATTAGGGATGTATCGAATATTCGGCAACTATTCGGCCCTTTTGCCGAATACTAAGCAGATATTCGGCCGAATATATTCAAGATAATAACTTTTTTAAAATGTGCTTTTAAATACACATTTAGCGAAGAATATTGTAGAATTACATTTCAGTGCATATATTTTCAAAAAAATTCTAACATTTCCCTAATTTTAAGTTGCATAGTGCATAGGTGTATTAAATAAAGTTGTACTTTTTTTTGTAGTTGTAGTAATTTAGCATTGCAAAGCCTGAAATTACGATGCAAGAACAATAATTTTTCAGCATTTCAGTTTGGTTTCATACACATATAATACCAACTAGGGATGATACGAATACTATAAGGTCTATTCGGCCCTTTCTCGAATATTCGGTCTGGCTAAATGCTAAACAGATATTAGGGATAAAATGTTTTAAGAATATTAATAATGAATATTGCAGAATTACTTTCTGGCTCATTTATTAGTATAAAAAAAATCTAACATTTATCCAATTTAATGTTGTATAGTACAAAAGTGTATTTAATAATGTTGCATATCATTTATAGAATTCTGTTCCATATGGTTTCATATATATTGCCAGCTTCAGGAAATAAAGGGCCACTGCATAATGCTTGCAAGGGCTGAAAGATATTTTCTTGCTAAATTTGCGGACACTGGAAATTTTTCCGCATTTTTTCCCACCAATTGACTCTCTATCCTACCTATTAGGAAGTTCTTTACCAAAATAGGAATTCACTTCTAGTAATTTTAATTTATCCATTCAATTTTCTTCTGTGTTTGTCATTGCCATGCAAACAATGATTCTTCTATTTCTTTGAAGCAATCCCAAAATGATTAGTTTCTCGGAAGAAAGATATTTAAAATATTACAAATGTACATAAAGGTATTAACATTTTTTTTAAATATACAAATAATGAAAAATCAATTTTATTTAATATTAAATTTTTTCATTTAAAATGCGAAATATATTTCATTTACAATCAAAAGTGAAATGTTTTTAAAGATCCGGCTTCGCAGTAAAATGACTGTGCTCAGTTAAATGACACACATAACACAAATCTGTAAATCGCCAAATGTCACAACACGTGAAGAACACTTAAAACTTTCATTAGAACGGGGTTTCTTTGTATGGATTCAAAACAGAAGATGGATGAGCTCTCTTAAAATGTTTCACAAATGCACAAGCTCTGCTTTGCGTGCATTCGATTATGCGCATTGAAACTGTACGTCCGCGAAAATAACCGAACGCCAAGAAGTCGTGAAGAACGCGTGAAGAACTCTTAAAACTTTCATCAAGATGGATTGAAAATAAGGTGAATCTTCTCGTATGCATTCCAGGCAGCGGAAGGAAGAGAGCTCTCCTGCAATGTGCCACAAATGCGCAAGCTCTAATTCGCGTGCATTCTCTCATGTCCATCTAAACTGTGCAGGGTCATCGAAAAAGAATGCCGGGATTACAAAATTTTATTATGCAAATTAATAAACACATATTACCCTAAATTTGGTACTAAAGTAATAAGAAAAGTACACAGTTTTTTTATACCCATTTCAATGTGTTTCGATATGTGCACCATTAGTCGCGCGACAGACATCAAGGGGTCTATTCTGGTACCCCAGTTTGTAGTTAGGAGACGTCACTTTCCCCGTTATTTAACTTGTGCGGGAAAGTGACGTCTCTCAGAATAGACCCCCAAGACGATAGTCAACCTCCCTCCATGTGTTGCGAAGGCTCTGTGGAGTTACAGTTTCAATTGCGGCTATGATTCGACGTTTTAGGTGGCTGATATCAGTAATATTTTCACTGCACACAATGTTCCTGATGTATCCCCAGAAGAAGTCCACAGGCGTAAGATCGGGGTTTCGTGCAGGCCACGGAATTGGGCCATCTTATTGCCTATCGCATGCCTATTGGTGGCAATGCCTGTGCAAGGAAGGGACGCTCCGAAACTTGGCAGTTTGCCAAAAACCAATTCTGGAGTGATTTTGTAAGGAAGCAAACATTTAGGGAGGCTCGCCAGGTCCTGTTGCGCAAAAGAACGAGCAGAGGATTTGAATTTGTTTTGATCCTTCAAACCACGCGTGGTTCCAACTTTGGTTTACTTGCGACGGAAGTTTATTTGACGTCTTTTATTATTCTAGTTTTCTCTACATGTGTTAGGAGTATACGAGAAAGTTTAGGGGAGACCACTCCCGCTGGTTTTCAGTCGTATCACACAGCACTATTTTCAAAGACCCAAATTATTTAAAGCTCTCTGAAAATTTCAGGACAATAATGTGACGTCATGCGATTCTCTTTTTATTTCTTTATTTTGTTTTTCTTTTGTTCTCGTTACTGCACACGACTTCCTGTATTAGTAGATGCTGATATGCCTTTTTTTTCTTTTCAAGTGATCCATCTGCTAGAGAAATAATAATAGAGGGGCTCGAATTTCTTTTAACAATATTAAAAGAAGTCGAAACAAATTAAAATCAAAATAACGATATCAAAATAAAAAGAATACCAATAAACAAAATAATAAAAAGCGGGAAATCAAAATTAAAAAAATACTTCACTAAACATTTCTTCAATTTGTAATTATTTGTGGCGTCAGCTATCCACATATCAGCTGTTCTTGCACCTTGTTTAAATGTTATTTGTGATAAATCGAAAGAATAAATCACTTTTCTTTAAGATAGAGATTATGTTTGTTTGGATCTATCAGCGTTTTTGGAGATGGTTTTATTTCATTTTTTACTTTCTCCTATACGAAGTATACAAAGAGAAAGTATTGTAATCGTCAAAAAATTCGAACTCGAGATTTTGACGAATCTCCACGTTTTAGAGCTCCCCGAGTCCGAAAAACACAATTTTGGAATTATGTCTGTGTGTCTGTCTGTCTGTGTGTGTGTGTGTGTGTGTCTGTGAACACGATAACTCGGAAACTATTAGAGATAAAGGGATGAAATTTGGTATGCAGTCTTTAAACATAATTTGTAGGTTCCTATCAAATTTTGGACAAAATTCGTCAACGGGAAGTCTGTATGTCCGCGGTCATGCGAACGCTATAATTCAAAAACTTGAAAAACCAGATGGATAAAATTTCGTACACAGTTTTATCGTCATGAATGTAAGTCCGTATAAAATTTTGGGCCAAATCCGTCAAAAGATTGACTGTCTGTCGGTCTGTATAAGAGCGGACGCGTTGGAGATGCGATCTCCACACGCATGCGTATTGGACGCAATCTTCTGTGCACGATATTTATTGACTCCTGCTTGGCGCTTTTTTCATCCGATTATTCATGCTCATGCGTACTTGGTAGCAATCTGTGCACGCGGAAGGATTGTCCGTAGAAATCGGTACTCATTTAATCGGAACGCATCTCTTCGAATTTGATTTTTTACCTAAATATTTTCTGATCGTCATTGAATCCTGGGTTACAATAGGTTCGAATTTTTTTATCCACGCGGGGGGATGGGAAACAGCACCTTTTTCGAGAAGTATACGAGAAAGTTTAGAGGAGACCACTCCCGCTAGTTTCTTTTTTTTCAAATTGGGAAAAATAGATCCTTATTCGTTTCGTCGGGGATTGTTGATGAATGGGCAACAATATCATCTATTTTTCATAAAGTATTTTGAGCTGAAAATTCCATTTGTCACAAACCATATCAGCAGTTTCTTTGTCAGAGTCCGAATCAGCACCTGAAAGGCACAAAGGATCTCTTGAATGCCCAACACTGGTACAGGCCGAAGTTCAACCGCCTTCTCACGTTTGGTCGATCTATTTTTAATCACCCTGTATATATTGATTAGACATTATGAACAATGCCTGCTTTTTGTATATTGCCGCTGACTTTTAGATCTGTAAAAAACAAAGTGTGGACATTCCGTGCAGATCTAGTGCTATAACTCTTAGCACAGACCAAAACAAAAGTGCTATAGCTCATAGCACTTTTGTGTTGGTCTGTGCTAAGAGTTATAGAACTTTTGTGTTGGTCTATGTTAAGCGTTATAGCACTTTTGTGTTGGTCTGTGCTATAACGCTTAACATAGACCACCGCAAAAGTGCTGTTAGAAACTTTTTAAATGAAAAATAGTGTTCTTTTTTATTCCTTTACATCTTGAAAACGAAAAGATAGATGCGTAATTTAAAAATAGCAAATGAGTGTTATTTCTATGTAAGATATGCCCTATTTCAAACATCAACTGATACATTGAAAAGCTTGCAAAATAGATACAAGAAAAATTTTTTGTGCTCTATTCTTTTAGAGTATAATTCATGAAAAATGTTGATTAGTAAGGGCGTATAATGAATTAAAATTAAAACAACATGCGCCATCCAAACAAATTACATCAAATATTCTTTTATAATTCTTTTATATATATTTGTTTGACCTTCTACAAACGTAAAACAAATAAAGGAACTCCCAACTTTCTTTTGGAGTTCCTTTAAGTTACTATAGTTTTATACTCTGTTAAAATATATAAACATAGATGGGGATAGTCGATGCTTTTGACATCACGCTAGTAAAAATGACCATAAATCATGTATGGAAATTCGCTGACTTTACTTTAAACCAAAAAGAATTTGGCTACTTTGAAAGATAAGATGTATCGACAAGGTTAATTAAATCGAAGTAAAATCTTCACAATATCCTTTCGTTTTAATAAACGTCATCTTTCTCTTAAACCAAAACAAAAATAACTACTACAGAAACTGTTTGTCAAGCTTTCAAAATTTATTACTTTTTCGCAAAATACTGATGGAATCATAAATTAAAATTACATTTTTATAAATTCCGCCAAAGAATATTGAATTACCTCAAATACTGAAGAAATCATCAATTATAGACATTTCCTTTAAAACCGAGGCAACGAATATTAAATTACCTCAAAAATTACTTCATCCGGGTTATTTTAATACTTTATTTCTGCGAGGGTTTTGCTAATTATTTTTAGTTAAGAAAAATTTCTTTTATTTGGTTGTCAAAAGTGTCTTTAGACTGTATTAGAGAAATCGCGTTATTTATTTTAATAACTTGCTTTCTCATTCTTTCTTTTATGAATGAAAATAAATTATTTTCATTCGGCTTATTTTCCATGATTTTAATAAAATATTTTCGAGGTTTATTATTTACGAGATTTGTTCCTCTTCGTACCCATTTAAAAATTTATTTAAGTAATGCGCAATTATTTAGAAGAATTTGTTTTTGCTTATTTATAATAAATTTCTCGAAATTCCCTCAACATTTTTCAGTTCAATTAATTTATTTCTAAATGTGTTTTACATACTTCTAGTGAACAGAATTACAAAGAATGAAAAAATGTGAATTTCTTTAAATTTGCTGCTGGTAAATAAATACAGGATGTTTCAAAAACACGTGGCCACATTTTAAGGGTAGGGCAAGCATACAGAGACCAGTCATTTTCGAATTAAAACATGGGGTCAGAAATGCAAAAGGGGTTCGCGAAGACGGGCTCTTTGTCAGGGAATTATGTAGAAGAAAGCAGAGCCGGGGTGTGCAGCACAGGGCGCCAATTCCAAAACAAAAATTTGAAAATTCGCGCGCGTTATATGGCTGCCGACTGGAACACAATAGAATACTATAATTAAATCATTTACTACAGTTAAATCTTAATTACCAGAAGATTTGTGTCCGTCTAAGACGGGTTTTTAGCTTTCCAACAATATCTCAGATTTATTAACGAAAGTAGTACAGCCGACGCTCGTTATAACGACCCTCTGCGTCCCACAGCAAAAGGTCTCTATAACGAGTGGTCGCTATAGTGGATATAATTAAAAACATGCACGCTCAGCAGCTCCATACAAATAGGCGATTTTTAAAGAGATTCCAACTAAATGCTCAACTTATTTTTTATCATTGGTATTAAAAATAAAACTTCATCAATTAAAAATATATTTCTAAAACAGATTTTAAAGTAGAAAATAAAGGGCTTATATACTTACAAAACATTTATTTTCGAAGGTAAAAATCAGAAATGGTTGTTTGTCTTTTCTGCATATGTGTTTTTTGCAAAACAATTTTCCATTTCTGTTAAAGATGATAAATAATGTTCTGCCTTTCAAAAAAACATTTTAAAGTCTCAATAGCACTTGAAACATTTCTTTTATTCTAGGCTATTCTAATTTCCACTTGCTGGTGAGTGATAATTCTTTCCTCTTCCCATCCAAAAGTTGAACTGTAACACTGAAGACTCTACATCTACGAAACTTGGGAATACAATAATCAAGGTCATTTACGTTTAGAAACATGTTCTTCTTGGAAAAATACCGGTAAGAGTGTTCGCTGAATTCGGACGTTGTATTGGGATTAGACGACACTTTACGGTCGTTATACCGGAAGTAAAATAGCATAGTGCATAGGGAAACGCAGTTGAGGATTTTATCACTGGTCGTTATAATGGAATGATCTTTATAATGCGTGGTCATTATAATGAGCGTCGACTGTAGTTGAAAATCTCATGCACATTGGCAGAGCGCTTGAGAAATAAAATAAAAGCATGAAAAACAGAAATGATGAGTTAGTTTACACTAAATTTCGTTTTGCAAAATATATATATATATTCAATTCAAAATCAAGTACGAAAAAGACAATTTTCAACGATAACGAAAGTCAAGTACTCCAAGAAGTGGAAAAATAAATGAATTCTAGTATAACTTCTAATTGATATTAACTGAGTTCCGCGTCGATGAATCAACATAAAATAAAAAAAGAAAAGAAACTGCTAAACTCAGCTAAAAAACTCTATCATAACTCCTATTTAATATTAAATCATCACTGAATCAAAGCAGTATCTCGTGTGTAGTGTATGGTAATTTGTAGACAGACCGTCTGAATCTCTTGGCACGTAGCCAAAGTATAAGAACGGTTGAGGTAAAAATATTAAATGCAAAATATGTAAATACAGTAAAACTCCGTTAATCCGAACCCCGCTAATCCGAAATTCCCTTTAATCCGAACCGATTTTATTTTCGAAAATTATGTGATTGAAAAGATTACTTGAAGAGATTTAAATACACATACTAAAAACAAGAAAGTACTTTTTCAGCATGCATATTTTTGTACACATTGAAGAAACTAATGCAATTCGCCGTGAGATAAGGTCACTTCATACAGGAGCGCATCCGTTATTCTAATGAAAAGGAGAGACATATTCTCTTTCTATTGCTTTTGAATAAAAGAAAGAGATACTACGTAGTACTGAGTACTTATAACTTACATTTTTTTCAGCACACATCTTTTTCTTTTCTATTTTTATCGGAATTTCGGGTAATCCGAATTTTTTGTAATCCGAACAGGCACCGGTCCCAATTAGTTCGGATTAGCGGGGTTCAGCTGTATTCAATTCCAAGTACGAAAAAATAGCATGAATGAATTGACATTAACTTCCAACGGATCCTTGAAGTGAGGGTGTTGAATCAGCATAAATAAAAAAGAAGTAAAACTGCTAACTCGGCTCAATTTATATATAAAAAACTTATCTGAGTTCTTTGACGCCATAACAGAAATCGGATTGGCGCGTTCGTTAATGACGCAGACCAAAAGGGCCGAGTTATTTTAACTCCTCCCAGCGTCACGGACATGTGGTTCTAATATATATTATAGTTAATAAGTACATAGTTAATAATTATAGTTAAATCTTTTAGCATATGTACCAATATACGATATATATACGGGGGGGCGCCACAATAATTTCGCACAGGCCACCGAATACTCTGGAGCCGGCTCGGAAAAAAAGAATACATCAGATGAAATATACAACACAGATTGAGTGGAATACAAAATTAAGATAGCGCAACAACCCAGTTGCACGAATAACAAAATACGTTCGTCTCAGACGGCAACTACTTTGAGCACTTACTTATCCTCTTCCAACACTCCTTCAGTAATCTAAAGGAGTGCTGTCAGGACTGCATCCCGCTTGCCATTATCATGCTGCATTCGACTTGTAATGCTGTTATTCATGCAACTGGCTCGTTGTGCTATTGCAAATTTGTATTCCACTCCATCTGTGTTTTACATTTCATCTGGTGTATCCTTTCCTTTCATGCGGTTCGCTGAGAAAGAGCCCTCCGTAGCGAATTCCATTTCCGACCCCATGTTCGATAGCGAAAATGACTTGCTTCTGTATGCCTGACCCACTCTTAAAGTTGGCCACGTTTTTATGAAACACCCTGTACATGTCAATCTAAAAATCTTAACTGGCTTTTAAACAATTGCGTTATAAAATTTACAGTAAGGAGAATGGCATTCTGTGCCTACAAACCATTTATTTATTTAATTAATCGATTCCCGATCAAGTGTCATTCAAATGATTATATTATATATTTTCCTCTCGTGAAAGTTATGGCATATGTATTCTTATATATAATCTAAACTAATTAGTTTATTGAAAACCATTATGATTTTATTCGTTTCATCCAAATTTATTAATCCACGAATGGCATTATTAGGTGTTTTGAATAATTATTGCTGAGAATTATTCTGTGAGATTCTGTTGGGAGAAAAATAATGATTTCTTGCGAAGTATAAAGATAAAATTTCCTTTTTTATAACATTCATTAACATAATTAACCGGTAAGTTACATTTTCATGTGTTTTATGCTCTAATCATGATAAATGTAATTTCGTTTCATAAATAGCTCCCATTTCAAAAAAAAGGAGAGAAATTTAAAACAACGTTGAATGGTATAATAATAAAACATTAATTTAATTAGTGTCCATGTATGTCTGTTATCTATAACCTTTACTTCTTGCATATCAATACTCACATGCTAAATATGTTCATGAATGATGCTTATAGATGGCGCTGCGTGTACTTGTTAAGTATATGCAGTCCGAGAGTACATTCAGTAGCTGTACTTCGGCGTGACATCGATGCAATTAGTCACAACATGCTCTTGTTAGCGGCTTATTAATAAATATGTTTATATTCTTCGTTTACTAATATGTGTTCTGTGATCGTCATTGTGTATGTGGTTTTGTGAATGTCAAAAATAAAGGAGAAAAGAACAAATCCTGTGTTCTTATTTGAAGCAAGCCACACGCCTAACTACAGTTAGTGAAACATTTCTGGGCTTTAACAAAATGTTCTAACATGTAATATGTTTTATTCGACAGCAATTTTAATTTAATATTAAATTTTAACGTTAAAGACGCTTAAAATTACAGTATCAATACAATAATTAAGAATGGTGGATGATTCGTATGAACAAAAGAAATAAAACGAAAATATGAATTGACCTCGATAATATCCAGCTGTAACCGAAATGCAGTTTGTTTATGTTCTGAATTGGAGGAAAATTAATTGCTGAATTCGAAAATGTTCGTAGAGAAAAAATTAGTTACTCCAAAAAGTAACACTCAAGGAAAACTTAGTATACTCGATTCACAGTGGCACTTGACACCAGTGGCGAATCCAGGTGGGCTATCGGGCTACAGCCCACCCCCCACCCCCCCGAGTCAAACCAGAATTCTTGAATTTATTTAACATCATTACAACTGTTTTTTCTTAATTTCCCTCTTTTTAAAAAATAATAAAAACGTTTCAACATTACTTTCTGGCTTGAC
>BGPR01001375.1:0-24371 GCA_013235015.1 Araneus ventricosus
AAAAAATGTAGAATTTCAAGCATTTTTAAGAGAAAATTGCTGGTTTTATAAATGATAAAATGAAAAGGTTAAATGACTAGCTTGTGGCTTTAAACTCTTCAGTTTTCTTGCGGGTTTATTAACCACTGTCATTTATGCATACTGATGGATTCTGAAATAGGTAAAGTAGGAAACCGCCTAGGTGTCCCGCAACATCGGTGCTCTCCAAAACCTCGTGATTTTTTTAAGAAAATTTCGAGATAATTAAATTTAGTGTTTTAATTCAATTTACAAGAGCCGTGTAATCAAATTAACATGAAGTATAGCTTGAATTTCAGGCAATTGTTCTTAGAATTTTCTATTTCAAATTTGTTTGAAGATCAGTAGTCTAATGTTTCTCCATCACGAGAACTCTGTTCGACAAGTTGTCTAGTTGACGGCGATTGCTATGAGAACTGGTCATGTTAGGGAAGATCCTTTTCGAAATGGAGGAATCAATCGGAAGTCGGGGCTTAACTTTATCTTCGACACGAATTTGTGACGGTAGTTCATAATTCGTCTTCTCGGTTTTGCCGCAGTTGCACTTTCCTTCCCATTTGGAACTAAGTGCGCCATTGTAACATAATTGAATGAACGGCTACCTACTCGAAATGGATTCCTCCTACGATAACCTGTTTCTATAGCGACCGCCGTCAACGAGACAACTTGTAGAGCAGATTTCTCGTGGCGGACAGACAGCAGTTGGTTTTATAAATAGCAGTCTCACTCATCAGTCCTGGCTAGTTTTATGTTAGAGTTTTAAATTAAGTAAATTTAATTTTCTTTTTAATCTCGAGTTATTTTCACGAAGATGTAAAGAATAAAAGAAGACGGTTTTTGTTAGCTTGATGGAAACTCGTAACATAAATAGAAGAGAAAATGTGACCACTACTTGTGGGACTCAGTATTTATACATTTAAAGAATATTCCAGAATCATATAGCTGGAATTTTAACCTTCAGTTCGGCGCATCTAATTTGTGAGGTGACGAACCCATATTTTTTGGAACCTAAGTGCGGGTTTTACTGTGAAAGGGGTGGGATCTCTAGTAGCTTCCGGTCTCCCTATCAGCCACACTAGTGTATCGTGGTTTTTCCTCTAGTTTTCTTTATGTACCTTGGGGGAGCACGTTAATCTGGTAGATGAGTTGCGGTCGATGACGTTTGTATTTTTGATTTCCAACATTTTTCTCAATTTACTTTATAATACCTGCAAAATTTCGTATATCAATGTTCCATCCCCTAGTTCAATCATATTGATCGTTGTTTTCATTATATTGTTTCAAAAATTTCGAATTATTTCAGGCTCTCAACGGCAACAGTTATCATTGCTAAGGAACATCACGGGAAAATAAACGTCAACTCTCTCTTGAATATCTGGATATTTAGTTAGTTGAAATTGCAAGGAAATACAAAAACGTTATTTAGAAACGCAAATATATCTTTGTAGGATCGAATAGTTCAGATTCATAAGTTTTTCCTTATGCCTAAGAAAAGTAACTTTTAATCTCACAGATGAGTCGCTCCCGAACTTGCTAGCTTTTGATTTGCGTGCGACCGAAGGTTACAGGTATAAAACATAAACAAGAAATAACAATTTGAATTAAAATACCATTCCTTGGTTAGAACTATGGTTCCTCAGACTCGAACCTCGGACAAATGGGTTTACAGTCCGATGTTCTTCCAACTGAGTCACGAAAAATCGCTGACGAGATTTTTTTGTGCGGCAAAATTGAAACCAACTCTCCTGAAGCTGACCCGCAATTGAATATTTTGTTACTTTAAAACTACATTAATGGTGATTAAATAAAAAGCATTACGAAATATTTAGTATTGGAAGCTGGAGAAGAGAAAGGAGCGCACGAATCTTGTATTGTCTATAGGCCCCTACTGAACATAACAGATCACCACTTCATGCCCCTGCGACTATAACCTTTTGGTTATTTAAACAGTGTGGAAGAGACATTGGAAGACGCTCCTTAACTGTCTAGGAAATAATGGCGAAGGCAGAGAGATGGAGAAAGTTACAAAAATACAAATTTAAAAATCTGGTATAATATACAAGAAACAAAGGGGAGTATCATATAAAACCATTTACAAACAAAAACTGTTAAAAGGAAAGATATATGAGAATGAAGTGTACAATATCAACAAACAAGAGGGAAAAAACTAAAGAAGTCTAACAAAACTAACAAATAAAGAAGTCCGCAAAAACAAACTAAAATGCAAGTGTTAAAGCACATGTGTGTCTGTTCTTTTATTTTTTTTATCTCCATAACTTGGTTCTTTTTCTGTGTGGAAGGGATAATCTTTAAGGTTCGCTATCTCTTCGACGAAGAGGGCCCAAAAAATACTCCATGCCGGCTTGCAGGTATTGGAAAAGGCTTGAAAGGAAAGATGATCATGGATTTGTTCGAAAAAGCTCTTGAAAGTATTAAGATGGTGTAGAAATCGTTGGATTTAAAGTCGGGAGCCTTTGTTGGAAGCGACGTTGTGGAACCAGATTAGCTCATGTTGCTGTGTCGGTGTAGTCATGTGGAATCATACAGCCAGAATGCACTCTGTCGCATAATGCAAAGGAGTGCCGTTTGTGTTTCCACATGGGCAATTTGCTGTCGAGGCAAGGTTAAACCTTTACAAGTACGAGGTAAATGGGCGGTGTCCTATAGGAAACAGGATATCTTCCCTTCTACAGTAGCATGGTTGAGTCGAGACTCTTGGCAGGATTTTAAATGAGGACATCCCCGTGCCTTCATCTTCCCAGGTTGACTGTCAGTCCTCCATCATTTTTTAAAAATGAAGATTGATTTCAGGAAGGAAATCGAGCCTTAAGAGATAGTAGGTCTGTATCAGACTCCGCAGCTACTTTTGTCAATCTGTCCGCCTCCTCGTTTCCCTCGTAGCCCACGTGAGCTTTGATCCAAGAAATGTGTATATGCTTTTTCGTGATATGGCTCTAACAGATCTCTCTAGCTATTGTGTTTCTGCTTCTTGGGTTAGCTGCCGTCTGGACACTCGCCTGATTGTCCACTAGATTGGTGATTGGCTGGTGAGGGAGTCTGGTTGCATGGTCTGTTGCGTGTTTCAAGGCCAGAAGTCCCGCCTAGGAAACTGTATTAGAGTATTGCAGTTTTCCCAATCATCTGTAGACTACATTTTGTTCTGAGCAGACGAAAAGTGCTCCTCCTACACCTTTTTCAGTCTTCGTACCATCCGTCTAGATGCGGGTGCCCAATGTTATACCTCCTCATATTCCAAAGAAATTTGTTCTTTTGTCGGACATTAAGCAGGATGTGCAGCCCAGCCCGTTTCCCCTTTTGCAACCTCTCCAGGAACGAGAGTCGTGAATGTCTCCGGAAGTGAGATGGTTAGCTTCGAATGGTTGTGAATCTGGCCTCTTGCTGGAGCTCTAGGTAGTGAGGCAAAATTCCAAGTATGGCCTGGAGCGCCGAGATTGGCTGTGGTTCTGTATGCTCCAGTAAGAGCAAGCAGGAATAGTCTTTAGATGGTGTTAAGCTTCCTTTTCATTATAACTGGTGGGTCTAGGCACCAGACTGATTCTCCATAAGCAAGCATCCTTTATATTACAGTCTTGTAGAGCATTCTTCTCAGTTTAAGGGAAGATCCCCAGTTTTTTCCTGTAATCTTTATTAGGTTCTGGTAAAGAGAAAATAATTTGGTTTAAAGTTTTCAAAAGTGAGCATTCCAGTTTAGTTTGTCATCAATAAGGAGTCCGAAATATTTTATTGTGTAATTTCTTTGGATTGTCTCTCCTTCCAGAGAATCCGTGGGGGTCTTGTTAATTTTCTGAAAAAGGTGTATTGAGTTTTTTTATTGTTGGCCCAGTTGATTAATTTTTCCATTGCTACAATGATTTGGTTTTCAATTTTTCTTTTCGTGGGGGCGTGTCAAATACTTTCGATATTGTTACTAATAATTTTCAGATACAAATATTATTCTAAATCCTTAGCTGTCTGTTTTGTTTTTCATACGATAGATAAAATAAACTTATAACTTAAATTCAATGGTTTATGTATTCGAGATTAAATGCAAACACCCAAAACACAATTTTAAGTAATAAAAACTATTTTTTTCTTTCTATCTGCATCTCTTTTTTCGCATCGCAGTATACTCTTTTTACAACATACAATTTTATACCGAGTCTTAGCGTCTGTACCAAATGACAACAAAACAGCATCTGATGTATTTTTAAATTTCCAGGATGTGAATTCCGAGTTCAACAGCATTTCGTTCAACGAACTTAAATGCGACTTCATCTCACCACCGAACTATCGAAGCACAGCAATTCAATTTGAATTTTTCAAATCTCCTAAATATGGAGGCTCTTATTTTTCCATTTATCAACCCTTTAAATGCGGGTGGGGTTTATAAACCGCATATATAAGAAAGTACCCGCAGTTAAAAGGTTAATTTATTATTCGATAGAAGTCCCTCATGGGTCCTAACGATATTAAAGGCACAGAGTGTATGAGGAATAAAACTGCCAATAGGAGCTATAGGCTTGGGGAGTGGGAACCAGAATGTTAAGCGTTGGTTTGGGGTTGGCATGAATCATTGTTCGAAATTCGCTTCCAACAAAACTCTACCGTACATGTTGGCATAGTGGACGTTAACCTGATGTCGAAAATAAAACTTTCTTTTGCTCCGGTTGTACAAAAGATTGGAGAAGCTATGCCGGCTCTTGTTTCGTCCCCGTCTTGTGACCGCGGTTGAAAATGACGAGGTCCGTCCAAAATTAGCAAACGAGTTGCTTCAAAATGGGAACTGAATAATTAGCAAGGTTTGCGGTGTCCTGGTTTCGGGACTGCAATATTGCAGTTTTCGCAACCTACAGCCACCAAAGGACCCCATTGTAAGCTTGTTATATAATCCGGGTCCGAATGTTCTCCCGCTGGAGCGACGATGAAGTTTGGAGGGGACTGGTAGCTCATGTGCCATCCTCGTCATCTGTTCATTATTTAAAATTACTGGGTTCTTCCAAATACAGCCCACGGATTACTTCTAAATAATATAATTCTTCAAGACGTTCAGCATATTATAATGCTATAAATCTTTAATCAATGATACTTTATATCTGCTTTGCTTGTTCTCGAATTAAACATATATGTGCTGATATTGTGAGTGAATTCAATGACCCATTATATCAAATTATTTTGTAAGCCTTTCCTTCTTAAATTTTCGAGTTCATTCTTACCAAATATGCATTAAATTTATTGATAATCAGTCAAGACGATAAGCTTGTTCGAACGGAATTTAATTATAACTGAAACTCTTACGCACAATTTCATTTTCGTGGTTGCATTACAAAAGTAATTGCTTTTTAATTAAATAGCGATCGATATTTAACCTGTCCTCTTTTAGTGACCTTGCACCTGTTGTATTCGGTGACTAAATCTAGAATTCCATACTTTTTCCATCGTGTACCCCTTGATTATTCTTTTTGTTTTCGCGTACCCACTACTGTCATATCCAATCATCCACATATACAAAGAAGGTTTTAGTAATAATGTTCAAGGCGTAGGTTAATTTACATGTCCTAGGTTAATTTAAGAGTGAAATGACTCGAATTAATATCATTTGCAGAAGTTATTTTTCATTCTGCATTTTATTCCATTTTTGCAGTTAATAGTTCAACTCAACACCAAATGAAACCAGATTTGCAGTTATTTCGTCGCAACTTATGAAGATAGTTAAGAAATACTCTTCTTAATAATCAACTATTCAAAGGGTGTGGTTATTAAATAGCAATTATTCACTTGAAGAAACAAAATCCTATAACTTTTTTTATCCCTTGTGTTTTCTTGTTTCCTCCTTTCACAACTTTGATTTCGCTTACCCCCAAATGGCCCATCGCGTACACCCAAAGGATCCAAGAACAAGTTGGGAATCTCTGGTCTGAATGAACGTCCCTAATGGAGTCAAGTAACTGTTCGTGTCATGTAACATGTAATTGCACGTTCTTTGCACCAACTTCACTATCTTGTTCCTCATGCAAAATATGCATTTGATTTGAACATTAAAATGGTTCTGCACATTTTACGTGCAGTAGCTATTTAACTGGATTAAATTACGTTGACTATGATCCTTGGGCTTAATGGATACATTTCCTAATGTACTTACTTTCTCAGAGGACTTCGATTACAGATTTCACCAAAAAATGATGAATTAAATAAAAGAAGCTAAAATCTCTTAAGAACGTTACATTATCTTTCAACAATAGAAAAGAAACATGCAATTGTGAGGCAAAGTATGAAATATGAGAATTATATTTCCCTTAGGCTTTGTATATAATAGCTAGGCATTCTATACAATGATAAATGATATTTAGTCCAAGTATGAAGAAAGGATCATGACAAGGCTATTATTTAAAGGACGTGCATTCCTAAAATAATGTCTTTTAGAAAACATAATAAATTAATGCTGTTAAAAGTCTTTCATTCAAAATATGTAAAGAAAAATGAAAGTTGTGCAAAACAAAATTTATATCCTTTTATTAAAGAAAAAATCATATATGAACCTACTTATTGCAACAAAAAACATTTATTTTGAATTGCACTTAATTTTGTTTCTTATAAAACCGAATAGGCAATGATTTCATGCTTTGTCGGTATGCCATTTGATATTATATAGAATGCCTAGGAAATTTGTGAAATGCTAATCGTTTCATACATTTCCCGCCAGTTTTCGACATTCTCTAAAATGCCGAGATATTCTAAAGAATGCCGAATTTCATGCACTGCCGGTAATAAGTATAGAATAAAAAGAACTAAGGGACCCGGTGGCCTGATGGTAAGGTCTAGGCATCGTGGCCGGAGGTTTCCAGATTCAAAATCCGATTCTATCGAAGAATTGTCGTATAATCGGGTAAGGTATTTAAATGTATTGAACATAATGGTCCTCTCAGTTGGAGAAGGTTGCCGGATCATGAGTTGTTCTCATTAGCTGAACATGGCTCAAAAGTTTAAGGAGATGGCCTAGATATTTCAATAACGTCGAATCTTGTGTCACAGACTTGTCTTGTTTCGTTACACAGGAAGAAAATATCGTCCTAACTGGAAATTATTTACATCAAGCTGACTTAGAATTTATACAAGAAGAGGAGGATACTCTTATAGATGTTTATGGAATAGATAATCGCGGTGAGTGAGAAAACTCACAAAATATATGCGATTTCGTATTATAATCGCAATATTTACCGAATATGAATTCTGGCAGCCGAAATTTCAGTAGAGGTCAAGAAAGACAATGTCTTCATTTCACGCTTCAATCAAATTAAGAGAATGAATATGTTCAGTCCAATCAAATTTACTATAAAAATTTCCAATATACGCAGGGAAGCTCTGAAATGAATAATGAGTTGTTGAACATACAAAATATTTTCCGACCAGTTGCTTCTTCGAAAATACAAAACAACAGCTAAGAAAATATTCAACTAACTTCAACAGAATTTGATGTTCTACAGCCAAACGCGAATAATCTTTCCAGTGTGCCTGAAGAACTCAGCTATTCTAGAAATCTGTTGCATAAAAATAGAAAAAAAAATCATTGATTCCGAGGTCTCCAATCAACATTTTAGTATCGTTAGCTCCGGAACCCTCAACTTCAGAGAATTAAAGCCACTCAAGATGCAATGTCAGGCCAAGAACAACGGTCATACAATTCCGCAAATCCAGTAAGGGCTGAAGTCCTACCAGGATCATCTTCAATCGTAGGAAATACAACCAAGCGTAACAGGACCTCCTTTTCCACCTCAGTTTTTACGAGAGAGACGTATATCGAAAGAAAATTTCGATTTCAGTCCATCTGACTTTGAATTTGTACATAAAGAAATAAATAATCGTGTGAAAAAGGTTTCATTTAGAACACCGTGGCGGATACTTATGTCCTGATTTCACAAATATAAATATTTCCAGATTTTCTAATCCATATTTAGCAAACAAAGCACTTCTTCCTTTGAATCAAAGATGCCTACAAGAGAATATGGTTGTACACCCTTCCCAACAATTTTACGGCAATCGAATCATTTCCAAAGAACTCCATGAAACATTTATTGTTCAAGAAGGTCTACAAAGACTTGCAGATCTAGAACAATCCAGAAATTTTCAAGCCGCTTGTAACAATCAGAGCACTAAACAATCAATGATTTATGCAGGTGGAAACTTGTTTCGGAAAGAAAACCATGGTGATTATTCGTACCTTGAAAATACAAATATAGAAAATTCAATATTTTCTAATCAGTATTTAGTAAATGAAGAACATTTGCTTTTGTATCAGCAATGCCAAAGAGAGACTGAGCCTATCCCTCCAAACTAAGTGCATCAAGGCAGTCGAATAATTTCCGAGGAACTTCCTGAGACATTTAACATTCAATTATGCCCATCAAGACTTCCCAATACCGGACATTCCTTATACATTCAGACTTTTAGGAACAAATAGGGCTTTCAACAATCAAGGACTTTTACTGGTGCAAATTCAGTTTCTGACCCACGAAATAAGCCATTGTCAGATGTGGAGAACAATCCTCGCCAAGTAATTAAAATTACGTTAGACATTCTCAAAAACATCAATTTAGGAATCAATTGTGGTAATTTGTGGAACAAGTCTTATAATTCTAGTGAAATAAACGTGCAAGTCTGCAAATCTGACCATCTGAATCAAGAAACATTCACCAAACCAACAGCGTCTGATGAACATAACAGGCGAAAGTTGGATTTTTTCCCTTCTTATGCAATAACAAGTGGTGAGTTTCTGCCCTTGGTATCGCCTGCGAGTAATCATCATAAAAATGTGATCATTTCGAATGATCACATTATTCGAAAACTTCAAGTTCGGAATCAAATACCATCCATTGCTCAAGTCAACAATACGAAAATTGGTTTCAACAAATATCAGCAAATGTAGACAAATATGAAAATTTAACTACTTCCCAGACTAATGATACAAATATACTCCAAGGTTATAATCATTTAACGGATTCGTCCAATGAAGAAAGCAACTACCCAAAAAATCATAATTTACGAAATAATTATAAGGTAGAATCTCCAAATCGAGAACCAATTGGTTACTCCCAATATAAAAATTCCTTTTCCGCAGGACAAAATTTAATTATTCATCCCCAAGTGCATTCCAACGCAAGGCTATTTCAATGCAATTTGTGTCCTAGCAGTTTCAAATTAAAGAATACTCTCGTAAGGCACATAAGAAGCCACACAAACGAGAGGCCATATTGATGTAATATTTTGAGTTTTAAACTAAGATTGACTCTCGTAAATCACATCCCAATACATATAAACGAGCGGCAACATCAATGTTATACTTTCCCTAAAAGTTTCAAAGAACGGTTCTTGTTACGCACATCCGAACTCATACAAATGAGCGGCCGTATTAGTGAAGCCGTATATATTTTTCCTAAAAGTTACACACAAAGAGGGACTCTCAATTACCACATCCGAACCCACAGGTTCGAGCGGCCATATGAATTTAGTTTTGACCTTCCACTTTCAAGGTACGAACGACTCTTGATATGCAAATCCAACTAGGATCTCACACACAAAAGACATAAGTAATTTTAGTGGTGTCATAGTTTTCACCTGCTTTAAATAAAGAATGCGTATCTTAACGCTCATGTGATCAAAATCCAACCAGTAGCTTTACTCATTCTAATTTTGATCTTGAATGTACTTGTATGCTTCAGAGTTTTTCAAATTAGTGATTGAAATATTTAATCTCAAACAAATAACAATTCAAACTCCTTTGAACAATCGTCGCAGTAATTCTGCAAAGAAGATATTCGAGTTTTATTTTTTTTTAATTCATCCAAAATAGAAATATATATAATACTTGATCATTTTTAAAAAATTAAAATTGTGATGTATCTTAAAGATGCCATATTTCTTTCATTTTTAAAAACTTTTTTAATAAAATTACTTATCTTGATTGTTGTTTTAATGATACCGTCTTTTTTAAATATTATTACGGTGAAGAACTGTTCACAATTTTCTGCATAATGAACTTTCCAACTTGAAATATAATTTGTAAATCATTTTGGTATTCCCATAATATGAATTTCAGATCTCAGTCATAAAAGTATTATTTTACCGCCAATCCAAATGATTCTATAATTAATAACAAGAATACATGGACATTTAAGTATGTGATTCATTGATTTTAAAATATATTCTTAAAATCTTCTCATTTTTTTAGAAAGCGTATCAGTATCTCGAAAAATAATAAAAATATTATTTTAGGAAAAAAGCTGAATGTCAGGTTTTCCAAATAATAAAGTTAATGAAGAGTTAAATTTTCTGTTAATTTTTTAGACGAAACAGAAGGGAAAAAGAATTATGATAATGAATTATAACGATTAATTATAACGATTAAAATTAATTTAAATATCTGAAATTAGAAAGCAAAATAATTATCCATTATCACGTTATAAAAAGTATGTCGTTCTTCATTTTTCGGGGGGATCAGACTCAGAAATTACCTTACGCGAGCCGTAGGAAATGTCTATTTCGTTTATTATTACCTGTGCGTAGAAAAATTCAACCGAGAGCAAGAAATACGTGAAGACTTAATATGAATAAGCTATTAATATAATGCATTTTATTTAAATTAAAACATAACTTTGTTATGATAATAACTTTCCAAATGAAACATTTATCACTCGTGCAGAGAGGGTTACTATTGAACACGCAACTCAACAACCCTATGTCAACTATTCGAATCATTATATAATTATAATTATTGCATATTTACTAAGTGCTGATGATAAAAACTTGTAAAGGCCTTTTTCATAATGTGGAATAGCTTTCTGTTTATTTCAGCCTTGTGAGACCCAAAACCTTCGAACCATTTCCTCGAACAGTTTATTTGACGCCGTGAAAAATTGTAGCCAGCATGATGGACAGCTGTGAAAGAAGTGCACAAGTAAGTTACTTAATGATACAATGAGCTTTTCAATTTTTAAAATATTAAGCTGAAATTATATAGATAATTTTATTCTTTTATTGTATTATTCTTAAATTTTAAGGTCAAATTGAGCCAAAACATTTGTAACTTGATGACCATTCTATAAAAAAAATTCTACAGTATTGATCATTTAGGAATTGTAAAATATCGAAATCCATTTAACAAAGTTTTTTCTTATTTCATTCAATGAAATTTTGTTCTTTATCATTCAAAGTCTACTTTAATTTTAACCCATATTTAACATTTGGACGTCATTTAAATGATAGCTTTCCCTTCAAACAAACCATATCACCGTATGTTTGGCGCAGTATAGCCATATCTGGTTCTTGTGCCATTAAACCCCATAACTAACTAATTAACTAACCCTTCAAACAAACCATTTGCAGGTAGCTCTAGAAAAGGCCGGTTATTCTATGACAAGATCAAATAATTAGAAAATCAAGAACATATAAGCAAATCGGGTGGAATAATGGAAATTTTTTAAAGAGCAAAAGATATTTATAGTAAAGTTTAATTAAAAGTAAAGTTTATCATTCATCATCTATGTTGTTTCCGATTTATTAATAATATCCTGAATTTCACAACCATTTTATTCCTTGAATTTTAAGTTTACATATTTAAAAATATTTCTTTTACTACGTTATAAAGAGAATATATATATTCTGAATTATTAAACATTAGAAATATTAATCATAAATATTAAAATGTCAAATTTTAAAGAAAATTTGTTTAATAAAATATTGTCTTAAATTCAAAAATATAACAATTTTCAATATTTTTTTGATTCGTACCTCATATGTGCACCAGTTTTACATATTATATAACATATAAGCATAAAATGTCATATTCTACAGAACCTAATATCTGTATTTTACGCCGTTTTTCCTACATCTTATAATATGTGAATATGAATGCTGTAATGCCAAAAAATACTATTCATAAAGTTTTTGTATATCCATAATATCAACACCAGATTTACAGACACTTGAAGAACAAATAAATGTACAATAGAGCAGAGTTATGCAGCTAGTGTCTTACAAGCATCATGTGTGAAAATAAGCTTAGCCTTATAACAAGTACAAGTGAAATAATTTAACAAGAGATATTAAAAATTAAACCTTGTATTATACAGAATGGCGCAAACATGCAGCAACTTCCAATAAAATACAAAAGAAAGATATTTAATTACAAAAAAGAAAATGCAGAGGAAACAGAAGAAATAAATAATAGCGATAACAATATGAGTTTTGCGCGCCAACGGAGCAGCATCCAGTTATTGCATTATCAATAGTGTCTGAAGTTTACTAACCAATTAAGATACAATAAAGCAACAAAAAGCATGCTTTAATTAAAATTAATATATTAAGATAAAATAAATAAAATGGAAAAGTGGAAGAGAACTCGAATGGCGAACTTTTTCAAAGTGACACTCGCCATCGGAGTTCTGATAGGAGCACTCCTCACTGTCAAAGTCTGGATCTTTATATGTTTCAACTTCAACAAGAAGTTTATGTAAACGCTAATTTTTTTTTCGTATGGAGTCGCCATTGTGAGAAACAAATAAATACTTCAATTTGGCAAGGAAAACAACGAGATGATCGCATGAACCGCGTGAAATAACTGGTCTGTGGAATAACGGAAGGACGCGAGGGGTCATTCCATAACCCCAGTAACTGACAAAACGTGTATTAGGGGACGTAAAATTCCCAAAACACTTTGAAAATACTCAGAAAAAGCAGAGGGGGTGTCTAACTGAGCTACTGATAAGAAAGAAATGAACAGGTGTCTCGTTCTCTAGGAATAGGAGTTTAAAGAGGGCTTGGAGTCATAAAATGACCCTCGCGCGTCCTCCCGTATTAACACTTCATTTTTATTTCCGTTACGGCTATTTCTGACTCGTAACTCTCGCTACAAAAGTTTCTAATTAAAAATCTTATTGAAATATTTTTTGAAAGGAAATATCATAATATTTAATAAAACTTTTAAAAGTGTACACACACTTTCGAAGTTGAGTTCACTGGATAAGAAATATTAATGTAACATGAGAAGCATGCTGAGTCCCTGATACATCACTGTGCAATACATCCAAATGCTTAATAAAGACAGATAATTTAATATCGCAAAAAATTCTAAAACTTCTTATTTAAATGTTCTATCATGCTCATTTATTTGAATATGTTTCGTCAACAAATGGATGAAATTACTTTCATGAAATACATCAGGGTAAGAATTTTCATTTTCAGTTCATGGTAAAAATTTTCCCAATTCTATAAAAGTGTCTTCTCATGTAAAACTTCAGGGAAACCTATTACTATTCATTTACTACTAAAGGATATATCTTTATATACTGTCGATTTTTAAATATTTTTATATCACGAACACGAATTATAATTTAAACCTTCTTCATATTGCAACTTCCCTCTAGTAACTTTTAGTATTTTTTCCCTTATAAAACAATTATGGTTTGGATTTATGTAAAACAGAATTATTAAAGAATCCGTACTTTTTCTGATCTTTCAGAAAGTGTATCTAACATGAAAATGTAAAAATCGATTAATATCAATTGCTTACATTTTCAATGATTATGATAATCACACATCATAACTCAAATTCATTTGATTAACTGGAATGCAACTTTAGAATCTAATAGTGACAGTTCCATCAAAGTATTAAAGGATATGTTACTTTGTTGTGATATAAATATATATCAAAAATGTCTCAAAAGCATCATATGTCCCATCAAGCACTTTCATCGTTTCAGTTCTTCACACCACAACACTTTACACAATATGATCCGTTTTCTGATAAGTCGTGTACTATAGTGAGAAAAATCGAGAATACATTTTGGACATCATGCCTTTGCCCGAAAGGGTCCAAAATTTCACAAAAAACTACAGTTTCGGTGTGAAAACTAGATACTAAATTTCATTTACCAAGCTTTTTACTTTCTCGTATACGAAGTATAACAAAGAGAAAGTATTGTAATCGTCAAAAAATTCGAACTCGTAATTTTGACGAATCTCCACGTTTCAGACTTCAATATGTCCGAAAAACACAATTTTAGAATTATGTCTGTCTGCGAACACGATAACGCGAAAACGATAAGAGTTAGAGAGATGAAATTTGGTATGTGATATTTACACATAATTTGTAAATCAAATTTTTGTAAAATTTATCAACGGAAAGTATGTCTGTCTGACCGTGTTCATGCGAAACCGGTAAATCAAGAACTTAAAATGCTAGATAAATAAAATTTGATACAAAATTTTATCATTATAAATGTAGGTCCGCATCAAATTTTGGACAAAATCCGTCAAAGGAGAAACTGTCTGTCGGTCTGCATAATCGCGTACGTTTGAACGCAATAACTTTTTAACAAAATTACTTAAAAAAATTATATTTTGTATGTGGCCTCCTAACAAATTAATTGTAATTTTGTGTTCACTTTTTGTGTCAATTCGTTGAAAAAAGGCGTTCAAATTGGGAATTCGCGTTTCTTTAACTTACGCAGCCCTATTGCGTAATCACGCCAGCTTCAGACTCTCTTTCCGCTTTTACACCTCAAACACGACCTTCGAAAACTCTTGGTGTGACATTTCTTTCATTTTTTTTTCTTCACTGCGATAGGGACGCTTATTCGTTTTACTGTCTTTTATCATTTTTTTTCTCTATATGTGTTAGGGGGTATACGAGAAAGTTTTGGGGAGACAACTCCCGCTGGTTCCGTTTCAGAGTCATCACGTTCACATATCCACGAATATAAATACTGAGAGTCTGTCCATCCAATTACGACTTTGTCTAAAATCTGATACACATCAACAATTCTGATGATAAAATCATCCGACAAATTCCATTCATCTTACCCTGACTTGATATATTCTTGCTTTTCAGTCACTGCGATCGAACGATTGATATCTTGGAAATGGATTTCACTCAAAGTGTTATAGAAATCTACAATTACGACGCAATGACAATGTATCAAATGAAATCTTTCTAGTTAGTTCCGTTTTAGAGATATTGTTTTCACATATCGATGGAACGAACGACTGATTCAAAATGTGATAGAAATCTACAATTGCGATGCAATGACACTATATAAAATTAAATCTTTCTAGCTAGTTCCGCTTTGGAGTTATTTTTTCACAGATCGATGGAACGAACGACTGATTCAAAATGTGATAGAAATCTACAACTGCGATGCAATGACAATATATAAAATTAAATCTTTCTAGCTAGTTCCGTTTTAGAGTTATTTTTTTCAAAGATAGATAGAACGAACGACTGATATATTTTCAAACATGGATTGTTTGGACTCGGGCAGGTGCAAAAAGTTAAAATTTATCAAAGTTTCGAGGTCAAACTTCTGACGATTACAACACTTTTTCCCTTTACACTTTGAATCGAAAAAGAAAAAAAAATGCTTCTCCATAAAATTATTTTATTACTATAAATATCCCCGTATGCAGTTCCTTCAACGATATAATTTTAAGAGAATTCTACTCTCGTAATAAAACTTTATTAACTTAATATTTAATCTTATTATTATGATTTTATTATACAAATCTTTAAATAATTAGCTATTATTTATGCTATTGATATCATTAACATATTGTCAACTTTATTCAAAAACCAAACCTATAATATCTTTATTATTTAAGAACTTTTCAGCTTAATGAATTTCTTGTCAAACAATAAACTTTTCAACCTGAAAATAATAAATCTCATTTTCATGAAGCTTGAAAAGTCCATTGTCATCAAATGCCATTACTGATAATCGCCATTCACCAATGATCTAACGTTTTACAAGAAAAATGTTGGATCAAAGGCATTATTTGCTATGAAAATTAATTTAATGTAATGCTTTTTAAAGTGGTTTTAGAGAATAAGGCTAAATTATAAAATATTTTTGAAAGTAATGAACATGTTTAAATTTTTAAATAAAAATCATAAATCATTTTAAACACGAAAAAATGCTCATATTAAGGATAAATCTGCATCATATTTGATTAATCTTCCGAAATTTCAGCGAATAAATGGCAAACAACCTTTTTACGGATTAATAAGCTGAGATTTACTTAATATAGAGCCATAGAAGGCTGGCATTCTTCAGGCGGGTTTTTTAGAAAACAAAATAAATTTAATTTTATCTCAGAAACTATTACTAATTTTGAAACGAAATTATATTCACATTTAGCAAAAGGCATACCAGATCAAATTAATGGAAAATATTTGCTTGTGTAATGGAAAAAATCCGAGATACTAATTAATTAACAATGCCAATTATTCGGTAAAGTAGCTTGTTGACTTATAGAATCCTTTCCCCTCGAGTTATTTCTAACCAAACCAATTTTTGAAGATTTGATAATAAATACTACACTTTTAGCATTTTTCTTTTTGTTGCTGAAGACTGTATCTCTTATCAAAACTGTAAATCACTTAAGTGTATATGTATTCAAATAAGCTACACTCAGTGGAGGTTCGTGAGCTCAGAAACGAGGAGAGCTGCAAAAATATGTTTATCAAGCTCTGCAGCTCTAATGGACGAGCCGCCACTGGCTACACTTTCACTGTATTATCCGAACTTACGTATATCATGATATAATCTCACAAGAACTTCACTTGCCTTGAATAATTTGAATTTATGAAAAAAATATTCAGATTTCGTAACTTCAATGAAAAGTTGGCACTTTTTGCGAGATAAATCTTTTCTTGAATGTACGGTAATTAGAAACTGGTACGTCTCACGTTTTTGGCAAGTTTTACTTTAAGAGCTGTTAGAAATTGTCCAGTATAATAATTATCTTCGCGCGTATGGTGTATGACTCACATTAAAAGTTAACTTTTCTGGTATATGACTCATACAGAAGTAAATAAAATGGTTATTCCCTTAAAATTATATATAAGGAAACACATATTTAAAGGATAACTGGCGATAATTCAGCAATCCAGATACTAACTGTACGAATTAAGTTATACTAGGGAGAAATATGACTCAAATACCTTAATTTTGTGTTACCGAGAGAAGCCTTTATCTAGACGTTTAGACTTTGTTCTGTCTAATGTATAAGTTGTTCTGTCTAATGTATAAGTTGTTCTGTCTAATGTATAAGTTGTTCTGTCTAATGATATGTATATTGAAGTTTTGATGTGCATACTTTTCATATAGTACTTAAATTTTTTTTTCAATTTTTAGTTATAAATTCCCAGTATCTCAGGCGATTAGATGCATGATAACTGCTTACATCTACCATTTCAATCCAGGCATTTTTTCAGAAAAATATGCAAAAAATGAAAAGCCAAAATAATTATAAAAAATGAAGAAAATAATATACAACACTACAAGAAATATTGAAAATCAATATTACAAATCATCAGCAATCTGAAACGAACTAATTATTTGTCATAAATTTTGATATTTTTTTCATTTCAGATTTTCTGGTAACTAAAAACGACATCATATAACACGGTCAAAAATAGTTAAACAATAGCTAAAACAACAGCTTTTTTATAATTACCTAAATTTCAATTTTACAAAAAAAGTACTTTTTTCTATTAAATATTAAATTATAATTCAGAGATCATTTAATCGCCTGCATATATGTGTCTGTATTTACTTTGAATAATTTTTCCAGGAAGATAGAAGTATCGCATTTCCAACTACTGAAAATACAGTCACTGAATCTTCCACTGCAGAAGAAGAATCTGCTCACAAGCTAACTAATAACAGTTGCGTTATAGAGAAAACCATTGTGTGGAGAACTTTCAAGACCTTTGTTTTCCTTATCTGCCTTATTTTCCTGATAATCCAGTCGGTGGAATTCTTCAATATTTATTACGCGTACCCTACCAACATCGTTCAGGAATCTACTGTGAATATGGATTTCAAGATGCCAGCAACAACCCTGTGCTTCAGGAACACGTAAGAAATGCTTATCATTTATGAGTTGAATCAGCTAATCGCGTATAAACATCTGGAAACAATAGGTCCCACCCATCAAAATCGGAATTACAAAGATTGGTACAAAACTTGAAATGAAAATTTTTGTGCTATGGTGTTTCGACAAGAAATAAAAATGTGGCACTTGAAATAACATAATTCTGCTCATTAATAACAATAATCCTTTCAGATTGTAGAAAGAATACAAATTAGCAATTTTTAGCTCTGACATGTTTTCAATTGTTTTTATGCAGCAAAAGTACTCGAGCCCAAAAACTCCCTTTAATTTTTTCCTACTACCACTCCCCGACTGAGATCTGTAATGTTCGCAGAATAAATATCACAGAATGAGTTTTAATGTCGGGTAACTGCCTCCACTTAGAAGTTTTAAAGCACGAGACACTGAAGTATTTCCTGCACGAACTTCATCGACACATTTGAGCAGTCTTGTTTCTAAAAACGATCTCATTTTTTTAAATAGTCATTGCCTGAAGACCCCAATATATACTCTAAGATAACCTATTCCATTTCTAGGTTTGTACATGTAAGCTGAATAACCATTATTTGAATAAAAAATTTAAACACTCTTAACGGCAAATTGTTGAGTTTATACATAAGCAAACATGTAATATATGGCAAATGAATTGGTACAAAATGGTTAAACATTTTATTTTCTAATATTTCTTCTTCATGCAGGTAGGTGACAGAAATATGTGAATACTTTAGGATCTGAAATTTTTTTCGAATATCACCCGAAAGGCAAGATGGATTTTCTTTTAACTTCGACCATGTAAAGAAGTGGCTTAAACCCAAATTTTACAATGAAGATTTAGTCACTTCGACATTTAGGGGACCAACCAAAAATTGATAAAGAAGACTGATTTAGGATTTAAACCTTATCACAGAAAGCTGATAATGACTTGCAATTTCATCAATGGTTTTGTTTGATGTGCATAATATTTATATGCATTTTCGAAAAAATAGTATGAATGTTCTGGTACATATAAAAGTTTTATATGAAAATAACAAATTTTCCCGCATGTTTTTTGCTTGCAGCGTGCAGAATTATCAGCCAAATTATAAGAAACCTACAGAATAATTTACAATGTGTTTGAGAAGCGTAGAATTAAAATTTCAAGTAAATACGTATAATATTAGAATAATCTGCGTGTTTAAAGTAAATAATTCTTTACTTCGGATGTGCGAAAAGTAACGCAATTTTTCTTTCATAACTTCAAAGCCAGATATATAGGGCTGCTTATTTTTCAATCCCAGTTCTGTACCGTTAAAATTCAGAAAGATATCAGCATTGCAAAGAGGTGAATTTCGGTTGCACTCTAAGAGAAGATAAATGGTGAGGATTCTTACACAAATTAATTTTTTTAAACATAAATCTTCGATCAATAATACTGAATTTTACGAAAGAGGAAAATCCTGAATACTCATGTATATGAATATTCATGAATATGCATGCGAGATAAAAAAATATCAGTTTGTGCAAGAACCCTCATTATTTAGCTTCTCTTAGATTGCAACCGAAATTCACCGATCTAATATTTAGATTTCTACGGCACATTTTTTAAAATTTAATTTCGATGTACAGTTTAGGTTCAATGTTATTTAACTAGCTCATTATTTTGAAAGCAGCTACAACGTAAGTTGGGGTTTCTTCAAAAGATATCTTTATTACGTTTCTATATACTTACTTTTGTGAGTGTACACAAAAACGATTGAGAGAATAACTAAAGCATATGAAAGGCGCAGTTCGTGTCCGCGCCGTAGATTTTTCGTGAAAACGTCGGGATAAAATCATAAAACAAGACAGCATTGATAATTAAATTAAATATTAATACGTAACACTTGTTTTATGATTTTATCCCGACTTTTTCACGAAACATCTACGGCGCGGACCCGAACTGCGCCTTTCTTATGCTTTATTTAGAGTAGCTTTTGATGGCGCAATCTGTTGACAGAATATAGAAATACATTTCGCTTATGCGCAGTAAAACATTATTTGTTGCAAATGTTCATATTTCCCGTAATATTCAAATTTTTGAACTCAAATTTTAATACAAGTTTTCTTTTAAATATTGTTAAGTATTCTGAAAGTTTCGTACAATTCGAAAGAAACTCTGCCTGTTATAATCAAAGAACATGCGGAGTTTGAAATTTTCAATTTAATACCGATTTTTACTTAAATTCTGATAAATATTTTTATTGCATCACTTGGGGTCCTAGTAATACCCTGAAGTTCTTTAAAATGACACCAGAATCAACGTCTCAGCTAAACGCTACGCTTCCACGCTATACTTATTTATAACCTTACATAAAGATAATTCATAAAATTCATGCGTATGCGCCTGCACTGGCACGACGATGTCAAAGCCAAAACCAATACTATGAGACAAACTCTTACAGATATGATATATCCGTTGTGGGGTCAACCATTCTTTTCGCATTATTAGTCTCGTAGATATTAGCGATTCAAATCTGACGGTATTTTGTCACAGAAGAAAGTTTAACGAATATCACTGTAACCAGCGGAAAGATTCGCATAAAAAATCTGCTCACAGGCAGTACGGTCTAAAACATTCCTCTTCTCACAGATACTTTCTCAAAACTAAAACAAACATGTTATATCCTATCGACGCATTTTTGAAGTGAAAGAAAGACTAGATTGTGGCTGATAAGAACGCACTAAAAAGCAGTAGATAACCATCTTGAAATTTTGGTACAAAACCCACTCGAATATCTTGACAAATTTTCGAAATTAATTTTTCCATTTTTAAATCAAATAAACTTGATTGATCATACAAATAGAAGAGATTATAGGGACCGTGCTGTATAGCTAACAATATGATTTGCTATTTTAATGTTATTTTGACTTTGTTAAGGTATTTGATGAATTTGAGAAAATGTAAATATTCTATTCAAGAAATCTCCGTTAAATATAATTTGATTCTAACTCTGTTTTGAAATTTCAGAGTGAATATAATATGTGTTTTAAAGTTTTTTCATTATCTTTCTTGTTCAGCATGTCGACAGAAAAATTTTGCTTCGAGAACCCCAATTTGTGTGAAAAGCCGAGTAATTTAGAAGAGTTTTGCAAGAAATATCCATTTTACTGCAAAGGAAATACCTCGATGTTAATGGTAGGCAATTTTTCTACTTTCCTTTATTCTTAGTTCAGCTGTTTTAATTTTATCAAAATGAATGATGTTTATTAAATAACTTATTCTCTGAATCAGTTCGACATATTTCTATTATTTTGTGTTGTAAGACGATTGACAAAAATTTTCAATTCGAACAAAAAAGAATGTCTTGATAAAATATTTTCCTGTGTTGAAGGAATTATAATCATTTTAATTACTGAGAGCCAATCATTTATTCACTTTAACAAGGATTACTGTGTAAATATTTCAAATTTTTTTGCATAAAATTGTGATATGAGCTTTGGAATTAAAAAGTATTTGAATCATTTATATAATTTACTGATGCTTATAAAAATTTTATTTATATTATTAATAATTCCTTAATACATTAATTATAATTATTTATATTGTTCATTAATACTAAAAGAACATATGAACACTCTCCCTGCGAAGCCTATTTATACATCCGCATCGAATGCAGTCAAAATGTGTTATCCAAACTGAATTTGCCGACACCATGCAGCCATATGTTCTCGATTGAAAAACTTTAAAATACTATAAAAGGATCCAAACTACCATTCTACAGACTGTATGTTTTTTTTTTTTATTTCGTAATTTTATTACTGTAGAATCAGAACTTCGGAAATTGTCATCCACACATACGTCATCTCCTGCCCCTCCTTCCCAACGCTCCCCAAAAAAACTCTGGATCACAGAGGATGGACTTAGTGCAGCCCATTCTACAGCTGCCCGGTTTAAGGTTAAGGGGCGACATAAAAACAAAATATTATCACTATTATTTCATGCTCTTATGCCACATGCGCCATTTACTCTTATTACACAGCTGTTCAGCTAGACCACCATAGGTTGGTTTCGCCTGTTTGGTAAACAAGGAAGCCTTCTGGAAAGCTCTGGTCCTCCTCGTGCATTTCAAGAGAATTAAAAATGACTCACTGTAAGTATTCTCTCACATTCAAATTAACTCGACAAGGCAACAAGTACCTAAATCTTGTTCTGGAAATTGTGCAGAAAGTGATTTTTAATAAATCAAACAGGTTATATCATTACTTAGTATTGTCATTGGATATGAGTGACAAAACGGTTGTTAAAACTGTATTTACGAACCTGGAGCTTTCTTCTGTAATCTATTAATATTCTATTGTATATTATTGTAAATAAATATACTAGTGAATTTGGGAAGAATGGACTTTCAATGACTAATTTCGTTCAAGCTTTGATACAAATCTCTAATTTGGATATAGTTCTACACGCTAAATTACATGTAACTGATTGTTTGCATTTTTCAGATATTGTGTACATTAAGACAGGGATAAGCAGAGAGACAGTCTACTCATTGGGAGATCTAATACAATTTCTAATACGGATTTATAATTTTGCAATATTAACCAACAGAATAAAAAAACCCATCAAAGGTTTTTTTATTCTGTTGGTTAATAATTCAAAAAACAAGACTGTAATAGATACAAAACCAGAATAAAAATTGATAAAAAAAAGAAAAATCCGGACGGAGAACGTTTTCAAAGGTCACTCTCCGCCGGGATTCTAAATTTAAGAATATGGATAATTTTCTATAGAGGAAAGGCCTAACAAATTCAAAAATATGTTTCCTAAGTCTAAACAAACTAACAAAGTCTAACAAAGTCAAAAATAGTTTTGAATTCTTAATGTTAAATGATTAACTGGTACTTTAGTTTTGTTCATATTCTAGTATATGTATAATTTTGATTTATAAAACACATAGCCGTCGTACTACGAGGGCTACACTGCCGTTCAATTGAAACACTGCCCGAGCATGGAAAGCTAAACTTTGCCTGATGTTAAATAACTCCACTAATGTATTACTTGTTGCCTTTCCTCCAACTTCCAAATCTCTGTTCACGTATAAAATCATCTGAATGCTGTCTGCATGACTTGAATTTAGTTTTCAAAGCGCGAATGTATTTTGGGTCCGCTCAACTGCATCATTCAACTGCCACTGGCCAAATGCCTATAAATCATCGCTTAAGCCAGTGTTTGCGACCCAATTTCCAACCTTAATTTTCATCGCACCCTCTCTCATACAATGAACAATTATATAATAATAACAATGCATTTTTAATTACTAGCAATGTATTCTTTATTTAGTATTGATAAGTTAATTATTAAATACAGTGTGCAATACTGACACAATTCTATTTATAAGTGTATAATAACAGTGTAAATGCGTATTTTGTTTTTTATTATGTCAGAATGTATTTTGTTTACTTTCCTTTCAGTAAATGAATCATTTTTTTAATAATATTTTCTCTTCGATGTGCTCGCGCCCCTCCATTTAGTATTATCACGCCCCCTTTTGGGGGCGGGCCCCCACAGGTTGAAAGTCGCTGGATTAAGCCGATACGATATTCAAATATGTGATAATCAAAAATTTGCATCTCTACGTAGATTCCCATTGCATCTCAACCTCACACAAATTTTCAAAATCTGCTGCGTTCTATTTTGACATTGCTTGCCGAAATATCCCTCGTATGGTTTTACCACCAGTTTATTCTTCACATATGAGAAAGAAAATATTTATAAAATGATAACATAATGGGCATAAATGACGATAAATGTTGATTAAAAAATATAACATCATTTTCTAGAAACATTATTGCATTACATACTGAGAATTATTTTCATGTAATTATTTCTTTTTAGATTCCTATGATGGGTTACTACACTAACTATTCAGAAGAAGTGAAAGAGATGTCGCAGCGTTATTTACTTAATGGAAGCCTAGATGATCCGGATCTATTCTGGAAATTTGGATATGGCAGCAATTTGTACTAAAAATAATAATTCTGTTCTAAAAAGATCTGACAGTTAATGATAGAAATTTCAGAAATTTAACTAATTTAAAATATGGATGAAATTTCTGTTATTTGGCTATAAGGAAAATCATTTTAGTATTTACTGGAATTAAGTAAATGAATAATATAACAAAAAAGATGTTTGATTCTTGAATTAGAAATTTGCAGCTCAATAACAACATTGTTATATCATGTTTCTGTTAATGTAGTTCTAGGCAAGGTTTTTAAATTGCAGTTGATTTAGCTGTAATTTCTTTCAACAACGAATGGCAGTTTTATTTAATTTTTTGCTTCATGTTTCTGAAATAAAGAAATTTGAAAGACAACCAATTTCATGGGACTTTTTCAGTCTGCTGACTAAATGAGTCGCAAACTTAGCAAGAAAAGCCGCCAAGCGAAATTGACTGGTTACATGAAACCCA
>BGPR01001375.1:24381-92033 GCA_013235015.1 Araneus ventricosus
TGTGACATTGTGTCCTTTCTTCTTTTCCAAGATTCACAATGGATTCAAAAATTAAACTGGTACGAGACAACTGACGTGTATCACATGACCAAAAATCGATTCGATTTATTATATTGTAAAACCTTTCTTGACAAGCCTTCTGCATAAGGTGAATTTTCTAAATATTATTTTTGTCTGTTGACTCAATTTTAGTGAGTTTCTTGCCATCCTCACCTTTAATATCTCTGTAAAATATCGATTGAGGCGAAATGGACAAGTATTTGTTGATTTGATGCATCAATAACGTTTCTATTATGGGAGTAATAGTCATGAAAAATAGCTAAGTTTTAAGAATTCTACTCTCCAGTTAATAATATTACTAACTAGCCGCCTTCGGGGACCAGCTGCTTCGTCCGTTTTAATTAGTCTTTATTTCACCCGCTTAATTTAGGAAACACGAATAAAAAAAGGGAATATTTTATTGTAATTGGCAGATAATAAAATAAAATACGTAATTTTAAAATGCCAGAGATACAATTCTATATGATGAATCGTAGCTAAGGAAATTTAAAATCTGCGTTTGAAATAATTCTGACTCAATTTATCTAACACTTATCTATAGATTGATTAACGCCGAAAACGCCGCCTTGTCTTTTTTTTTCTCTCAAAATTCATGTTTTTTTTTTTTAACCGCAAAAATTTGCTTTTTCTTCCGAAAATTCCGCTTTCACACAAAGAAAAGAAACCTTCCTTTCTTCCATTTTCAAAGTTGGTTGGTTGGTTGTTTGGGGTTTAATGGCGCAAGAGCCATTTTTGGCTAAACTGCGCCAATCAAATGTTAAAAATCAACACAGTGGTACTAAAAATTTTAAAATTCAATGAAAATATGAAAACGAAATTATTTGAAATGAGCCAGATGTACAGAAAACAAGTTAAAAGGACTAAATGTTCATAAAAAAACCTAATGGTCTTTAAAAAATTAAAAATATTTGGGTGGTATATCTCACCCACCAAGTCTTGCAAGGTTACAGACGACGAATTAAAATGATACTTGCGATGACATTTAAAAGGAGGACATTCAATTAAAATATGATTAACAGTAAAATCAGCTTGAAAAGTAGGACGCCTTGGTGCCCCTTCCGTTTTTGAAAGAAAATTCTGGGAAAATATGCTCGACCGTGCGGCTTAACTCCACCGGCTAGGAAACTAGCTGATTCGTCTTCTACTGACGAATCAACATTATATCGGCAAGCTCTGCAAGGATGAACATTCCAACATTCAGTGCCATTCAAAGTATTAAATACCACCTTTCTGCAGAAAACAAAACCTTTGTGGCATATTGCAAAAAAAAGAAAAAAAAATTTGCATAAACATGTTGAAAAAAAAAAAAATTGGAAACTTAAGGTCATCTTGTAGGGCGTACCAAGATGAAGAAATAAAAAAAAAATGGAACAAAAACAAGTAAATGAACTACATAAAAAAAAGAAAGTCCTGTCGAAAGAGGCAGCGAAAAAGCTGTGTGCAAATGCAACAAAAAAGCAGAGAATAAGACATAAATAAAAAAATAAAACATGATTTACCTAGGTATTCTAAAGATAGTGTAGTCTCGACTACTATGCCAATAATTAAACAGAGAGATACTAATGAAGACTGTGCAAAAACTTTAACCTCTACTGAAAATAAACTTGCAGAGGATGCAAACACATCCTTTATTGAAGAAAAATCTGTCAAAGATAGGAGCCCTCCAAAACAAGGGATGAAGCGTGTTAATGGAAATCTGTTACCAACAAAAACATGCAAATAAAAATAAAAAAACGAAAGAAAACCATTTCTTTAACAATTAAGGAAATGTTTCAAAGGGTTTCAAATAACAATAATGCTAAATGAATCTGTCATTGTAACTGTACAATATCTCGACCCCTCTTGCTTTATAAGGTGCAAAATCATTGTGCTGTTACTTTTGCAAAAATTTATAAAAATAAAAGAAATGAAACAGAAATCAGTATATGATACATTATTATAATTTATAAAGAACTAATACACTTTACACAATTGCATGAAGCAAAAGAAATTATTTGTCCTTATTTTTATTTATTTTTTGAGCTAACTTTCATCAAAAGGCTATTAAATATAATTCTTCTCGGACTTCTGTTGGGTGTATGTTGAATCTCAGTGATGTACGTGGTAATTATGTTTTAATGTCTAATTTTGTATTTTCTGATGCCCCTGATGATGTGTTAAACTTGTTTGTTAACTTTTAATGTGAATGATTTAATATTAATTTAATATTCTTTTTCTTATTTATACATACTGAATTATAAATAATTAAATAATTAATTATTTTAGTGTAATATTTTCATCATGTTGAGTGTTCTGATGTTTTACTTCTTAAAACATCTTTCGCGTGTGAATTATGGTACAAATGTTTTGCTCGCGTATGATTTCAGTCTTTTTGCTTTTTTGCCAATATCATCCCTGTATTCAAGCATTCATATCAACATCTTTATTTTCAAAATATAAAGTTATAATTGTCTTAGTTCCCTTGAAGAATCAAACAACTGATGACCTTGATGACCTTTATTGTCATAATCTGAAGGTCCTAAAACCGTTAAATGACTGATAGTACAATGTTTTATATTTAATTTCTGGCAACAATAGAACTAATAGAAATATGTTCACCAAGATGTGCCAGGGAAACCTTGTAAACTACATCTCAGATCCTGTACAACCTAATAAGATATTCTTTTATCAATTAAAAGTAAGTTATGCTTTTTAATAATAAGTTATTCTTTTATCAATTAATAATAGTTTTTTTAAATAATAAGTTATTCTTTTTGATAATAAGTTATTCTGTCTATTTGATACAGTTCAATTGATGAAATCTGAAATAAATAATCGGTTTAATGGGTTTATCGGTTAACAAATTTATACGTAAAACGGAGAAAAAAATTCTACGAAAACTTAATTAATCTCACCGAAAAGATAATTTTTTTGCATTTTCAGTTCAGTTCAGTGAAAATTATTTTTGTGCTATATTATTTTCGTCAGTCACCAAGGAAACACGCGAAAATTTCCCTTAATGTTTAATGAATTAAAATTTTCAAAAACTGCTTCTAGGTACACATTCCCTTCCTCCAAAGTATTTTTAAACCCATACAAACCCATTTTCCTTTATTATTTATAGAGATAATATATTTTATAATATTTTTAATAAATAATTAAATAAAATTTTCTATAATCTGATGAATGTGATTTATCAAAGAAAAATCAGGTTACCAATGTATGAGTTCATTTAAGATACTCTAAGCAAATATAAACTCTTGTCAAAAGATAAAAATAAATGGGTTCAATTTCATTCACAGTGGGAAATATTTTAACTGATTAAATATGCTATGAGTAATTTTTTTGTTTAATGATGTTCAGTTATTTTTAATATAGACAACTTCAATTTATTATTTATTTTCTGTCGAATGTTTTGTAGGAAATCAGAGGGGGCTTTGGAACACAGGATATAAATTTGTCTATATTTTGTAATCTACTAACCATTTCTGATCGACGCATAAAGAAGCTGGATTCGTTGCCCACTAGTCCCCGGGCACACACTCGGTTGAAACACATTACTTCTCATAGGAGTTTAACATATTGCTCAACTACCTGTGTGTAACATGGAATCTTTCCATTCAGATAAAATACTTGATCAGACAGAATAGAGGAAACGAATATGTATCGCAACAGCAGGGAAGGAATTAAACTGCAATCATCCATTTGAATAATGTCCGTATACTCAGTAGATTAAAAATTTAGTTTTGTCTTCCTGAAATTTCTGATAGTTTTTCTCTTTGCGACTGGCTGGATTGTCTCTAAAATTTATCCAATGCCCAGTTCTCTGATGTGCTTTCTCTCATCCAAGTGTCATGATCAGAATCACACATTCAACATGGCCAAAAGAACGCATTGCATTCGTCAGAAAATTAACAAGTTATGTCAATTTTCTTTATACATGTGATTTGGGCACAGTTAACTATTTCCTGGCTTTAATATTTAACAACTGTGCCATGCAAAACTTCAAAAAAAAGGTCTTTTCACTAAAGTAAACCACCAAGTACTGTGTATGCTGTTGTAAACCACATGGATTGTGATAATTTGCTATGATCGCGAATAGCCAAAATTTCAATAACTTCGTTGATTTTATGGCGGCTGCAATACTTGGAAGGTACTATTGATCCTTACTCAGTGCTTTTTCATAAACATTGGGATTAGGTACGTAATTTCCGTGATTTCCAATAAATCACACTTCTAAGTATCATCTGATGAGAAGAAAGATTATATTGCCAAAAAAGAAATTTAAGAGAGATAACGATGTTCTGATAGATGAACTGTTTCTTTAAAGGTTTCTTCATTTTTTATAATTATTTTCTGCATTCCTCCATTCGTTATTAAATAACAAATAATAATGTAATTTTGGAACTCAGTTTGAATGTGTTATAATACCCAAAGAAAATAAATTATGTTGATATATTTTTGGACTTAATAACTTTTTGTCGTGCAAATGCATCGATCTCTCACAATTAACCTCCAAAATGATGTAGGACGAGGGTTGGGAACAAAAAATTGCATTTTGAAGTAATTTCAGATATTTTGGAGCAACATCGGATGGAACGCGCTATCGGAAATTCTGGACCGATTTTGATGAAATAAATTTATTACTTTTAAGAAGATCAGTACTTGACAGCTAATGCTGAAATAAATAGATAGAGAAAAATTTTAAAATTTTAAAAATTATTCAAATATATCGATTTTCTTCAATTTTTACGATTTTCAAGGACCGTTGCGTCAACGGAAAACATCAATTAATTTTCTTACTTTTTTCTCTCGATGAATTTCTCAGCGATTCACAACTTTTCCGTGACACAACGACATGAAAAAGAATTTGAGTTTATTCGGCCCACCCTAATACACATTATACACAAATTCTGCAAAAATTTAAAAAAATATTTAAAAAGGAACAAATTATGTTAAAAAATGGTTTTCATGAATGGGATCGGGGGAATTCAGACTGTTTTCATAAAACATAAAATAATATTCCAGAAGTTACCAAAATTGTCGCTGAAGCGAAATTTATAGGAGATTTGTGCAACTCAGGCTTTTATTTAAGTACAGTTCGTGAATAGTGTCCAAACGCTGCACGTTACGGAGTTTAATTATCGCACATTAAAACCAAACTTTTCTGTCTTTTTAATATGTAGTCCATAATAGTGCATGCAATTTTTGTTTATACTAAGGGTCAACTCCATTTTAAAATTCGTACGCATTCAAACTCAGGTTTTTATTTAAGTACATTCCGTGAAAAATATCCAAACGCTAAATGTTACTCAGGAGCTAATCATTGCACATTTCAATCAAAATTTTCTGTCTTTCTAATATGTAATCCATAACAGTGCATATAATTTTTGTTTATGCAGAGGTCGACTTCATTTTAATATTCGTACTTATTTACACTTTTTTGCTGGTAACACACGATTTGGAATGGAAATTGAAATTTTCATTGTTTAATTATCTCGAATACATATAAAAGTTACTTTTTTTCCTTCCTTAAATATTATTTAAGATACTTTCAAACTAACGCATCCTATAAAGATTTGTAGGTAGATTTCTGCGCGATAGATTCGTTCGGATATCTTTCTTAACATTTTGGAATATTTCTATCTGCATATCAATACATCTTATTTTTAATTATTTATTCTAGGCAATTCTAATTGGAGACACTCATTAACTTTATATTTAGTAGTTAAGGATGCGTGGTAGCAGCGTCAGGCTGTTAGTTAATTTTGAAGCAATTATTAAAACTTCTTTTGTTGCCGATAATTCAAGATGTAACGATTTATTCTTTTTAAGGAAGCTTCAGTATAAGTATATAATGACGAAGAGGGAATTTAGTGGCTTTGAGGTAAGTAAGAAAACGTTGAGTGAGTTCTTTTTATATTGCGATTAACCTTTCATATGACTTCAGAAATTTCTTTTTGTTAAGAAATAATACAATAGTGATTTGAGGAAATTTAAGTATCAGGTTATCATACTGTAAGTTGTTTTAAAATTAATTTTCATATACATACATATATATAAAGAGAGAGAGAGAGGGTGAATATAAAAAAAATTCCGATGCCCCCTCTCTGGCAAGTATGTCGTTCAAGGTGACGGAAATTTTGAATGCTGACATGATAGTTATGCGCTCAAGAAACATCAACTCTCACACTCACGGTTGCCGTCACAAAATGTTGACCTACATTTTTCACGAAAACGGGATGCTTACAGTAAACAACTTAGAATGGAATGGTATTTGTAGCGCGAAAAATGATGGGATTAGACAGAAACGAAGAAAAAAGTGACAACATTCAATAAAAGACATAGAAGCAGTAGTAAAGCAAACATTTTCATGTTTCATAAACTTTAGACGTGTCCGCCCTCCAAACGATGATATTTTGTATGTGGCAAATGGTGGTAGTACTATAACAGGTACATGTGGACAGGAATATGTCGAATCTCACATTGGATGGAATCTTTCAAATCAAACAGAGTGTTTAGATTTTATGCTTGCACTTTGGATTTCAGGTATCCTCACAGCCAGAAATCTTCAGTGATATTGGCTGCCACGAGAACATGAAGTGGCTGGAGAGTTTTATCACCAAAGTCTTGCGTTAACAAGCAGGAGAACCTAAATGTGGGACCCATCTTACATCCACACGACGTTAGACAGAACATTTCGCTGTTGTAAATTGAGAATGACTTAATCGATCAACATTGATTCATACCGAGCACTCGTTACCTTCCACGTCCGTAGACTTTGGAAAGTAATCTCTTCAAACGGAAGTAATGAACAAGGACGAAGGTAATTTTATCACGCACCACACAGTTACTTTTGACTTTTGTTTCATGTAATGAAAGTGCGACCACATCATGTAGATTTGATACGGCTTGGTAAACACAGCTTTTTTAATTAACTTTACCAGCCAACGAGAAAGGTGCCTTGTCTATCCATAGAATGCTTAAAAGCCAGCTGTTGTCAGTGTCATACCGGTTGAAGAATGAACTGTCAAAATCGAACCATCACTCATAATCCGCTTGCAGTATTTGAATACGCTGAAACCGATACGGAAACATTTGAAGAGCACAGCTCAGCATTCTGCGGATCGTAGAATTCGGCACGTCCAGCACGCGTGGAAACACTAGTGTGTTTGTATCACGATCTTCATCTATCACTTGTTTCATTTCTGCAACACCCTCGACGGGAAATGAATGTAATCCAAGACGAGACCGATCACATGTGCAATTAGTTCCTTAAAATGTTCATATCAAATCCCGCACAGTTTGCACAGAACAGGACCTCATTGTAGCTGGTGGTTTCTACTGGAGATACCAACGCTTCTGCGGCATTTTGTCCTTTCAGTTAATAAATCGTTACCATTTCGCCCCGTTGTTTCACTGCAAAATGCAAAAGTAATGTGACCATACATCACGTTTCGAACGGGATAGTCCCGTTTTTTGGTAGCCTGTCTCGTTGTCCGCAAGCACAACTTCGGGAAGCTAAATTGTCCCTTTTCAGAAAGAGAGCAACCCATGATAAAAATTTCATACTCCTACTCCGAATACATAAAAAATATCCTACGATAATCGGCGATGACGAAGCATGCGCTATACTTGTCACACATATGTATTTTGGTCAGAAGCCTGCTATCTCCAGGGGTGCAGTTGAACCGGAACGCCGCTCCGAAACTGCTTCATTTAACGAGAAATAAATAAGAAAAAAATGTTAAAAAACCGCGATTTTTGTCTCCCAGGTGAGAGAGTTCCGGTACAGCTTTTAGAGCTTCCTAGCACTGATTATTTTGTGAATACACCACTGGCTATCTCACTCTTAGTTCTGACTTCATTACGCCGCATGAAAAAGTGACAGAATGAAATACTGGATATGTTTCAACTGAAATTTTACAGGTGAAATTGTTCAAACATTTTCACGCCAATAATTTAATTCATACAAACTCTCGTATAATGATTGAATATATTCAATGTCTGCCCGGCACTAATTTACCTGTGAAAAGGGTCTTTTTTCTGATAAATATGTTGTGGACGAGCAAGCGATTGGAAGTCGCATATAAAGCAACATTAACTAACAAAGTTAATTTTAAGAAATTCTGCCAAGAAGTCCATTCTTTTTAAAAATCTACAACACATATACTGAAACAAAAATGTATGTTTCAGAAAAATGCAAGGCAACATGAATCATTTATTTTCAAGCATCTTTTCATGAATAAATAAAATCTGAAGAAATATGTGTTTTCTTAAATTCACATAATAAATCCAAAAATTTTAAAATTGTCCCGTTCTGAGCGAAGAAATAAATGGTCACTTTATGCAAAAGGCAAGAAAGCCAGTCACATAACTCAAATCCAAGTGCTTTTTTTCTTTACGGAAGGTGATGACCTCAGTTATGACAGTATCCTATGTCAGAGCTAAAAATCTGCATATCTTCGTATCTTCTTCTGGTTCGAGAGAGATTTAGTAGGCACTCAGAGAAGAAGACATGGTGTGGACTGTGATGTCAAAGGAAAAACAATTCGTATTCTGGTGAATGCCATGGTTGTTGTTTTCGCTTTTTATTGTCTCTGCGTTGCCAGTTTTCATTCTAAAAATACAGTTTCAACTCCATTTTAAGTTTACTACTGTGCGGATGACGCATGAAAAAAGTATTCCTTGCCTTTTGAATATTTCGAAAAATTATTCTGCATCCGTACCTGTGAGAGCTGAAGTATAGTTCTTTTGTATTATTCTTCAGCGCATACTGTATAATAGGGGAGAGTAGGGTAAAACCGTGTACTCCAAGAGGCGTAAAACCGGAACAGTCAGTATAGATGACTCCACCAATTAAGACGATAAAAATGCATCAGACTTTGATTGTTTATATTTTAATGATATATTTTCTCATTTAAATAAAGAAGAAGGGTTAATACAACTTACCAGCTGCCTTAGATGTGCCCACGAAAGATGCAGTGGCGCGGAGGAAGAAGACAACTGCTTTATATGTGAATTTTGTAACTAATATGCTTAAATTCTCATATAAAGTAAAAATGATTTTAACTTTCCCACTGAACCTTATTTCTCATAACGATGACATGTGTGCCCGATTGTACCCCACTAATGGGGTAAAAACTGGTAGTTTGAAATATTTTTTATATAAAAAAGCATTGATAAAAAAGTAATGAAACTGTGACTTTTCTGGAAATATATATAGTACTCCGACAAACAATGAATATCTTAGTAAAATTTGACAAGATCTGTGCCGAATATTTTAGCTCCAACAGGCCTTTGAACCTCAGCCACCCGGGTTTACCCCACTTACCCCTACCTGCATTTGAAATTTTATTCCGTTCCTTCAAATGGTTTCTTCGCTAGGTGGTCATATATCAGCAAAGTCTTTTTATATAATCACTCTGTACAATGACACTTGACTCATTGGATAGTTTCACACTCAAGTCGTATTTAATTAGAATTTTGTTTTAGTCCTTGACATTTCCTATTAAAATGAAGATAAAATATTGTGTTGAATTCTTATATAGTTTAGTTAATTTAATGTCATAACTATAATCAAGCTTGTTCCCAAACAAACGAAAATACAGCTATGATACTTTCATTGCAAAAAGGAATATCTTAGAGTTTCGGAATTGTGGAGAAGTGTCGTGATGCGTGTGTAGGTAGTCACATGAATCAAGCGACTTCTTCGTTCTGTCATGAATTCATTACGTCCCTTGGATTGAAAAATTTGAATTGATGTAGTGCGTATGTCGTGAATATCGTCCCATGTTCCATGAAGACCTAAGGGAACTAGTAACTAGAATCATGAGGTCTCTCTACATTTCTGAAACTCTTTGATATGCTAGGAAAGTGGAAATGTCACAGCCTTTTTTTTGCTTGGACCTACAGGAATCAGGAAACCCACCATGACATTATAGACACACTTTATATAAATTTCTTCGCTTCATGTTGCATAAATCACATTTATAAATCTTACTACAGATTATTTAATAAAATAATTATTCTCTTACACATGAGTATAATTGTGTGTTCATTTTTTATTTATTTTAATTTATATTACAGCAAGGAAGAAAAACTGGTTGGTAAGTATTTCTTTTTCCATTTCTTTAACATCATTTAACGATTAATCAGCTTTTCATCCAAACACTTTTTAAGCTTTTAAAAATTTCAAGGGAAACGTATGAAAACTCAAAAAACGTGCATCATAATAAAGCTTAAAAAGAAGCAACTACAAAAAGAAGAATAAATTTTAAAATAATAAAATTTAAATTAAACTTTAAACAAAAAATAAGAAAATTTAAACAATAGAATTTAGATAATAAATTTTATGCAATGTTTATACAATTTATATACTGCGCAATTGCAGTAGCATACAAAATCAAAGAACAATGGAAATCCAAATCATTCGAAGATAGTAAAAAAAACTGATACAAACTCAGAGAGAATCGAATAAAACAAGCAAGGAATGCATTCTATTCCATTTTATCAAGGAATAAAGACTTCATTCGAAATGAATTCAAAATATTTGGGAAATTTTTCTGTAAGAATCTTTCATTACGCCAAATAGAGCTTCTCTTAGCCCGAAATTTCCCAACAAAAGACAAAGAAGATCTGTACATCTAAAAAGCATTAGTTTATGCAACATAATAAATTTTGCTTAACCACTTAGGTGTTATGCAAAGTATTCTAATTTCTGATTTAAAAGCTCCGTTTAACACATGGAATTTACAAGTGTATTCTTTCACCTTCTTCTGGTATTCCTCTAATTTAGCTACACTTGCACAGCAACAAGTGTAACAAATTTAATGTAAAAAATAAATATCTTCCTCATCATCAGATATATATATATATATGTTTTTCAGCATTACATGATTTTCAGAATAATACAAACTTTTTCGTAAAGCAGGCATCTTTCTACTATCGAGAGTGTGTCTCTTTTGCTTCTTGTTGCGGTGAAATATATTGTTGCTCACTTTCCTAAAATGTTTGAAACTCAGCTATGAGCTTAAGGAAACAAAATATAGAGAATCATTACTGAATTTATAGTAAGTAATCGATCGGATGAAGTGCATAATACTTGATTCTTGAGAATACTTGAAAAAATCGATGACTGCAAATGATACAGCTTTAAACCGCATATCCATAATACAACACTCAATAAATTTTTTCAAGATGTGTCCAAAAATAATTTGCTATAACAAGAAATTCATGTTTTAAAACTTCGCATTATCAAGTTCATGGAACTTTGAAATGTTTATTCCAATATTTCTCCAATGATTCTAAGCATGTTTAACTCTATTACTAATCTATAATCAAATAAGGATCATTAAAAGTAATTCTATAATTTTTATTTATGTTAATTAAAGTGTTAGATTGCAAATATTGTATCAACATCTTTTTTCGGTTTTGTCAGTATTTTTAATTCTTCGCCACTAAAGTTTCTTTCATCTCTTGTGGCAACTTTGGCAAATTTTGAAATTCAAACTATAATTTTAGCCGTTTCTTTAAATATCTAAATTTTACTTAATTATTTACTTTGTTTTCGATTTAAATAGTATTTGTCTTAACTTTTGTTGTTGTTTCCATTAAGGTTTCAACTTTATTAATTCTTAAATTCAAATTTTGCAACGGGTTTATTTCTTCGCCATCTTGTTTTCACGTAGGAATTTGGCGTAATCAGGTTTTGGGCGTCTGTATCTGGAATCGTTTTCCGTTACGATTTGAATTTCTTTTGTGATGGGCTAAGCGAGTGGTTGGTGTTGTTCCAGCTGCGGCCCTGGGGTCTTGCCTCTGCTTTAATTTTTCCGTTAATAATTTTTGTATTTTTGAATCTGAAGCTGAAGATATTTTTTGTTCTTGATTAGTATTCCTTGAAGGATACAGTATGGGAAACCACAGTGATGAATAATCTAAAAAATGGAATGAAGTTTTTTTTCTACAGCACTATTTAAAAACAATCTGTGAATTAAAATGCTGTGAGTGAAAGAAAGCAATTCTTGCTTCTTCATTTTAAAATGAACTCTGATACGTGATGGCATGAACGCTGGTTTTCATCAATGTTACAGAGTTATAAATGATCATCACCTTTTACAAGATCTGCAATATGTGTAATAACTTCAGCATTTTTCTTCTTCATCGTAATAATGTGTACTGCAAATTATGGAGGTTATGATCATCTTTTAAGCTGCAATTTTTGCTGGACGTCTTTTTCTCATATTCAGCTTTTCCGATTTTTGAATGAGTGATACAAGTCCAAAAAAAAAAAAAACGCCTGATGAAAATGCGAAAGTGTGCAAGTAACATACTTCAAATATCATTGTAGTGTGAATACAAGTCAAATTCACTTGTAATATAGTATTCATCAATTCAAGAAGTGTTTGTTATGTGGCACAGAATAATGATCATTACATCTCTATCAAATTTAGGTTCTTTTTTTACTTTGTGTTCTAAAATATAATTCTTAGGCCTGCAGTGCTAATGTGTAGCTACAATTTTTATTTTTTCTTTTGTTTAATACATGTTCATTCCTGTGCATCAATTTTTATGCATATATCTAATTTTTGTGGCAGTAAATAATTTCAATATTGATAATTGTTTAATAAAAAATTATTTAAAATTTTTTAAACTTGGTTTTTCTTTAATTGATATAGCGCAATGTACTACCACTGTTTGCAAATTGACTTTTAATAGTAGCTAGGTTTTTCAGGTCTGTAGGTGAAGGTAGGTGAATTATATCAGTATTGCTAGAATTGCTTATTATTGTGTTATATAATTTAGTACCCAGAATTATTAATTAATTGTTCAATATATATTATAATTTAAATTTTTGACATTGTGTACCTACTTTGCTTTAATATTATTTTTTCCTAGCTACCTAATCCAATATATAGATTCATATTTTGTTACTTTCTCAGACCAAGGAATTTCTTTAAGTGAAATCTGTCAAATATATTAATATATAATAATTCATATGATCTACCAAAATAAATAAAATAAGTTTTCTCTAGATTCCAATTCTTATAAAAGAATAAAAATAATTTACGAAAATATGCAAACATTTCATTGGTTTCAAATGCTTCATATAATAGCTTTTTTTCCAAAAACTAAAATACTAGCTTTATTAAAATATATGTACAGGCAGCCTAAATCATTAAATTAAAATCAGTAAGTTATAAATTTATTGTGAACTTTTGGAGGAATTATTATTACGAAAATTTCTTGAATAATTTTTAGTTGGAAATTACTTATTAAATCGACGAATTTTCAGTCAAAGTAAAATCATTTAATTTAATTTCTAATAACATTATTTCTTCCACAGGTCTGTTATTGATATATATGTCAAAAATGCTGAAGTCACAGTGATTCGCCATGTTCCTCTCTATGGCGTAAGTACTGATCTAAAAAGTATTTTCTTATAAATTAGTAGATAGTACAGATAGAGATTTTGAGCAGCTTCGTTGGAATAAAAATTAATTTTATCGGATATTGTTCAAAATATCATTACCTCTTATTTACTCGGCCCAAATTGATTCCACAGAAAGTGTTGTATTGCTTAGCGCATTGTCTCGAAAAATATGTCTGACCTATTAAGAGAATTTAAAAAAAAATACATTGCACAAATACAATACTAGAAACCGATACCCCTCCTCTTCCCCTTTCGTTACCTTTCCCTACTGAAAAAAAATTATAATTTGCACTGAAAGAATGTTTTGACACTAAAACAGATTTCTAACGAGAGAGTTATTAAAGATGCAAAGTCCACTTTCGTTGCCGATATATGCCAGTTGCTATTGACTATTATAAACTAGAAGATAGACCCGTCTAAGACGGCCTTTTAGCCTGCCAACAATATATCAGATATGATTGTCACATATTTATTAACGAAAGTTGTAGTAGAAAATCTCATGCACATTAGCAGAGTGCTTAAGAAATAATAAAAAAGCATGAAAAACAGAGATGATGAATCAGTTGACACATTTTTTTCGTTTTGAAAAATTTATAAATATCCAATTCCAAAATTAAGTACGAAAGCGAAAGAAACTGTTTAACGAAAACGAAAGTAAAGATCTCCGAGAAATGAAAAATTATTAATTAAAGCTATAACTTCTATTTCATATTAAAGGTGCTCCGCGTCGATGAATTAACATAAAATAAAAAAAACTGATAAATTCAGCTGAAAAAACCCTGTCATAAATCCCATTTTCATATTAATTCATCACAGAATCAAAACAGTTTCCCGTGTGTTGTATCTGTTAATTTATAGACGGATCGTCTGAATCTCTTTGCCACGTAGCCAAATTTCTGAGCGTTACCGATTTCAGAGCGTAATTCTATTACTAGCTGCATGGTCCGGCGTTGCACGGGCTATCTCGAATAATGCGTCGTTCCCTGGCGGAGAGAAGAGTGAGGTCACATGACCGGCGTTGCTGGGGATCCATATTTTTTCATTTGCCCGCGTCCAGATTATAAACGCATGAAGCAAGATGCACTACATACATGAAATCTCAAAGTAAAATCTCACGGAAAAAACATTTTTAGTAAAAACCCTATTTGAGCTATTTAATTTTCCCTGCTTCTTTATATCAATTACCGACACCTGCACAAAACGCCATCCACATTGGATTGTTGAGGGTTCCATATTACATTGTTGGAGTTTTCATCAATGAAAGAGAAACATGCAATTAAATATTTGTTTAAACAATGAAATCGGATGGAATTGCGCAGCAACAATGAAAAGTATTGCTGTAAATTAGTTTTTATTTAATATCTTTTTTACTAATTAAAATTTCGGAATTTATTTGGTCAAAATGGATTCAATGAATTATTCCCCATCTTTTTGTACTTTACGCGCTCTTCTCCGTTCAGCGGTTCGTGAGAAGATAGCCGGACATAGATACATACTTTTGTTTATCTTCGGGTTTTAATATATGAGATACGTGGAGTTATTAAAATAGTTTTGAAACTCAAAGCATACCAGCATATGTATAAATGTTCCTTAATCATTCGAGGGGAAAAGAGTGCAACATTTCAAATCATCTTAATTTTATCTCCAATTATTAGATGCAAGTCTTTAATCAGGCACTTTGCTTTATTTCTCTTATGACCGTAACAATTATTGAATCGTTAATTGCAAAAGCCATATGATTTAATAATAATAAAATGCTGGGAGTTTTTTAAGTGATTTTTTTTACCAGGTAGATTTTATGCATCTGTAATGTGTCTTAACTTGAATCTTGCAATTTCATAATTCGTTATGTAGATGCCCCATTAGAATGTGGAAACAACATGAACGGAATTTAGAATACGAATATTGACTAAGGTGGTATCTGCAATCTATAGGATTGCCATACGTTTCGCATATACCGGACTGTCACAGTATTTCACTATACAGTCCCGTATTGCTATTTGTGCCGTTTCGGTTCCGTTTTCTCCCAAAAATCATTTATCATTACACATTAGACTCCGCTTAATGTGATGACTTCTTGACTCAAGAATCTTGATAACATTAACCGATTGATAACAATAACCGAATTGTATAAAATCAATTATATTTTTATCACATCAAGGGAAAAGAAACAGAATGGAAATGAAAAACACTTACCTCAGGGCTCTTTATAAATTATTTCAAAAATAACAATTAGAAAATTCATTAATTGCTAATTGACGACAATTATTCCTTAACATTTTATTTATATTGTTCGTACTCGTCTTTTCTTCAATTTCTTGAACGATTCTGTACGCAGCATTTGGAAATATCAAGGGATTGCCACATTTCGGACTTCATTGGAGGGTTTTCTTCAACACATTCGTCCCCTTCGGAATCATCAACTGTTATTGCTTTTCCTTGCTCACAAACAGCTTCGCAGATTTCCAAGTCTGTTAGTGTGGGAGCTACTGGAATGTCCTCGTCAATGGACATCCCTTTTTCATACTCTTCCTTTTGCATAGCAGAAAGAGGTTCAATAACAATTACCGACGATCACGAAATTCTTGTGATGTGTGGGGGAAAGTGGCCCCCAGATGTTTCTTTACAAGCCGATCGAGAAATTCTACGAATATCAATCTCTAAAGCTTGTTGAAAATGAGGGATTGCTTAATTCTCTACTTCAAAACTGACATTAAACATTAAACGATGTAGTGATCACATTAAACGAATAATTTTGTGTACATTTGCATACGTTGGTTCAGGACCAGAGGTTTTTGACATCAAAAATCGAATGATAACATTAACCGCGATCACATTAAAAGGATTCTACTGTAATTTTAAAATGACTTGCGCCCAATTTTATAATTACTTGAAAGAAGAGAATGATATAATTAAGAAAGTAAAATCAACTTTGAAATATGACTGGGCTAGAAAGGATTAGCGTTGCATCAGTTTTATTATTCTATGTGTTCATTTTATTAGATTGCTTAGACTTCATTGATTTTTTTATCGGAGGAAAATAAAACTGTACCTACCAATTTTTTCCTCTTTTATTTGTTTAAACGTCCCGTATCAATGCTAGTGAATTATGGCAAACCTGGCAATCAACGATTGAATTAATTCCAAGTTCCACGCAGGACCGAAATAGAGGGAGAGTGTATAATACGCATCTGGTAGAAGCAAGAATCCAACGGGATTGATCTCCCCTAAACTTTCTCTTATACACCTAACACATGTGGAGAAAAAATAAGGCAAACGGCAGTAAAGCACACCAAGCGTCACAAACACAGGTGGAGAGAAAAATAAGTCAATCGGCTCATAACAATGCGAAAGGTGGATTCTCACCAATACATAATAGCAACGTGGCTTGCGTAAGATAAAGAAAAAAATGCAATCTCGAAGCCTTTTCTTCAACCGATTAATACGAAAATTGGGCTCAAATCTACAATTAATGTTATAGCAGACCTCATAAAAAATTTATTTTTCTAAAGCATAGGGTTTGGGAATTATCGTGAGCAGAAGCATACGATTATACAAACCGTCAGACAGTCAACCGTTTGACAGATTTGGATCAAAATTTGATACGGGCCTTCATTCCTGATGATAAGACTGAGTACTAAATTTTAATCATGGAGAAGTTTTTGTGTTATAGTGTTCCCATGAACACGAACAAACAGACTCACCGTGGACGGATTTTGTCCAAATTTCATAGAAACCTACAAATAATATGTAAAGATCAAATACCAAATTTCATCCCCGTAGCTCTAATAGTTTTCGAGTTATCATGTTCACAGACAGACATAATTCCAAAATTGTGTTTTTCGGACTCATGGAGGTCTAAAACGTGGAGATTAATCAAATTCTCGAGTTAGAATTTTTTGACGATTATAATACTTTCTCTTTGTGTACTTCTTATACCAGAAAGTAAAAAAGAAGGATTATTGCTATTCATTATTGAGTCTTATTTGCAGATTAAGCACTTGAAAAACGGTTCACGTTAAAGAGATGACCATTATATAGACAAAGCATATTAAGAAAACAAACCATAACAAATGGGAACTTCGAACAGATTTGTCCGTTACGAGATTTATCGCATTATTCATTTCAAAATTAGTTCGTTGATACTTGTTTTGTGTTTTCAGTTTGTTCTAAATTTTTGTAATTTATGATGCTGCTTTTTTACCTTCTCAAAGTATACAAAGAGAAAGTATTGTAATCGTCAAAAAATTCGAACTCGAGATTTTGAAGAATCTCCACATTATAGACCTTCCTGAGTCCCAAAAACACAATTTTGGAATTATGTTTGTCTGTGAACACGATAACTAAAAAACTATTAAAGCTAGAGACATGGAATTTGGTATGTGCTCTTTACACATAATTTGTATGTTTCTATCGAATTTTGGACAAAATCCGTCCACGGGAAGTCTGTCTATCCACGTTCATGTGAACTCTGTAACTCAAACACTTAAATAACTAGATAGGTGAAATTTGGTACATAGTTTTGTCATCAAAAATTTAGGCCCTTATAAAGTTTTGGGCCAAATCCGTCAAAGAGCTGACCGTCTATCGGTCTGTATAATCGCATACTTGTAAAAATTATAACCCTTAAACACTTTGGCTTAGATAAATGAAATTTGGTATGACGTATTCTAACATTAATTATATTGATCTGTGCCAAATTTCCTTTTCAAATGGTTAAAAAAAGGAGTTCAATTTTCTAACTATTGTGGTGACGCGCATGCATACTCGAGCAATCTCTGCGCACACTATTCAGCGGCTACCTGACGAAAAGCTTACGCATAATGACTCCAGCTTGGCAATTTTTCCTTCACTTTTGACTCCTTTTTCGCCCTTTTATCGAATTCTGATCCTGCTTGGATTATTTTATTTCCATTTGTTTTATTGTTTTTACGTTCCGTTTGGGAACCTCGTGGCATTCTGGTCTTAGAGCAGATTCGAAATTTTATCCGGGAGAGGGTGCGGGTAAATGACACATTATACGAGAGTTTTTGAGAAATGAGTATACGAGAAAGTTTAGGGGAGGTCACTACCGATGGTTTCATATTGTGCGATCCAGAGCTGATGCCTGTTTTATGCCTGCAGATTTTTTTGTAACAAACTGCCCTTTGAGTACTTGCTTGTCCGCCTGGAATATTGAACTACCTGGGTGCAGCATTATTACAGGTTGCATAATCCTTTTAAATGCCACCTTTGTTGAAGACTTTAAAGTATTTTTTAAAAAAAATTGTGAAATATTCTCAGAAGATATAACGGAAAAACGCCAAACACATGCTTAATTTTTAAGTAAATTATTTACTTTTTAAAATTGACAGTGATTTTCTCATGCTTTGAATAGCACGCGTGCTACATTTCATCACCATTGGCCAAAAATAAACAAACATTCACCTTTATATATAGATCGTTATTAATGAATCCGTTGACTGCTCCGTCTACATAAATGCCTTCATAGGGCTAAGCTGTGTAAGCTTAGGTAGATAAATAAATAATATTTATAATGTTTTCAAAGTGCCATTATCGACAAAAAGCGCTTCGGGGGTGGAGAAGAGTTTCAGCAACAAACGTGGATTAACACGTGTTTTAATGATTTCCATTGATTGTTTGCGATGCATATGCGTGAAAACTCACAACAAGGCATTCAAGTTCAAAATCCTCGGAATTGGAAATGGGGAAAGGGTTCACAAGTATTGTCCTCATTTCTTGCTGTATAGTGGTTATAAAGGTTCTTGGCAAGCTTTAACCTTAAGCCGCTATGAAGCTTCAAAACTAGTTGTAAAACCAATAAAAGATAATAAAAATAGACAATATTAATGGAATTTTACGGCCAGGAATCTTCCACTTTGCTTAAGTAAATATTAATCATGCTGTATCTATTGATTGTATTTGTTTTATTTTGTAGAGAGGAGAACTGTTCAGTCATATTGGCGGTTTGCTCGGATGCTGGCTTGGAGTCTCCGTGTTTACTTTCACTGACATTATCGGGAAGGTTTTCTGGAAAGCAGTTTCTTGGAAGATGGATAAAATACAGAAATCGCCAGCTGCAGAACATCTCGATTGAAATTTTTATTAACTGTCTAAATTCACTGGAGTCAATCGAAATGAGTTCTTCAAAACCAAGGCACATATCAACCAGCTACTTCTACAATCCTGACACGATAATATTCTGCTTTATACTACCGTAACGTATCACAAAACTGAGAGTTATTAATTATACCGCTAGCAATAAAAAATAAAGATTGAAATAAAAATTCCACTTATTTGCCACAAATGAACAGAATTCAAATGAATTTGCATCATGTTTAATTGTACCGCACCGATTGAAAGATCACGAAGTAAAGAAATTGTTTTAACGAATGCATGTATTTTTTCTTCAAGTCTATCGATCTGCTTAGTTCCCAATATAAATGTTATAATTAGATTCGACAAGAAGTGCGAGTCCATTGAGGAACTACTAGATTTATTTTTCACATTGAAGAAATATTTGTCAATGAAATAAATGTTTTAAGTAAAGTACATTTAAATAATATATTTTCTCTTTAGAGATTCGTCGAGTTACACTTTCAGTATTTATCTGATAAATATTTCAAATTTAACGTTTCGGTATAGTCAGAAATAAAGTCAAGTATTTTTGAGAGACATACCAACCTAAAGTATCATACTGAAATAACTTACTGATAAATTTACATAGAAATACATACGTTAAAACTTACACTAATGAAATGATTAACAATTCCTTCGACAAAAGAAGAGCTCAATTTTGGATTTGAAAACTGGCAAACAGCTTCTTGAAAAGTCAAGCTTTCGTTTGAAAAGTTACTGCTGCTAATGTTATGTCCCCAAGCTAATAAAGTACAAATAATGAAGTTATTTTATGTACTTACAACTAATAAAGAAATTATTTCTCGTATTAAGTGTTATCATAAAATAAATAAAAATTTCAATTAATAAAAAATAAATTTTGATATCTGTAATGATTGCTAATGAAACTCTAAATAAGGTGCGTAGAATGTATAAAATATTACACTAAAAAAGTTAAAAGAAACTAAAATATTAAGTTTATTCGGTAGAAGCCGCTGTAAGTAAGAATTTCTATTTTAATTTTCTCATATCTTCAGAAAAATTTAGTAATTCTGAGAATAATCTAATTAAGATTGCAGCAAATGAGCTTGAAGTTCACTCTCTTCACATTTTAAAATCAAATGCTCAGCATGTGTTAAACAAAATTACTTTCTGAGCATGTGCGAACGAAGTTAGACGTTAGAAGTATTCCAATGCAGACTTCCAGCACACTCAGATATGTAGACTTCCAGCACACTCAGCTATGTAGACTTCCAGCACACTCAGCTATGTAGACTTCTAGCACACTCAGCTATGTATACACCCGCCCAAATAGCCACCTATACGCCGAGCTCTAGCAGCGCGACGCATCCATCCGCTACCATTACGAATAAAGTTATCTACCGAGTTTATTACTTTAGCAAAGCCTCTGTCAATTTTCGTATAAATTTCGGCAGCGGACAAAATACGCAATGCATCCGAACAGAAATAGAATCTTTCGGTTATTTCTTCGTTTTCTTCTGAAAGGCTATGGGACAATATTTTAGCAAATAAAATTTTCACACATATAATTAGGCGCAAGCGGAAGTCGGGGGATGTATTTAGGATATTAAAAATTGAAACTCGTACATCATTAATTAGGGATCCAATACTGAGGTAATTCACCTCAGCCCTCAGCGTTCTCGTAAATCCTCGAAAAGAAGATTGTATTTCGCTAAAGCGAACCTTTTTTTCCTTCCCAGCTCGTCTCACTCAAAGTGTTAAAGCGGTTTTTAAAATGTAAATTCTGGAAGTCGTATCAAAAAGATATCGAAATCCTCATCATCAAGCATACGTTACGCATATCAAGAGGAGAAAATCGAAATGTTTCTTAACGGTGGACAATGTTTCTTGAGGCGTAATTCCGCTCAACGCTACATTGCTTGAGGCATAATTCCGTGTACGTTAACAGACTGAGGGGGCTTTATACTAAAGTTCAGATACCGAAAACACGTTTAAAGGAAAGTTACAGGCTCACGTAGGAATCCCACATGTGCGTAAGCACAAAGTTTCTTCGAATCGAAAGCTTCTAGAATTTAATTATGCTAAAAAGATTTATGACATATTTATGCTAAAAAATGGTTGACATATTATTTTTCTCTTTTTTTATTAAAGATGTTTGCAGATGGTGAAATACCCCTCCTTATGTGAGAGCAGATATCGGGTGAAATAAGAGACAAACACGCTTGAAAGCTTCTAGATTTTTATTGAACTAGGAAATTGTTTTTTACAGTATTTTTTCTCAATCTTTCTTAAAGATTTTTGCATAAAGTCAATAAATGTTTGATATGTAATATAACAATAGATAATTACACAGGTATCACATCAAAATATCAAAATACATGCAATAAACGTATCAATTCGTCGTCTGATAAGATCTTAAAATAACCAAATTGAAATCGGGAACATCCGCCAGTTTCGTCGAGTTCGGTTTGTCAGGCCTCCTGTCGTTTGCAGAGAGAAGAGGAAAGCAAAAGTCTTCAATGCCTACATGTTTAGTTTTCGCCGCGCGAGGAAACTTGGGTGGGGGTGGAGAATCAAAATCGCCTTTGCGCTGTTTTCTCCTCTTTCATCGGAAACCTGACTGACACGTTTCGTGTCGCCGCGAGAGAATGCTTTTGGCGAGAGCGCTGTTTTCTTGTCTGTTCGGAAAACTAGCTTACACGTTTAGTTTCGGCATGCGTTTTGGGAAGGAAAGCTTTTGGGATGGAGAACGAAATCGCAATTATTAGTTCTTACCCTTGCACATTTAGTTTCTCCTCTCTGTTCTCCAATTGAAGTTTTAATTTTTAGACTTGCACGCTTAGTTGTTCTAGTTTCTAAAATTGATTTGTTAATTCTTACACTTGCACATTTCGGTTTTCCAGTTCCTCTGTTCTCAAATGCAACTTTAGTGCTTAAACTTGCACACTAACTTAGTTCCTACATTTTCGAACTTCTTATACTTTTATCTTCTTTGCTTATCTTGTTCTTATACTTGCAAACATTCAAGTGTGAGCCATCGGTTTTAAGAGATGGCGTGAACATGTTAAAACTAAATCTAAAAAAAGAGCCAATGTCTATTGCTTGGAGAAAAAGTGAGACACACACATTTTAATCAAACAAATCTTTTATTTTTTCATAATCACAACTTATACATGGTTGCTTGTTATTTCACGGTTAGATACATTTTTACAAGCAATGCAAAGTAATACATAATAAAGAGTAGCTTTGGTTTTTCACACTAAGTATACGTTTTCACAAGCAATGCAAATAAAAGACAATTTCAACGTCACATAGCAGTCTGAAGTAACCAAATTTCGCTTCGAAATTCGGACATTCCGGGATATCATTCCAAGACACGCCTTTTGTCGCTAAGGTACTGTCCGCAATTGTTTGAAACAGAATTTTGTGAGAAGAATAGACGTTGTGTTTTTTTTCTGCAGAATTATATTTCGTGAGTTGGCAGAAACAAAATCATTTCTCCTCTGTTTCTGCGTCATGTAGGAACTGAACTATGTCTGTGTTTGACAATATTGTAAAGTAGATAATCTTCGAAGGGTCTACAGAATTTTTATGCAGTCGAGCATTTTCAATGCATTCCAGGATATTATCATAAAGGATGTTGTGAATCTGCAAATAATCACATCCTGAGCAAGGATACGCAACGAAGTATCCAAATCTCTCCATGGCTGGTGCTCATCTGAACTCACAACCTGATGTTGTGATTGATATATCTCTGACTTTTATTTTTTCTGACATCATAATTTGAAGAGATTTACATTGCTGATTGGAGGTGAGGAGAGTTAAATGATTTGTCAATTTAAATTGTGTTTGCGCAAAACGTGCTACGATTCGTTCGTTTTCGCAAAAATTTATTTCTCGCAATCTGTCGATCGATAATCCTCGAGTCAAATGCCATAGGAAATAGGGACAAAAGAGCCCACAAGATGTCGTTTTAGGATGTTCCAAGATTTTCGAATTCCATTCCATTTGTGTCGAATTGTTATCAATGAATTTTTTTATGTTCCCCATCGGATACGTCCCGTAAGAACAGAAGAAAGTGCATTTAGCTTTGTTATCAAAATAAACAGCTTGCCAGTGCGTTCCTTTTTCCAAATACGGATCAGTGCTGACTATAAATGATCGATAATAACCTCGACTTTTGGGAAGCAGATCGCTCGTAAACACGCCTCCAAATCTTCTAGTTATTATAGGATCGCTGTGCGCTAATCGTAACAGTGTTTGAGTATCCATGATGTTTTAGTAGTCAGTGAATATGTTTCTGCTTTTGTCGATCTCTATAAGCGATTGCTTTACCATATAAACTAATAATGTGACTGTTTCTGGAAGATCCTCGTCAAATTTTAAATGAATCGATATGCCTCCGCTTCGAGCTACATTCATAAAAGGATCACTGGCAGAATAATCTTGCGTGAGGTCGAAGACATACAAACATGTGTTATCTTTATATTCCTCAAGTGCAACGTTCATGTTGTGTTAGGCAAGATCCGTGAATAGACTCAAATAGTTTCTTGCGAACAGATCATTCTTATAAGAAGGTGTGTAGGCCGACATCGAGATCTGAACTCCATTCTCCGATTAGGAAATATAACTCAGATTATAATTCTTGAAATTAAAAGGATTCTTTTTAAAATCTCCATTAAACGCCAAATTAAAAACCAACCCCAGAATCATTCGTGAAGGAAGAATACCGTTCATAGCGTTTGGAATTATAACACTTTTGAGACCAGAACTGAGAGTAAAATTTTTCGTTTCGATTCTAGTGAAAGGCATTTGAACCAATGCGTGCTCTAAAGTCTTTTTGTGTCCGACCACAATGGAACTCGATACATCGCATTTTCGGATAAAGAGACTTATAATTTCGATTTGAAGACGAAACGCACCGCTTGTAGCTAAGAGAGTAAAATTGTCTTTTGCTTTCAACAAACGTACTCGAATCGATGTTCCGCTAATTAGGAATCGAGGTTGTGTTACTAAATCTATGTGAAGAATTCCGCACATATCGAATATCCTGCCTCCTTTAACCCGTTCATAGCGTTGTTTTAAACCCAAATTTTTGCCAGCGGCTGTTACATCGGTATCGTCAAATTCACCTTTTATGGAATATGCCAGCACGCAAAAAATTCCTTTGCGAGGATTCTGAATGAAACAAAGTGCTCTGAATATATGTTTTATAAGCATAATTATTCTATGAAGAAATCTGACGATCATTGAGTGAGATGTTACATTCCGAAAACATTGTATTCAAAAGATAGTTTATAGATCCACACTTGTCGTTGAATGTGAAAGCTGTTCCATCCGCTTTCACAATTTTTGCTTGAATGTTTAGAAGGACGTGCGAGAGATCGAAATAGGCATCTCCCAATCCTGTGATTTTAAACTCGATAGTGTTGCTATCAGAAATGGAAGCGACTGGATGAATCTCCACAAAACTTGAATTTTCAATTGCTAATTAAATTTTCTCGGGACCGAATAACTCGAGCTCGCTCTTCATGCAGTAACATCGCTCCATATTTTTTTCTGGTGTTAGAGATCGGAAAAGACGTTTCTCGGACTCAGTTTCTGTCGCTTCTTTTGACGGGATCGCATTGATTTTTTCCTTTTAACACCTCCTCCACCTCTTAATTTGCGAAGTACGTCTGCTGTTATTTCTCGTCCGGATTGACGAATTTGATCTCTCGCAGCATGGAGAAATGATTTTCCTTGAGAAACGTCTTCGATAATATTGCGACCAGATGTCAATAAAGGTTTGCCTAAATATTTTCCTGCTTGCATCATCAAGGGTAGGGCGTATCGACGCAAGCTACTGAAAAGACCATATCCTCGTTGAATGGGAAAATCGGAAGAAAACTATGGATTAGCATTCCGAATTTGATTCTGATAATGTGCAATGCAATGCTCAGGCTTCAATCTATGACCGCGCTTCGCCATTATTGTTCTTGACTCTGAAAACAAGACAGAATGTGATAGCATTTATATAATTTTTTTTCCTAAAGGATAGAATCAAATTCGTTTTCCCCGATATGAATTTGATGGGAGTACCGCTGCTTGTTCGCATTTCAATTTCGAGAACATCAAAGAACTGTTTTTTAACTCTAAAGTACAACGGAACCGAAATTTTTTTAACTATTTGTTCGCTATGTTCGTTGGCTACTGGAATGATTTTCAGAATAGATGGCAAGGAATCACCCACGAGACAGGGGGAGACAATATCGCAATACACATAGACTTCTGTGATGTCTGCTCGCAACTCTAAAACATATTCTGATTTATAATCACCATGATCAAAAGTTTGTTGAGAGAATCCCAACAGATCTTTGAGTTTCTCTCCAAACATGACAACAGTGTGTCGAGGAACATGCAGTCCCACTCGAGAACCTCACTCAGTCTTAAAGAGATAAACTTGAATTCTTTAAATAAGTCTTTTGCATTCTGATACATTCCACTCGGAACGAGAAATGTTGTAGTTTCTTTGCGAGTCATGGGGAAAGTTTTATAGGCGATCACACGGAATGATTCACCCTTGATCGATTCAACTGGTCGAGTATAGGGAAATTGCAATTTCGATTATTCTCCGAGAATGACATATGCATCGTCGATTATATTCAGAGCAGTCAAATAATGAATTATCAGAACTGTTATTTTAAAAGATGGATTCGGTAATAACTGAAAAAAGAGAAGCTTTGTGAGTGAAACGTCACAATGAAGGACGTGCCGAAAGGTTTCTGGTTGGCTTCGGACTTCTTATTTTTCCTCCTGACGATGAAATGTGGCTCTTATCCAAAATACATGAACAAACTAAAAAACATAAACATTAAATCGTGCTTCCCTCTGTTAACACTCCGAAGAGCTAATCGAAAAATGCACTTCTATCTTTTTGGCTTAGTGCAGAGATCGGCAAACTGCGGGTATGGATTCACACGTGGCTCTTTTAGTATATGATTGCGGCCCTCTGTTAATAAAAAATATGCGTCATATTCATCGAAATCTCGAGAAATTGAGCAACAAAAAATTTATTAGAAACTATATACTTGTCTTATTTTTATGAAGTAAATATTTTAACTTTATTATCCATATAAGATAAAATAAAGAAAATTATATTAAATTTTAGAATAATGTTTGGTGAAAGAAAAATGACAAATTATGGTTAAGATCATTAATGCAGTTCAAGTTGCTTTCTCAGCCGAATCCATACGGAACTCCTGATGGGGCAGCACGAAGCTACCCCGCCCAGCACGATAGCACAAGTTAGCACTTGGCGGGAGCAGAATTCGCTCAACCAATGCGTCACCAAACTCCTCAGATGCAAGCGCAATTATACAATGAAACTTTTATAGACCATTTAAGCAAAAATGAAAACACACCACACATCAATCCATCCGTCCAATTCCCCGAGCGAGAATACAATAAAGATTTAACTATATTGATTGCGTATGTCTTAAATCCCGGTAAATGCACAAGTTTATGAATTTCTTTAATAACCAACTTTTCGGTTTTTTGTCTCATTGTTGAGCCCAAACTGGACATTCAAATAGGATATGTTTAATAGTTTCGCCTTCTCTACATTGGCATTTACAATCTTTACCAAACATTCGATTTTGGAAAGCACCAAATATCCCAAGTCCAGTTATAAACTGATTGTGTGTAATAGAAGTCGGCACTGAGTCGAATCATATTAATTTCTGGGTAAATTAACCCTGTTCATTTTGAATTTTTAAATTGCATCCATCAGCATTAACAATTTTCTGTTGATTTTTTATTATTAATACTACTTATGTGTGCTTATGAATAGGTGAACTGTACGTATATTGAATCTCTATTGGATGCTTACTTAGGAAGTAAATCTGCTCGCACATTTCAAAATTCTCCTTTGTGGGCTCTTACCCACATTAGTTTAATGTACTTTCTATCTTTCACCCTTTTCTTTATTTGCCATATAAATTCTCTGTTGTCGCTTAGAGATTCTACTGTCATTAATGCATAAGATCACTAATAATAAATGATAAAATTCCAGTGCATCTTCTTAGTGTACATTTAGCAAAGCAATAGTAAATTTATTTTTAAAAAAATATTACGCTCAATTCCCAAAAAATACATATTTCATAATTCAAGCTCATGATTTTCGGCTCCTCTAGTTTTATTTTAGAAAATATAATTGTAAAAATGGCTCTTTACGAAAAAAAATATTGTCTAACCCTGGCTTAGTGATTTCTTTGGAATTTGTTTGGCTGACTAATGAAATGTTGTATAGGCAATGCCGGTTTTACCGTTAGATGACCCTAAGTCAGTGGTGGCGAACCTATGATACACGGGTCAGACACTGACCTAGAGGGCTTTTTAAATGACCCACGTGCAGTTTTTCAGAAACTTATTTTTATATCATAAAAGAGAGAAAATTAAATTATTTTTAATGATACCTTATTTTAAATTATTTCTACTTCCATAGTAATAAGGGCACTGTTACTTTCACTTCTGAAACACGAGACTTCCGGGAAAACCCCCCTTTTAAACTACTATTTAATCTCGCTGCCATGGTGCAACTTTCTCTTTATAAAAACAGGTAGTGTGGTGTTGATTATTTTTAAATATTATTTTATTTCGGTAAATTATTTCCTTTAATTACGTTGAGACTCATAAATGTTAATTCATTGTTATAATTCATTGATTAAATGCACAAAATGTTTTTTTTTTCCTTTGCACTTTCTGAATTCGGGACAGCAAGCTTTTCTTTTACTCTAACAGCCCCCTAGTAGAACCGAATCTTTTTCTCTCCACTATTACTTTTGTATATTTCCCCCTTTCAGGAGAAATGCACGTGCAAGATTGAATCACCCGTAATAGATTAACTCTTACTTGCTCGAACCCCGCTGAACCCTGAAATTGAAAGAAGTTCCTTAGGCTTCGGCTCTTTTTTATAAAGGATCCAAACCCCTTTGCTCTGCCGGTCAATTTCAACGTCCGCCGTTTATTGCGTTGTGGCAATAAGCCTGCAACTCACTTTCCAAATTTTACAACCCAGGCGTAGACAAACAGTCTCATCCTCACAATGACTGTAAGTCGGACCTGTCTATTTTGATGCATTACAAATCCTGGGGCAGTTCGCTTCACAAAACTTTCCCATCCCTTTGATATTTTCCCCGCTGTCCAGTCAGAACTATCAAAGTGTCCCAATTGGTTGACAACTGGTCCTAGGGGTCGTGCACAAGGGTTGCTGGATGGCTTGGCGGGAGTCTTAGCTGTCTCGATCCACGCTTGAAGGGAAAAATTCATGCAATCTATGCCTTGAACGCCGGAAAAGCTTGGCGTTTGGCATAAGTTCAGGGAGAATAAAGAAACAAGCTGGCACACAAAGTTAAAAAGGAGCGGGGACTAACGGGGACTCGGGGAGAGAGAGAGAGAGATAGCAAGGTAGGAGAGAAGTTTTTGGAAGTAAAAGTTTTAGACGGATGTAATGGCAACATCTAAGAAAAACGAGCGGCGTTTTTGGTGAAGAAAGGCGGCCATAGCTGACAGCGTAATTACGAAGCAAGGCTAAAACTTTGGAAATGAGTGTCTGGCGGAGATGATGTGTTGTTTTCTGATGGGATGTGTCGTAGTTATCGACGGATGACGGTGACGTACAGACGCTAAACCAGCCAGTGTGGCATACCGAACGTGAAGGTTCTCCTAGTTAACGGCGTGGGTTTATGCTGTGCATCTGAGCTGTGAACGGCCAAGCTTTCGCCCGCTGATTCTGGAAACGCTTATGGCTGTGCACCAACACGGTCAAATGCGAAAACGCTACTAAGCTCTTGTCCTGAGCTAATTTTCGAGATAACCATCAAGATGACAGACAAACTTATAGGAGCTAGAACCCTGCAACAAGCCCATGCCAAATCCGGTGAGCCTGTTAACCCAGTGAAACACCAGTGATGTGCTACCCAACAGACTGCTTAGAGTTTCTCGGAGCTGTTTTCATCAGGAATGCCTAGGACTATCAAGATGCTCGTGAGAGGAAAGACATGTCTCTGATCTGAACTTGAGAATTATTACCAACTGAGACTCCCACCCTGGCAGCCAAAGTTCATTGTGCATGACCCTGGTTCAAGCCCACAGCCAAATGTCCAACTCTTCAGCTACAGCTAAGTGTATTTTTTGTATTTGTTTTAAAATTTGAAACTTCGTTTAATGTAGATGTAAATTACTTTCAGCCTTGATGATAAAATTTAGAGTGACGTGCTGATAATATGCATATGAAAGATGGTGATAGAATGGGAGAGTAGATTAAATTTTTATTTTTGTAGCAATCATGTTAAAACATTAATGTTTCAAAGTTTAGGAGTGATGTGTAATTAGAAAGATATTGAAATAGTAGAGAGTAAATTAAGATTTTTTATTGTAGGTGTCATCAAATTTGTAACGTGCAAAGTTTAGGAGGTGTTATTATTATTAGTAGAAATTTAAGAGAATGCTAGTAAAAATTGTGTGCACTAATAATTCTCCAAATTGTGTGTTATTTAAATTGTTAACACTAATTTAAACACTTGCTTTCGAGTTTTCTTTTTGTAAAATAAATGTGAGTTAAGATGATTAGTTCATCAGCACTTGCTTTAACAAAAGAAATTTCATGGTAGTTAATTAGTTTAATGGAAGTCATTTCAATAGTGAAAATACTTAAAATTTTTGTTTTGACATGATAATTAAATTTCTGAAGGAAAACCTTTTCTTACGGTATAACATTAGTGACTTCAGTAAATGAACCACATGTTTTATTTTATTTTCTGTTTTATATTATTTTGCTTATGTGATAACATATATATTGATCAGTGCATAATGATACACTCAGAGCTTTACACGTGTCTTTAATCCATTTGTTAGGGGGCCCCATCATTTAATATCCAAAATTTAATGTTAATTGATTTATCGTTCTTACCAATCTGTGTATGTATGCAATTAATCCAGAGCAACATTGTATTGTGCTCATCTTGACCTTGTCAGCAACCATTTACATATTTAACTATCAATTCTTAAATAAACAGCATTTAATTTAATATTACAATTTCTGTCATTTATTCATGCTTATGATTTCTGCCACTCTGTGTCCTAAAAGGTTTTTACAGGTCTGGTGCTATTATTTTTTTAACTATGTCTGTGTAAAGGTTACTTGGGGTTATTGGTTAACTATTTCGAACACAACGCGGTATGCAAAATTTTCATAGATGTATTCTTCATAATGATCAAAATTTAATCTAATGCAAGATTTGATTTTGTGCATTTACTACTAGGCAAAGCAAGTTATTTTATCTTGCTGTCGATTTAATTACTTTTATCCACTTTTGACTTCTCAGATTTGTACTTGATTTATAATTTTATGCATTAGGTTCTGATGATGAACTTGCAGCTATTCTAAATTTAATTGTATTAAATTAATTAAAGTTAATTACACGACAGTAGCCTTCATAACAGACGCCGGTTTCAGGGTGGCTTTTTCTTTGTCGCCGGTGACTCCGCTTTGCGTCTTAATTCTCAATTATCCCCAAATCAAGATGAAGATCAATAAAATTGAAAAGCGATAATCGGAGAACAGATGATTTCTTATTTCTGTTCCTCAATTACTCTATTAGGTAGATATTTTCGTTGGAATATAGTCTTTAAAATTCTTTGTTATGGTTCTGACGGGGAGCCAAATTACTTTTTCTTAGGACCTTTTTCTCACATTTTCTTAGACAGCCTTGGTCGAAACCACCGCCCCTGTGAAGGTTAAAATAGGATAACTTGTCTTCTAGTGTCTATGTTTCTAAAAAAATTTAACAGAGATATAAAATAATTTGTGTCCATGTAATTCCTTTAAATAAACGGAGATTACTCAAAGAACTTTTACCAAAAAAGAAGCCAGAATTTGAGTCTTGAAGATTTGGCTTTCAATCTGATGCTAAATGTATTTCATAATTATTTACAATGCATTTTTTAGTTTCTATACAAAGTGACAGGTAATAACAAACAAAAAAGGAGAAATTGTTAGATTTTATAATATGCCAAACAAAAGTTTATGTTCAAAATTCGTTATGCTGTAAAAATGATTTCTCAAGAAATACCTGTCATTTGATTTTTTATATTTTTTACAATATTCAAAACACCTCTTTAATTAATCCCTTTTAATTTTTCAACGCAAAAATATGGATAAGGATATAAAAAGAATTGATATCATCGAAAATCTCTGTTGGATTCTTATTATAATACAGATTTTATGCAGTGCCGCCCAATGCCCGCCTTCCAGTGGAAATGAAGAAAAGGAGAAAATTATTTTTATAATCAACGGCACAGGACCAAAAAATAACAAAGTTAATGTCTAATAAAGATATAGAAATATTATGATAGAAGCAGGTACGAAACTAATAAAAATGCTTTCAAAAATGCTGTAATTGGGCCTGTGATTAGCATTTAAATGAATTCTATGTAAAATGCTGTGATTTTTCATCATTTATTGGTAATCTTTATGAAAATATTTTAAATAGTCCCTTAAACTTATTTATTCGTTTTTTTTAACTTCTCAGGTGTTTATTTAATTTTTAACTGATATATTTTTTCACGGAAAAATATTGGTAGAAAAAAGAAAGAAAAACTAGGGACATAATATGTTCCACACGCGTATAACGGAGGGTGAGAGTGTAATTCATTATCTGTCCGCTAGATAGGCGAGCTAATATTGCCAGAATCAAGGGTACCCGATTTTACCCCACTCTTCCCTAGATAAAAAGAGGCGTAGAAGTTACCTTTTGAATCATTAGAACGTTTTCTTCGTTGTTTTGGTTTGATAAGAAATTTAGAAATATTGCTCTGTTTTTTATGCTTTTTTTTATTTTAGATATGGGGAGAAGAAAAATAACGAGCATTGCCATTGAAGGATTCCGGTCGATTTTGCACACAGAAACTGGCCAATATTACGGAGGATTATTCTGGAATGTTGTAAGCATTCGGCGCGAATCTTTCATGTGGCCTTAGTACATTTCTACAACTTCACAACTGAACATAAATCATAAAGAGAATGAACATGTTTAAATATTGAATGGTAATTGACTCAGTAGATTTAAAATGCGATCAACCCCTATTGAGAATGCGGGGCCCTTGGTGACCCCGATCATTATATATTTGAGTGTCGCTATACAAATGAGTCCCATCTTGGGATTCCCACAGAGAATGCAAAGCCACAGTGGCTCGAAAACATTTTGTCTTGCAAAATTAATCGTGACAAGCTGATCTCTTGTTTTAAGATTAGCAAAGCTATCTGTGAACGTCTGGGCTCAAAGTAAACTCTTTTAAACTTTTTAAAAAACATTTAGCTTTAAATTTTAACTCTAGCAGATTTTTTTTATTTTGTTTTCTTTTAACTATGTCGTTTTAATCACTTTTGCCCCATTTTATTAAGGTGTTTTAGATTTGTGCATCCTGTGTTTTCATGGTGTGTTATTTGTGTGTATGTGTGTTATGTGTTTGGATTTAAATTGACTTTTTTTAAACTATTGTTTTGATTTTTATCTATTGCTGTTTCTACACTCTGGCATTTGGTGTATCTTCTCTCGGCCGTTTTCGGCTGATTGAGTTGTGGTAACATTGTTTTTGCTATTTGTGTTAATTTTAAAATTTATTTCGATTTATGTTTGTCCACCAACGTTTCGGTGTAGTATGTAATTTTTTTGAACATAATAAAAAAAAACTTCTCCTCCGGGCCATGTAAAGCCTTAAGTCAGTTTTGGCAGGCTGGTTCGGAGTGGGTAGTGAATGAATGGACGAATGAATGGTAATTGACTCGGAAGTCGTGCTGTCCAGCGTCGCAAATTGGTCTAGTTCGCTTTTAATCAAGTCTAAAATCACAGCGTTGAAATTAAAAATAGGATAATCTTCCAATTTGCGCAATTTAAAGGAAATGGATGGTTCTAGTTGTTACTCTAGAAGTTTCATAACATTTGGGTGGATAATTTTTTGCTATTTCGTACAAGGTGCATTGTAATCGCAAAAAAGGAGAGAAAATCGATCACAAGATTAAGATAAATATATACGTTTTAGACATCACTGAATGCGAAAAATTTAATTATGTCTGTCTGTGAACCCGACAACTCAAACATTCTACCAGGTTTTCGATCTATGAAGTTGATATCTTAAAAGCGCAGCAATCTATAAAAATTAAATTTTGATATGTAGTATTGATAAGACAGCTTAAATCATTATCTTTATTAGTCTTTTCTAAATGTCTCTCGAAATACTTCATTAAATTTCGTATCATTCTTTCAAAAATTATTAATAATTTATTGAAAAAATTTACTTTTGGCTTCATTTAAAGTTAAGTTTCAAGCTTTAACAGGATTTTGTACTCTTAAATATTTTAGATGAAAGTATTTTTTACAATTAAAATATTAAATTCAGAGATTTTACGGTCATTTTGGATAATTGGTTACTGTTGGTATTCACCGGCGTTTATTCATACATTCATGATAACAAAATAAGCCGGTTAAAGGGAATAATTAATGAGAATTTATCACATTAACTAGTCATTATGAATGATTACCAATGAAGTTTGGTCAATGTAATTATTTTCGATTGAAATCAATTTTGGTATTTTCTATATGAAAATTGGTGGTGCGTTGGTCAAAGTTAGAGGTTGTTCGCTTAAAGTTAAATCTTTTCCAACCCAATGTATTTATGGGATGTCTTTGTGGTAATGGATTTGTGGGTTGTCTTTGCTCTAAATCCTGTTACAAATGTAGAATTTCAACCATGCTCGGCGATGCCTGCGATATCTAAAGTGGGCACAGGGCAGATTTTTTAACTTTAAAAAACATCCTACGGCTCCGCTAGCAGCGGGCCGGAACCTAATAGCTTCGCTAGTTCATTCAATTTAAGGAATCTACGTTTTTACATTACTCAAATGAAGCAGGAAAAGTTCCTAAGGCATCTGAAATGGAACCTAAGCAAATTATTTTATCTTAAAAAAACATTCCGGGATCTGGAATCTATAAGATTCGTTTGCTCATTGGATGTTAGAATAACTAATCGGATTTAAGGTTAATTTATCACCTTTACCAATGAATTTTGGTGAATGAGATCGTATATCAATGTAATTAAACTTATTGACCAAATTTCATTGGTAATTATTCATAATAACCGGTTGATGTCATAAATTCCCATAAATTACAATAACCGATTATCCAAATTGATCGTAACATAGAAACTTTGAAGATGAGTTTATTCGCGTGTGCATTAATTTTCTGTCGTGTGGAAACATTAATTAACCCCTTATATCACCTTGTTGCATATCTGCAACAAACCAAAAGGCACTGCCTTTTCCAAAGTAAGATGTTCAAGTCGATTTCATTGCGTATTGCAATACTGTCATACTGTAGTTTACACAAATTGCTCATATATTCTCCAACAGCTCACGATACTGAGGAAATTTTTAAAAGTTTCATTTCACACTTAAACATTTGCACGAGGTTGCTCCTGGAATTACTGAAGAATTGAGTGAAGTTAAAAAGAGTGGACACATCCATTTATGAGAAGTGCATATTGTTATAACAATACTAACAATTGACATTTGACTTTTTCATGCCATTTTGCATTATGTTTCAAAACTGCAAAAAGACACCTTAATAAATCAATAAATTTTTATTTTAACGCGATAAATTTTTAAAATTATTTTTCTATACTTAAAATTATGACTGAGTAATTTTTTTAATCGGAGTTGTTAAGATATAAAGGGATATATTTATACTTTTTAGAAGGTGACGTTTCCTCCAAGTAGCAGTCTAACAGTGAATTTGTTAAGTGATAACTGTATCTTCCTTTATGCCATAAGTATTTCGAGTTTTTCTCACACATACTAAAGCATAACGATAATTTAAGTGGCAATATTTCTTGTTTTTATTAGAGAAAGACATGACCATATTTTCATCTAGAGCAAACGCCGGGTATATTACTTTGTAGTGCGCGAAATTTAATTTAAAGTGTTTTCTTAATTTACAAAGCTTTGATTTACAGCTTAATTTACAAATATCGATTATAGCTAAAATATCGAATTTTCTTGTAAACATTCTACACCTAGATGCAATATTTGTGTAATTCCATGGATACCAAACATAATTTTAATGCAAAAAGTATGGGATAATAAATCAACCGATGAAAGATTTATTGATTTCAAATCAATTACATTTATTGATTTCAATTTAAAAACTCATTTGGTAGAAAAATAATCATCTTAAATGCATTAGCAGTTTTGTTCATGCACTTTTTCGCCATTTATTTCGCCAGGCAATTTATTCAGGAAGTAAATCAGTTGCAGGACTAAATCATTTATGGCTTCAAAATTAACTAAAGTAAAAAGAGAAAAGTGTTACCAGACTCATACAATAAACTTTTGTTTTATGGTAAAGTCAAGACATTTTTCTAAGGTGAAGCAATCATTTTTTTAACTCCTTAACTAGGTATATCTGTATAGGTAAGTTTCATTCTTTCAGTTCAGAAATTTATCCTTTATAGCTTTATTCTCTTAAATTCTAAATCCCATGAGTCTCTTTTTTCCATTGAAAGCTAGTATATGTTTCTGAAGTACTTCAATACTAACTCTTCAGTCATGATGGTACTTAATTTCCTGATTTTTACTGGAAACTACGTAGTCAGTATTACCTTTGTTCTATTTTAGGAATTAATTTTTTATTAGTTTCATTTGTAAGCGAAATATGGTGTTGTGAGTGTTACTCTGCATTATTTTGTTTTTATTATATACTTGAAAAATCTAAACTTATAAATTTTAACATTTTTTATTATTTCTTTACAATGTAGTCATTGGTACAGCATAGTGTTAAACCTTTGACAGAGGGGTGTTGCACCTTTTACTTGGACTTAAATGAAAACAAATATAAATAAAAAATGATTTTAAATCACGTAAAACAATAATATATTAACTTTAGATAAAATTCAACTTTTTAGAGATGCGAGGACATAGAACCATAAAAACAAGTTAATTACCAGATCACATAGTTTTTATAAAGTTTATGCTTTATAATGTATCCATTTCTATATTGTTTAATGAAACATTTTACTTGATTTAGTAGTTTGAAAAACAACACAAAACTTCCGTGCATTCTTTAAGTCTAAAAGGTCCTCCTGCGACAAATGCACTTGCCAGTTTAGAATGGCATCTTGAACTCCTACATTATAGATGTTAGAATCTTCCATTATGAACTTTGCAATATTATGTAACATCTTTAAAAGCTGGACTTTTAGATTATTATATTCTAAAACATTAATTTGGGCAGCGAAATACTTGGATATTGTTTAGTTGAATATGTTTATTGGGACACAATTTCCTTCCTTTAACCCTTTCAAGTTCACTACATTTTCGTTTTGAAAATTACTAAATTTATTTCAAAAGTGATTATTAGACAAGTCGCTAATCATAAATATGTAAAGGAAAACAGTTTAATATTTTTTATTTTCAAGAAATTTGTGGTTTCACAGTGAAACCAATGACAGGTAACTGGCTATTTTTCCTCCGAATAAGTTATCATCGAAATGCAATTTAAATTACGTATTTAGTTTATAAGTATACGTATGTATGCAGGATATTCAACCTTCACAAAATTCAATATTACTTCCGAAGATTCAATTTAAAAGAAATATCAATTTGTACAAGAACCCTCATCATTTTGTTTCTCTTAGAGTTCGAAAGCAATTTAGCTTTTGCAATGCCGATATCTTTGTGAATACTATCAGGGCCACGGTGGCCTAGTGGAAAATGTCTCGGCTTTCGGGCCGAGAGTTAGAGATTCGAAACCCGATTCTACTGAAGAATCGCCGTGTATGGGACCTGTTGCACGCTAAATCATACGTAGTGGCCAAATGTCCTCCCGTTGGCGTGGCGTGGAGGAGGTTCTGGTAAAGAGTAAATGATTTGATTGAGAGACTTATAAGGTGCGCATTCCAGTTTATTTTGTCATCAATAAGGTTTCCGAAATATTTTATTGTGTGTTTTCTTTGGATTGTCTCTCCTTGCCAGAAAATCCCTGGCGGTCTTGTCAATTCGCTGAAGAGGATGTATTGAGTTTTTTTGTTGTTGGCCAAGTTAATGGATTTTTCTATTAATGCGTGGATTTGGCTTTCAATTTTTATTTTCGTGGGGTCGTGAGAGACGATCGCAAAGTCGTCGGCGAATCGGCTTATATGGCTGTGTTTTCTGGTCAGGTGTCTTGCAGAATTTCTTTTGCGACTAAATTCCAGAGATCTAGACCACTGCAGGAACCCCTTGGGCAGCCCATCCTCTGATCTCTAATGGCTGGTCCTTCGCTAGAATTGAGAATAATTTTTCTGTTTAGCAGTAGACTTCTGAAAATAGTTTATATGTTTTTGGGGCAATGACTATTGTGCAGGTAGTCGACAATTGATGAGTGTTGAATGTTATCGAATGCGCCCTGAATTTCTATTGAGAGTACCAGGATATGAGGATTTTTCTTTTTGCCTTCATTGATGTTTTGAGTGAGATGGTGAATTGCTAGTTCCGTGGAGCGGCCCTGTCTGAATCCGTACTGGTTGTACTTATTAAGTCTCTCCCGGTTGTAATTGAGCCTCTGTGTAAGGAGTTTCTCTAAGACTTTCCAATAGTTGGCAGTAGAGGTATAGATCGTTAAGAAGAAGCTTCGTCCTCAGGTTTATCTTTTTTTGAATAGGATAATATTACCTAATTTCAGAGGGTCAGAAAATGTCTCGAGATGCAGGCATTTGTTAAAAAGCTCCATCAACAGGATGCGAAATCGTTTATTTATTTGTTGGATAATTATATTGTCAATTCCGTCAGGTCCTGGTGCTTTTCCCTTATGAAGGATTTTGATGACAATTGCAATTTCATATTTTGAGAAAGGGGCATTGTCTGGTGTATTAGTGCGCATTGTTGGGAGGACCGCGTAATCTAGTGGGTTCGGGAACATTCAGCCAGGATATTGTCTGCAATTTTAAACTGACCTCCTGCGGGGTTGTTGTTCTTTAAGGCTATAAGATAGGCGGGAGGAATGAAAGGCGGCTTTGTATTGTTTACCATATGGGTTGGAGGCGTTGTTGCAGAATGTTTTCCAACCAGGAGCTTAATCCAGTCTTGTACAGACAGTCGTTATTGAGAGGCAGATATGAATATACTTAACAAGATTTTACAAAAAAACGCACGTTAATGTAGAAGGTTTTTTTTCTTTTTAGAAATTGCTTTTTCACATCTAAACGAAAAAATGGTTTTTTCATCACTTAAGGAATTATAATTATCATTCCGGTAAACGAGGTTTTGGTTCATTTAGATTTTGAGAAGTTTTATACCATCCAAAGGTAATGAAAAAAAGTAATGCAACTCGCAAGCGCACCATGAATTAGCATGCTGATTACACCTTCTCCTCAGCTTATGACCATCCGCACTTATGGTAACAAAAGGTAAATTTCAGATTTTAAATTTAAAACTAATTTCAGTTTTTAGTTTTTTTTACAGGTATGCAATAGAGTATATATATTATGAATTTCTCACATTAGGCATAATAATTATACAAACTTAGATTGAACTTTCATGTACAAATTTTAAAATCTAATTGAATAAAAATATTGATGAAAAATGTGAATCCGACTTCCGACCTGTCTGTCGGAAAGGAACCCGATCGTACGTCGAAGAAAAGCTATACAGTGCTTCAAACTCTAAATGCATGCGCAAATAAAGCTTCAAAGTGCTTTAAAAAGGAAATTTGCAAAATATTATTTCAAAATATGTGATTTATTCTGTAATAATATACAGGGCTTCTTAACCAGTGCGAAGACATGCGCGAGTGGTAAGGCGAACAACGCGGTTTGGAACTCCATAACATTTGAATTCCGTAAAAGCCTTTTTCCATCTAGTAGAGAACATTGTTTGGGAGTCGGCCTGCAACAAATTGTTAGGAATGCCATTCAGCGCAATGGCAAGCCTGTGTAAGAGCTGATAATCGAAATTTCGGTATCCTTCTGTAGTAATTTTGATATTTGCCTATGTAAATCTAACAATTAAAATGTTTTAACACATTTGCATCCAGCGGTTTCAATCCTTAGTTTCTCTTTATTTCTTTTAGACCCATCTAGCGACCATGCAATACTACCAGATTCCGAATGTCTTTGTGCCCTCTATTCCTCCTGCTAGTTTTCCCACTGGATCTGGATATAAAGCGGGAAACTGTGTGTGTGTGTGTGTGTGTGTAAAGAGTTTTTCACAAAACAGGTAGATTCAAGAGTTTTAGGTTTCGATACGCTGTGATGTTAGATTAAGATTCTCTACAATATTTTCATGATGTTGTACGCCATTCTGAATATCGAACAATATTATCGAGATATTTTTCGTTGCCTTTCCTGTAAAAACCCATAATTGCATTATGGCTCTAAACATATATCTAGTATTAAGAGTCAGGTCGAATGCAACCTTGCAAATAAATTGGATAAAGTTTTAAAAATAATTTGATGTAGAAATTAAAGATAAAGTTAACCCACTCAGCGCCAAACCCGAGATATCTCGCGAACTTTTTTACGTCTCAAGCGGCAGTCTACGAGATAACTCGCAAACTTTTCTGCATCTCTAGCGGCAAGCCCGGGTATTCTCGGGCTATTGGAATTTCCTTTCCCCCAGGACCACATACATACTAGTAATTGGATGGTTGGCCTGTCCATTGTGAACCGTCCATTGTGTTTGTCACCCCGCAGTTGGAAGAAGATGGGTTGTAAGTTTCTGTTTGGGCTTTCTGACTTTTGTGTAAGACGGATACGTTTCCCTTACGCAGCTCATCTGAATTTTCTGCTAATTCTTTGAAATAGTAATAACAGCTTTCTAGCTTTTATATGCGGATGAGAACGTGAGGAAGGGTACTATATTTTTTTCAACAGCTATGTTACTGTTTATAAAGTATAAAATGGAGAATGATTGAATAGTTATTTTCGAGAATCTGCCACAGAAATACGGATATAAAAATAAAAAACTGCCTTCCGCTGACAAAAAATATTTCCAGTTTCCTAGATTATTACCTGTTTTTATTTATAAAGCAGGTTTTAGAACTATTTATCATGACGGAATTCTACTAATGGAATTTTACAGAATTATTAAGTACGTTACCGTTAAAGCCATATCATGTTTTTAACAACGAGAAACTGCGTCTCTCGTACTTTTAACATTGCGTTATAATTAAGATTTAAATCAGAAAAATTAGAAATTAAAATAATATTTATATATTTATTTTTTTATTTTTATATATATATATATATATATATATATATATATATATATAACTTTTATGAAGTCGTGGAAGTAGCAGAGATTAACAAAACGAGTGTCAGATTAATAAAATGAGTCTGTAACCCAAAATTAATAGAAGATACAACTTCTAAACAAAGGTTTTGTAGCCTTCCGATGATTAATTTGGTTTATTCAAACTAAGGTAGTGCAAGAAAATATATTTTATTGGTTCTCATCTCGCGACAGGAGATGGTAAAGGCATCAAATTATAGCAGAAAAGCTAACAGTTATTGTATGACCTAAATAAAAATTATTTCAAGGGAATTACTGTATAAATACGTAGTAAAATTATGATAAAATATATTATAAAACATGCGATAACTGTTTTAATAGCATTCTGATTTTCAATACATCCATTAGATAGTGAAATCATAACTGGAACAAAATTCAAAAATTAATCTTACATTTATATATACTAGGATTCACGCATTCTTATCTTTACAAACCTAATTAGAGAAAATCTTTTTTAAATTAGTTTTCAACGTAGGCGTTGACGCTTATCAAATTTTGGGATTGAAGATTTTAAAGTTTATTACTAAATTATTACAATCTTTATAAACTTTAAGAAAATACTTTTAACTTTTTAAAAAAGTTTCTTTCCTCTCTTAAATCCAAAATAAATGTATTGAAGATTGCTTAAATAGCTTGATGAATATTCCGAATTCTATTTGAAAGAGAATTAGGGAGGCTAAAAAATCTGAATATATAAGAATACCCAGAATACCGAATGTGTGGTGATAATACCGAGAAATCAAGGTTGAGAAAGAGCACTTGAAGTCGACCACATCTAAAGTTTTCTCAGAAGGGGTAGAACACAGCGCACGCAATAGCAAAAAGGAGAAAGTCTTTAAACATTTTTTTAAAAAACAATTGTTTTTCATTTTCTGTGTGTTGTTCTGATTTCAAAGCAGAGCCTTAGTTTGTGAGAGACAAATAATCTCCTCTCTTTTAGCGTTTTCCGTCTTCAAATCAAATGTATAGAGCGGATAACAACATGGGTGTTTAATAAAATCCGTTGGATTACCGCTTAAATGGAAGAGGCAGTAAGTGCACAGTGTCATTTTTACTACTGTGAACGACATATTGGGAAAAATAGAAATGTGAGATTGAAATATCACTGTTGTTGATTAATTAGGAAAAATATCTTGCTTCAAAATCCATCAAACTATCAAATATCTGATTATTATTATTTCTTTTTTTTGGTATACTCTCCATTTCGATTTTTTTTATTTATTACGTCGCCACATTTGGCAGAAAATGAAGTTTGAATGCTCTTATTTCCATAAAATCAGTTTTTGAAAGCTTTTGAGACTAATTTTATCTGATGAGATAGAAGTAGGGTTCTATGATACAAATGGAGAACAAATAACCAAATATTTGAACAACAAATCGTGCACATCAGAGTTTTACCTATTATAAAACTTTATTTTTATTATTATTCTTTTGAGCCATTTTTTTATTTATTCATTTATTGAATGCCAATTAATATGATATGAAAGAAATGAAAATGTCTTATTAACAAATTATAGCTTATCAAATTTTTTCTAATAGTCAGAATTTGACAATGAATGATACTAGTACAAAATTTTTATTCGAATTCTTTTAGTTACGTATATATTTTAAAAAATGTAACAGTAAATTTATTAAAAATATGTCTATATGCTTTTCAAACATCCAAAGTGAAAATGAAATTTTTATTTAAATTCTTCAATGAAACTTTTAAAATTATTGTAGCTATTAAAAAAATTATTTTAACAAAGATTTAAAAACATAAAACATTAAAAACGCGATAAACAATAGAGGTTGTAGAGTAAAGGAAAATATAAATGCAAGTTACCAAACGCGTTAAATTAACTCAAATAAATTGAATGTAATATTGTGATGCTAACTAGAGAACAGAATTAAAAGATTATTTTACAACGATAACTTGGAGTGCATGGAAATTTAGTATATTTCTTTGAAACATGCAAATATGAAAAATGGCGTTAATATAATTCTGCAATGAGCTAAGATACTTATATATCGTAAATTAATGCCAAAATTTAATAATATTGAAAATAGTATCTAACGCAAATTCCAAAAACAAAAAGAGGACGTGCTAATATAACTGAATGCAATACTGATACAAAATACTTTGTGAAATTAGCAGTTAATGCAATATTGTATAATCAGACTTCTGATGAATGGCAAACTAATGAAACTATTATCATAATTGTTTGTACAAAGTTGTAAAATAATTGTTTGATAAATTTTAAAAATAATTTGATGTGGAAATTTAAGATAAAGTTACGCAAAAAACGAATTACTCAATGAAGGTACTCAGTAGTAAATGTTCAAGCTCCTGATAAATATTCAAGACTCAATTCCTAAAGGATTATGAATATAATAGTTCCTCGAAGGGACATTTGGCAAACATAAAATATCCGAAATGCCACGCCAAACTCAGTACAGGTAAATAAAATATTTGAAAAACTAAACAATGTTGAGCGTCGTGACGATCGAAATTTAAATGCTGATAGTAGCACTGGTCACTCAGAATAAGAGACTTCCCCTATTTAGGTTAAAAACGGGGAAGTTATTTCATATAGGATATAAAAGATTTAAGAGCAAATTTACCGGAATTAACCATAAGTCAGGAGGTGACCACATTAAAAGTTTTCCAACAATAGAGTGTGCTAAAAATGAAATAAAATAAATCTTGAAATAAATTCCCGATTTCTTTACATGCAGGCAAGATAGGCACATAAAGGCCATAATTCCTCATGACATAAATGTTCAGTTACAGAAGAATGGTTTTAAATATCCGAATTTACAGTCATTCAGGCAATGCAACTGACGCATATATGCATGAAGCAAAAACTCCTACTTTTACATAACAACTCTCCCTCGCTAGTTGGTTATATTAACGTCTCGTTTAGAGGCAACATAAGAGCTGTTTTGCGACGGACCTCATTATTTTGAACCGTGGTCAGATGAAGAGGAAGATGCCAGAGATGACTTTGGAAAAAGTTAGCATTAGAAGTTTTTAAAATGTCCCTCGAAAGATTTTTATATCTCACACTGTCTCCCACCGAAGGGCACCTCGAGTTCACGGATGAGAAGCCGACGTTAATATAACGGGTTTTCGATTTGGTGGGTATATAAATGGTGTAGGGTCGAGTTACCTCCACTTCGATGACGTGACGTACCTCCTTCCAAAGGGCCGGTAATTGGCTACTAGGGATTCGACCTTAATTCCTGACTGCTGTCTTGGTGGCAGTCATTCAAAAACCCTGGTGCACTAACTAGCATGACAAGGGTAACTTCATGTGAGCCTTATATCTCACATTGTATCCCAAGGCGGGAGGCACTTCAAATATGGGATGAGTACCCGCCAAAGGGGTAAAAGGTATCTCGTTTCCTTCATGGGTGCAATAATGGCCGTGTGGCTGAAGCTGGATATTTACTGTCAGTCTACGCAGCGCAAATGGTGTGATAGCACTCCACACCATTGCAATTTCAGTTCATCCGTTTGGGTGGGTCACTCACCGCGCAAACCGCAAATCCATCACCTTGGGGCACTCCAATCCCCTGGGGCTACTGCGCCTATCTCTCTCCCTGCTTTCTAAACTGGACTCCGGCAGTGGTATTGCGATTTTCGATTTTGTGAGAGCTTCCCCCCCCCCCCCCCTTCCCAAGGTCGCATTTCAGCTTTTATGGCCCAGCACTCCAAATGGATTTCGAATAAAGTTGAAAATCCAAACTTTCGACTGCATCCCTCAAATTGTCGCACTTACGACCGGTTTTGGAGCAACGGCACTGAATTTGCGTGGTGTGAATTTACCGTGAAAGTCCAGCTTTAGAAACCATCTTTAATGACAGTCGTATGCCTATAATGGGGGGTCGCACGAGCCACTCGTAATGAGTGTATTATGCTTTCGGCAACAATGTCAATGTTACTTGTCGTGGCGATGGTCAGTCAGAACTACCTGGATGCTACAGTAAAGCGGTGTTCCCGCCCATCTCACAATACGCATTTTGGAGTTGAGCAAAAGGTAAATTTTCATAACTGCGTCTATATAATCGATTATATTCACCGTCATTTTAAACACTCATCACCAATACGAAAAAATTATTAATAAAAATTAAATGCAGAGGAATTGTGCCAATTCGAAATTTCAAAAATTCGGTATTTTAAAAAATTCTAATTTAGAAAATTGTGTGTATAAATGAGTACAGCAATGGAAAAAGACAATTTTTAGACAGAAAATGATACCGATGAGTTATTTTTAATATTTAACCGCTTCAATAAAAAAATCCATAATTAAGGAATTACCAGTAAATATATTTAATAAATTAAGCGATAGTAATAATATTTTTATTATTTTGAAAATGATTATTTCAATAAATAAGTAGGTGATTTTAATAAATAAAGAGTAAACAGCATTCGGGAGACAACAATTGACTTAGCAGTTTGAAGGAGGGAACAAATGCCCCCAAATCGAATTGCACACACACAATGTGCACAAACCTTTTGTTATCTTATAAACGTTCATTTTTATTAGCTGTGAATAAAGAATGAAAATCAATAAATTTAAGAATCCTTAAGTTAAGGATATCATTAAAACACATTTTTGGATCCATTCTCTTTGTCAAACCACCGATTTAATGCTACAGTAAAACTGCAACATAAAAGAACAATTCATACCTAACGTGTTCGGATTAATTTTTTAAAAAAAATCCACCATTTTCATTGAATACACATTGCTGAATGAAATCTTTACTATTGTACAATGATACAATAGTAAAGTCCTGGACTGAATAAAGGGCCTTAATAAATTTCCATAATAAACGAATGATACGCGATATTTTAACGCTTTGTTAATAGGAAATTCAATGCGACAGTGTAAAAAATCGGATTTAAAAGTCCGAATTAGCACATTTGAACTGTAAGTTAAGTTTTTCAAAATAATGCTGTTGAGACAAAAAATGTTTGGAATTGTCTTGTACAGCTGAGATTTCGATTCAGAAAGCAGAATTAGTATTCTATAGTTGAAAAGAAAATTGTCATGTAAATCCTTGAATAGCGATGCACTAAAATTTCGTTATTTTGAAATAATGGTAAACTGATAAAGGTTATTATTCAATGAAAAAAGTCGAATCAATTCTGACACAGACAATCAAAAATTCGCAAAGTAAGTTTCAAAAGTAAATGGAATTTACTGAATTGGAAATAATTATCGAACTTCTAACAAGGGAAGCACACAACTTTGGACATTCAGTTCGGGGTGGGACTTGGTTTATTAATAGATTGTTCATCCATTAAAATGCTAAAGCTCAATGACCATCCAATTGGGAGAAAATGGCCCTGGAACTTTCGGCATAGCTTATATAGCAGTAAGTTGTCATCGTTTTTGAAGCCAGGGGTGGCGCCAGAAGGAGGACCAGTGGGGCCAGAGCCCCCCGTCGGGGATGCTGAGCCCACCATCGTGGAAAAATTATGTATCCCGTCGGAGAAAATTTTTGTTTGGGGTATTCAACAGTAGTCGGCGAAAATTTGAGATCAATTTCATTACACTCGTCCCGCCATACAGCAGGTTGCTCCCCCTGTTGGGCAAATCGGCCACCCCATGCAAACTCTAGCGCCATTCCTGGTTGAAGCTCGTATAGCATGATCTAAATAGTACTAGCGTGCAAACCTTTTGCCCAGGTTTCGATCCTGCCTCGGTTTTATTTTTTTTAATTAATGTTTAATTAAATTAAAAATTGATAAACTTCTTTTGATAAAATTTTTAAAAATTTTAAACATTAAATATTTTTTCATTCATATGATATATCAATCATAGTCATAATTTAATTTTAAAACAGTTTAATAATGTTAAATAATAAGTATAATTAATATTATCATTATATGTCATTAAAATTTTTGCATGACTCCGTTTAAACAATTACAAAATTTCCTTTCTATTCTTATGGAAGAGTTTTTGGTCAGGAAAGAATGTATTTATAATTATTTTACTGTTTAAAAATTAAATTATAACTGTAATTCAAGGATCATATAAATAAGCAGTTATTTTTCAGTGAAATGATTAATATTTTAAATTAAATATTTATAAATTGTTAATTTTAATTGAAATTATTTATTTCAAAAATTATTTACAAAAGAAGAAAATATAAATAATTATAGATGCAAATTTAATGGTGCTAAATAATAACTAATTATACTTGCTCTCATTAGATAATTGTAATAGTGCTCTCATCGTAAAATATTTTTTTCCAATGTAAATTTTTGAAATTTTCCGACATTTATTAATTTTTTATTTACATTCAAGAACATCTCGTAAAAATATTAGAAATAAAAGACTATTTTGACATAATGTATAATTAATAAATGGTGTACGTTTATTTTAAAGATCTATTGGGAAATAAACTTCAGATTTTGGACCGTCTTTCTCTGTATTCAAAAGTTTAACGTATGCTCTCTCTTTTATGATCAAAACCGGTTCCGTAAAGAAGATTTCAACTGGAACGGGAATTTTGTAATTAATTTGACGGAATCCTTCAAAATTTTTAATGACATATAATGATAATAGTAATTATACTTATTATTTTACATCATTAAATTGTTTTTATGATGATTTAACTGTTTAAAAATTGAATTATGACTATGTTTAATATATCATATGAATAAAAAATTCAAAATTAAGTTCAAAAATTATTAATATTTAAAAAAAAGATGTTTATAAATTTTTAATTTAATTAAATATTAATTTTAAAATATATTTTCCAAAAAGAAAACGGAGGCAGGTCGAACCCTGGGCAAAAGGTTTGCATGCCAGTATTATACTGTTCATGTTATTCGCGTTTCAATAACGGTGGAAACTTACTGGCATATAAGCTATACAGAGAGTTTGAGGGGCATATTCTCCCAATTGGCTGGCCATTGCTCTTCAGAATTTTAATGGATGACAACTCTAAAGGTATACTATTAACAAACCAAGTCTCATCCCAAACCGAAATTCCAAGTCATTGCCTCCCAGAGTAAAAAAAAAAATGTTTTTTTAATTCTTTTCTTTCAGCATTTTGATGATCGATGTTGGAAACTCATCAAAATTGATAAAAAATGTAAGCTTAAATAAATACGCAGATGCATATTGGATGTATTGGGCATTTTAATGGACTTTTTTCCTTAAAAGCATTACATGTGATCTAAATCATCTGGCTCAAATAAAAATAATTATCGAAAATCCCCATAAACTTATTGATGATTATTTTCTCTTAAAATCTATGATATTACTAGGTTCTATTCTTTTTTCTTTAATTCTTTTAATAATTCTTAGAATGCATGTAAACTTACTTTGCACAATTATCAATATACTAAAATCTATGCAGATTTACAAACTCATTTGTCAACTTTTTATTGAAATTTATCATATTGTTATGATTATCGCGTGTTATGGTTCTGAAACTATTAATACAGAAAGTTTCACGGTTTAAAATTTAAAAATTGCTATTTTAAAAGACAGAAAATTATAAATGAAATGAAACTGAAATTGAATCGAAAAGAAGTTCAATTAAAAGCCCTGCTTTCAAAATTAAATGTTTTCAACTAAATACCTGCGCGTGGCAAAATTTAACAACAAAAATTAAGTGAGAAAAATCGCAATATATTCAGGTAATTCTGCATATGGGATGAAGAATAATAAGATCCTTCGGAAAACTAAGCGAAATAACCCAAGAAAAAAATTAAATTTCTAAATAAAGTATCTCGAAAAAGTATAAAAATATTATTGTTAAAAAAAGCTAAATGTCAGGTTTTCAAAATAATAAAGTTAATGAAAAGTTAAAATTTCTGTTAATTTTTTTAGGCGAAATAGAAGAGAAAAACGAATTATAATGATGAATTATAACAATTAAAATGAATTTAAATCTCTGTAATTAGAAAGCAAAACAATTGTCCGTTACCCCGTTATAAAAAGTATGTCGTTTTTCATTTTTCAGGGGGGGGGGCCAGACTCAGAAATTACCTTAGGCGAAGCTTAGGAATACTTTATTTCATTTATTATTACCTGTGCGTAGAAAAATTCAACCGACAGCAAGAAATACATGAAAACATAATATGTATAAGCTATTAATATAATGGATTTTAATTTAATTAAATATAACTTTGTTATGATAATAACTTTCCAAATAAAACATTTGTCACTCGTGCAAAGAGGGTTACTATTGAACGCTCAACGCAACAATCCTATGTCAGCTATTCGAATCATTATATAATTATAATTACTACATATGTGCTAGGTACTGATAATTAAAACTTGTAAAGGCATTTTTCATAATATGGAATAGCTTTCTGTTTATTTCAGCTTTGTGAGACCCAAAACCTTCGAACCATTTCCTCGAACAGTTTATTTGACGCCGTGAAAAATTATAGCCAGCATGATGGACAGCTGTGAAAGAATTGCCCAAGTAAGTTGCTTAATGATACGATAAGCTATCCAAGTCCTTTTTTTCCTTTCAAATTTTAAATATTAAGCTGAAATTCTATAGATAATTTTATTATTTCATTGCATTATTCTTCCATTTTAAGTTCAAATTCAGACAAAGCATTTGTAACTTGATGACCATTTTGTAAAAAAAATCTACAATATTGGTCATTTAGGAATTGTAAAATATCGAAATCAATTTAACAAAGTTTTTTCCTTATTTCATTCAATGAAATTTGTTTCTTTATCATTCAAATTCTACTTTAGTTTTAGCCCATACTTAACATTTCGATGTCATTTAATTAATAGTTTTCTCTTCAATCAAAACATTATTACAAGTAGCTCTAGAAAAGGCCGGTTATTCTATGACAAGATTAAATAATTAGAAAATCAAGAACATATAACCAAATCGGGGGGTATAACGGAAATTTTTTAAAGAGCAAAACATATTTACAGTAAAGTTTAATTAAAAGTAAATTTTAACATTCATCATCTATGCTTTTTCTGGTTTGTCAATAATATCCTGAATTTCACAACCATTTTATACCATGAATTTTAAGTTTATATATTTTAAAAAAATAATTTTTTTTCTTTTACTGCGTTATAAAGAGAATACTTCATTTTGCTCCGTATTATTAAACTTTAGAAATATTAAACATGAATATTAAAATGTTAAACTTTTAATGAAAATTAGTTTAATAAAATATTCTCTTAAATTCAAAAATATAAAATTTTACTAAAAATTTATGATTCGCACCCTCATATGTGTACCACTTCTATATATTATAAACATGAAAGCTAAATATGTCATTTTTTTCAGGAACCTAATATCAGTAATTTACGCCGTTTTTTCGGCCTATTATAGTATGAGAACCTGAATGCTGGAATATTGAAAAATACAATTCATGAACCTTTTATATATCTTTAATATCATCGCCATATATGCAGACACTTGAAGAAGAAATAAATGCACAATAGAGCAGAGTCATTCAACTAGTGTCTCACCAATGTAACATTTTAATATGAATTGTTGATTCTTACCCTCATATGTGTACCACTTCTATATATTGTATAACACATAAGCATATGATGTCATTTTTCAAGAATCTAATATCTGTATTTTACGCCGTTTTTTCTGCATGTTGTAATATGCGAATATGAATACTGGAATATCGAAAAAGTCTATTCACATGAGCCTTTTAAATATCCTTAATATCATCGCGAAATATTCAGACACTCGAAGAAGAAATAAATGTACAATAGAGCAGATACTAACTGTGCAGTAGATACTAATCCAGATATTAACTGTACGAATTAAGTTATACTAATGAGAAATATGACTCAAATACCTTAATTTTGTGTTACCGAGGGAAGCCTTTATCTAGACGTTTACACTTTGTTCTGTCTAATGTATAAGTTGTTCTTTGTTCTTTCTTCAATATATAAGTTTTTATTTGCATACTTTTCATATAATACTTAATTTTTTTTTCAATTTTTATTAAATTATTATTAATTAATTATTATTGTATCTCAGAAGATTAGATTCATTATAACTGCTTACATCTGCCATTTCAAACCAGACATTAGTTCAGAGGAAAGATGTAAAAAGTAAAAAGGCAAAATAATTATACAAAATAAAGGAAATAAAATTCTATACTAAAAGAAATATTGCCATCAATATTAAAAATTATCAGCAATCTGAAAGGACTTAATTTTTGGTCATAAATTTTGTTTTTTTTTTTCATTTCAGATTTTCTGGTAATTAAAAACCACATCATATAACATGGTGAAAAATAAACGGCAAACAATGGTTAAAACAACAGAATTTTTTATAATTACCTAAATTTCAATTTTACAACAAAAAGTAATTTTTTTCGATTAAATAGTAAATTTTCAATACAGAGATAATTTAATCGCCTGCATATATGTGTCTGTATTTACTTTAAATATTTTTTCCAGGAAGATAGAATTATCGTATTTTCAACTACTGAAATTACAGTCACTGAATCTTCCACTGCAGAAGAAGAATATACTCAGAAGCTAACTAATAACAGTTGTGTTATAGAGAAAATCGTTGTGTGGAGAACCTTCAAGACCCTTGTTTTCCTTATCTGCCTCATTTTCCTGATAATCCAGTCGGTGGAATTCTTCAATATTTATTACACATACCCTACCAACATCGTTCAGGAATCTACTGTGAATAACGATTTCAAGATGCCAGCAATGACCCTGTGCTTCAGGAACACGTGAGAATTGCTTAGCATTTATGGGTTGAATCAGCTAATCGTGTATAAACTTCTGGAAACCATAGATCCCACCAATCAAAATCGGAATTACAAAATTTGTAAAAAACTAGAAATGTAATTTTTGGTGCTATGGTGTATAAACAAGAAATAAAAACGTGGCACTTGAGAAAACATAATTCTGCTCATTACTAACAATAATCCTCTGAGATTGTAGAAAGAATACAAATTAGTTATTTTTAGCTCCGACATGCTTTCAAATGTTTTCATGCAGCAAATGTGCTCGAGCTCAAAAACTACCTTTAATTTTTTCCTGCTAGCACTCTCCGACTGAGCGCTCTAATGTTCGCACAATAAATATCACAGGATGGGTTTCAATATCTGGTAATTGCCTCCACTTAGAAGTATTAAATCACTAGACACTCTAGTATTTCCTGCACAAGCTTCACCGACACATTTGAGCTGTCTTGTTGATAACAACGATCCTCATTTTCTGGAAGAGGAATTGCCTTAAGACCCTGATATATATTCTAAGATAACATAATCCTTCTCGAGGTTTGTACACGTAAGCTGAATAACCATGATTTGAATATAAAAATTTAAACTCTCTTAAAGGAAAATAGTTGAGTTTATACGTAAGCAAACATGTAATATGTGGCAAATGAATTGGTACAAAATGGTTAAACATTTTATTTCCTAATATTTCTTCTACATGCAAGTGGGTGACAGAAAAATGTTAATACTTTAGGATCTGAACATTTTTTCGAATATCACCGACAGGCTGGATGGATTTTCTTTCAACTTTGACCATGTAAAGAAGGGGCTTAAACTCAAATTTTACAGTGAAGATTTGGTCACGGGGACAGTTAGGGGACCAACCAGAAATTTATGAAGAAGACTGATTTAGATTTCAACCCTTTTCGCAGAAAGCTGATAAAGACTTACAATTTCATCAATGGTTTTGTTTGATGTGCTTAATATTTATATGTACTTTCGAAAAAATAGTATGAATGTTCTGGAAGATGTAAAAGTTTTCTTAGAAAATCCGTAATGTTCCCGAATGCTTCTTGCTTTTAGCATGTGAATTTTAAGCCAAATTATAAGAAACTTACAAAATAGTTTACAATTTCTTTGAGAAGCATAGAATTGAAATTTGAAGAAAATAATTAAATACTTTTCATATTAGAAAAAATATGCGATATAAAGTAAATAAATTTTTACTTCGCATGTACAATCTGTAACTTGATTTTTCTTCCATAACTTCAAAGCCAGATATATACAGCTACTTGTATATAAATCCCAGTTCAATATCGTTAAAGTTCAGAAAGATGTCAGTATTGCAACGATTTGAATTTCGGTTTCATTCTAGGAAAATATAAATGGTGAGGATCCTTGCAAACCATTTTTTAAACATGAATCTTTGATCAATGATATTGAATTTTATGAAAGTGGAATGCCCTGAATATACATGTGCGCATGCGTGCTAAAAATATCAATTTGTGCAAGAACCCTCATTATCTAGCTTCTCTTGGAGTGCAACTGAAATTCACCTATCTAATATTTAGATTTGTGCGGCACATTTTTTTTATTTCGATATACAGTTTAGGTTCATTGTTTAATAAGTACCTTATTATTTTGAATGCAGCTTTAACGTAAGTTGAAGTTTCTTCAAAAGGTGTCGTTATTGTCCGGTTCAAGGATAATAACTGACGGCGCGAGATGCACTATTAAACAACTGAAAGTAGAAATAACAGTAACATTGACTCTCCTGTGTTCTACGATCCAGTTTCCTCAATGTTTACCTGTCAAATTCTCTGTCTTTTATTTTGTATAAACTTTTGGTGTATCGATGAGAAATAAATACGTTTGCTACCCACTAATACATATTGGTGCCGAAACTACCCGTTTGAACTCACGGACAGAGACAGGTAAATCTATTTTAATTTGTTTTCTTACGAATACGCAAAATGTCTATGAATGATGCAATTGTATCTGATACGGATGAACGTCAAAGTTCGTTAAATGATAATAAAAACAACTGTAAAAACAACTACACGGCTTTTCTTTTAAAAGGAAAAGAAGTTATGTTAGAGGAAACATCACTTGTTCCTGCAATAAATTCAGCATTAATGGTTCACAGAAAGAAATAGCTTTTACGGTCAGTCGCCTGTCAGAAACGTTTAAAGAGTTAAAAATTTTAGATGAGAAAATTCATGCGTTACTTTCTGATGGCAAATTTGAACTTGATATAATTGAATGTACAGATTATGAAGATACGACAAAATTAACTATAGCGCGAAAAGCTTTAGAAAATTTTAATGTTCCAAACATCGATACAACGCCAGACTCCGCCATATCGCCAAATGAGACGATGAATATGTCATACCCTCCCTTTCCTTCATCCTACGCCAGCGGTTTCTCGCCAAATGCACATATGACTTGCATTCAATCCACTGTAAAATTAACTATAATGAAAATAGAGCCGTTTGATGGTGATATAGAAAAATTTCATATGTTTTTTGAGGAATTTTCCTCTGCAGTCGACTTAAACCAACAAATTTCTACAATAGATAAACATGTCTATCTAAGAGGCTATTTGAAGGATGAACCAGCGCGTTTGGTTGATGGAATAATCATAACTGCTGAAATGTCTGAAACAGTGAAAAATATTTTAAAGAATAAGCATGGCGATAAAAATAGAATTATCCAAGCTCATTTAGATTTTTTTAAACATATAACGCCTTTTTCTAACCCAACGCCAATATCTGTAAATAATATTTTTATAGAGTGTAACAGAAGGCTTCAAGCTTTAACTGCTTTGGGAGAAGATATAAATGCATACGGCCGAATTTTCACGCCTAAAATTCTACGTGCTTTCCCAAATGATGTTTGTCGAAGATGGATAATTCACGCCACACGGGAAAAATATCTGAAAGTGGCATTTCAAAACTTCCAGAGTTTCTCTCTGAAGAAGTTGAGGGTGCTCTTACCACCTCGAAAATTAAAGGTGAACAAACCAACGAATTTTGTGCCTTCCTATCCACAGCAGCATTTAATGCTAACTCGAAGACTCAATACAAGCCGAAGAATTATTCAAAGAAACCATCACCTTTTTCCCCTTCTGTAATGTTGCAGGACATTGGCCCCAGGAGCGAAAATCTGTCACTGATATAGATGTTCGTGTCCAGAAGCTCAAGACTGCTGGCCGTTGCTTCTTGTGTGCGAACAAAGGACATAATGTGAGTAGTTGTCCTAGAAAGGATAAGGCCTTCTGTATCAAGTGCAAATGGAAATACCATGTTTCAATTTGTAAAAATTCCAACTCCGACCTTATTCCTTTGACAACTGCAAATCAAGTAAACATTTTTCCATCAAATGTTACTCATTTACAAACCGCAAAGGTGTTTATTACTGGTCCAGCAGGAATCACCAAATTAACAAGCTGTATTCTTGATGGTGGTTCTCAGTCTAGTTTTGTTTCTACTGGTCTAGTAGATGTTTTGAATTTAAAAGTGATCAGCACTGACAACCTAGGGATTCGAGGATTTGAATCTCATTCAAGTGAAACGTGACCTCGAAGAAAACTTCAATTGGAATTGTCCAGTGTTAGTTTGGAACAAGTCAAGTGTTAGCTTGAGTGAATTTGAGAGTTCTAATACGTATGCACCTCATCAAACTGTTCCAACGGATATTACTCTTTTTGCTCGGCAAAAGAAATTGAAATTTGCTGATCCGTATGAAAAAACAGATAATTTGCCAATCGAAGCTTTGATTGGAGCTGACTTTTACTGGACTGTTAAGACTGTTAAACCTCCTAAGAAACGGACTGAGAGTCTAGTTTTGATGCCTTCCATATTTGGATGGATTCTAAGTGGTTCTAGATTAATGACCAACATAAAGTTTGATAAAACATCTGCTATTCACAACATCTGCACGGACAAAGCAACCCTTCAAAAGGAAGATGGGACCTGGATACTCTTGGAATTGAAGCAAGTCAAGAAAAAGAGATGTCTACGCTTAACAGAAAAATTTCGAAACAGTTTCACGACTCTTACAAAGTGATAGATGGCAGACGTGTCGTTAAATTTCCATGGAAAAAGGACAGGACTCTCTCATCAAATACTTATGATATTGCTTTACAACGTTTGAAGAGCTTACAGAAGAAGTTTAAGAACACGGATTTTCAAAACATTTATACGGAACTGATGCAAGATTACATTGATAAGAATCAAGTGGAGATCGCTACAGAAACATTAGCTAATGAGTCCAGAACATTTTATCTACTTCATCATGTTGTTGAGAAGCAGAAAAATAATAATGTGAAATATCGCATAGTGTTTGATGGATCTTCCCACTCACCAGGACACCCATCTTTGAATGAATTCTTGAGCAAGGGCCAAATCTATTGCGAGAAATTTTAGCTTGGAATGATCCTGATTGGTTGAGTCAACATCCAGACAATTGGCCTACTGAATCAGATTCATTGAAAGGAATTCCACAATGCACAGCTGAAGCTCGGAAGTCAAAAGTGCAACCCTTGTGTACTGCAACATTTCAGCCTGTTATGAACGCCTCATACTTTAGCTCATATACCAGACTTTTTCGCGTTACAGCTTGGATTTTACTTTTTCTGAGTAATTGCAAGTCTAAGCACCGTTTATTTCAGGAATTAACTTCCGATGCAGTTGAAAAGGCTAAAGACTACTGGATACTCGTAGTTCAAAAGCAATGCTTCCCTGTCGAAATAAAAGCACTTGAAAATTCTATGCCAATACCTGCTAAATCGAAGATTGCTCACTTCAACCCTTTTCTTCAGGAAAATCATTTACGATTTGGAGGCATATCGCAGTTCGCACCAGTTACTTCAGAAGAGAAACATTCCTTGTTACTTGATGGTTCTCATCATTTTGTGCAACTTCTCATACGCCACACTCACGTGCGTCTGCATCATTTAGGTGTCAGGATTGTTCTTTCAGAACTACCATCGAATTATAGGATTCTACGTGGACGTGAAGTTATAAAACGAGTTATCAGCGGTTGCCTACATGCAGGCTTTCTAAAGCGCTTCGTGGTAAGCAGATTGAAGCTCCACTTCCAGCGGATAGAGTGACTCCTTGCATTCCCTTCTCAAGAACAGGGATTGACTTCGCAGGTCCACTATATGTATGCAATTCTAAATCTTTGGGCACTGTTTACATTTCAGTGTTCACATGCTCAACTACACAAGCATTACATATTGAGCTAGTTTCAGATTTGACCAAGGGTAAGTTCTTGATGACATTGCAACGATTTTTTGGTCGACGTGGATTACCCCATACTATCTATACCGATAATTCCACCACCTTCCATGATGCAAACAGAGAATTAATTTCTCTTTGGAATAGCTTAACTTCAACTAAGGTACAACAGTTTTATGCCATTAATGGTATAAAGTGGAAGTTCATTGTTTCACGGACGGGTTGGTGGGAGCAGTTAATCGGCTTGACGAAGCAATACCTCGGAAATTCGCTTGGCAGAGCCCTCCTAGACGAAGAAGGTCTTCAAACAGCATTGATAGGAATAGAAGCCGCCTTGAATAGTAGACCTCTAGTCTATGAGCTTTAAAATTACAGCGATGAAATACTAACACCAGCTCATTTCTTGACAGGCAAGAAATTAACATTAGTACCTTCCGATCCGGGCCAAAAGATCCCGAATCTCACAAGGAATTACAGGATTCAGCAGGACTTACGAGACACCTTTAAAAAAATGGTCTAGGGAGTATTTGTTACAACTGAGCACTTTTCGCAGGCAGTTAGTCTAAAATGTTCCTTTTCTCACAAATAGGTTCTAAAAACTAAAACAATACGATCTACGCATTTTTGAAGTGAAAGAAAGACGTGAACACTAAAGAGTGATTGATAGGACCGTACTACTAAGCAGTAGATAACGAATTTGAAATTTTGGTAGCAAACCCTTTTGGATATATTGGCAAATTTTCGAAAATAATTTTTTCATTTATAATTCCAATAAACTTGATTGATCATACAAATAGAAGCGATTATAGGAACCGTGTTGTCTAGCTAATGATTTGAGTTGCTAAATTAATGATATTTTGATTTCATTAAGCTATTTGATGAATTTGGAAAATCTAAATTTTCTATTCCAGAAATTTCCGTTAAATACAATTTGTTTGTAACTCTGTTTTGAAATTTCAGAGTGAATATAAAATTTGCTTCAAAGTTTTTTCATTATTTTTCTTGTTCAGCATGTCGACAGAAAAATTCTGTTTCGAGAACCCCGATTTGTGTGAAAAGCCAAGTAATTTAGAAGAGTTTTGTAAGAAATATCCATTTTACTGCACTGGAAATACCTCTATATTAATGGTAGGCAATTTTTCTATTTTGCTTTATTCTTAGTTCAACTTTCTTATTTTTAAGAAAATGAATGATTTTTATTAAATAACATATTCTCTGAATGATTTCGACATATTTCTATTCATTTGTATTGAAAAATTTTGAATTCGTACAAAAAAGTGTCTTGACAAAACATATTTTCTGTGTTGAAGGAATAAAAATCATTATAATTTCTGAGAACCAATCATTTATTCACTTTAATAAGGATAATTGTTAACTGTTTACTGTTTTTTCGCATAAAATAGTGATATGAGCATTGGAATTAAAAAGCATTTGAATCATTTACATTATTTACTAATGATTATTAATATTTTATTTACATTATTTATAATTCTTTAATTATAATTAATTATATTGTTCATTAATACTAAAAGAAATTAGGAGTATTCTCCATACGAAGTCTCTTTATACTTCCTGACCAAATCCAATCAAAATGTGTTATCGAAACTGCATTTGCCGACACCATGCAGCCACATGATCTCGATTGAAAAAAATTTAAAATACTATAAAATGATCCAAAACTACCATTCTACAGACTGTATATTTTCTTTTGATTTCGTAATTTTATTACTGTAGTATCAGAACTTTGGAAATTGTCATCAACACATGTCATCTCCCTTAGATCATAGAGGATGGACTTAATGGAGCCCATTCTACAGCTGCTCGGTTTTAAGTTAGGGGGCGACGTAAAAACGAAATATTATCACTATTATTTCATGCTCTTATGCCACATGCGCCATTTAATCTCGCTACACACCTGTTTAGCTAGACCGCCATAGGTTGGTTTCGCCAGTTTGGTGAAAAAGGAAGCCTTTTTAAAAGTTCTGGTCGCTCTCATTCATGTGAAGATAATTGGTTGGAAGAGGTTAAAGGCCGACGTGAACAAAATATTATGTCTATTATTTCACGCTCTTATGACACATACGGGCGGGGCCCACATAAATAGCAGGAGCACCGCCCCGTGACCGCACAACAGCTGAGGTCTTTCGCGGTGGCTTGGAGCGGACCTCCAAAACGGAAATTCGCTGACTTAAGTCGATACGACATTCAAATATGTGATAATCTAAAGTTGCGTCTCTACGTAATTCCCCATTGCATCTCAACACAAATTTTGCTCTTTATTTTGACATTGCTTACCGAAATATCCGTCGCATGAGTTTACTCAGCAGTTTATTCTTCACGTATGAGAACGAAAATATTTATAAAATGATAACATATAGGGCATAAACGATGATTATCAAATATGACATCATTTTCTAAAAATATTATTGCATTACATACTGACAAATGATTGTAATGTAACTATTTCTTTTTAGATTCCTATGACGGGTTACTACACTAACTATTCAGAGGAAGTGAAAGAGATGTCGCAACGTTATTTACTTAATGGAAGCCTAGATGATCTGGATCTATTTATTAAACATGGGTATGGCAGCAATTTGTACCACGAAAAATAATTATGTTCTAAAAAGAACTGACAATTAACGATAGAATTTTCAGAAATTTTAACTAATTTAAAATAATGGCTGAAATTTCTGTTATTTGACTAAAAGTTAAATCATTTTAGAATTTACTGAAATTAAGTAAATGAATAATGAAAGAAAATTTTAAAGACATTTCATTCTTGAATTAGAAAGTTGCAGATCAGTAACCACATTGTTTGATCATGTTTTCTTTAATGGACTGTATTTCTAAGAAAAGTTTTTGAATTCCAATTGAATTAGGTGTAATTTCTTTCAACAACGAAAGGCAGTTTTATTTAATTTTATTGTTTGACGTTTCTGAAATGAAGACAACCGAACGACATCCAATTTCATTGAACTTTTTCAGCCTGCTGACTAAATGACTCGAAAACATAGCAAAAAAAGCCGTCAAGCGGAGTTGACTGGTTATATGAAACCCAGTTGACTAGGTATATGAAACCGTTTCAATTTCAATTCAGATGTCATCTATCATTTATCCAAATAAAAAAATGTATTAATCTATAAGAAAAGGCGGATTAAGCTTTGGTCGGGCCCCTCTGGCTGAATTTCTTGGGGAGTCTTCGAAAGTATCACACATACGTACTTGTAAACTTCAACTTGAATGTCATTGCGATACAAATTAGTGTAATTTCGAATAATATTCATCATTATGATACAAAATATTTAAAAATGTATAAATAGAGTATAAAATCATGTTTTTAAAATAATATACAATTTAAAATATAGTTTCATCAAACTATAGTTAATTAACAGTATTATAAAAATTTTTACTGATGATCCTTTTAAATTCTTTTCACTTTAAAATTGTGTTGAGAAAAGTTGAATATAATTTCAAAGAAACATTTCAGATATACGGCAGTAAAATAAAAGAATTAACTGTTAAGAAAGATTTCGAAACCTTAATTTTATTGAGATAAATCATAGAAAATATTTCAGTACGTCGATCATCAGAATCCTTACAATAGAAAGAAAGAGGAATAGAACACTGATTAAAAACCCTTCACGTTTTATTGCTAATGAATTTCAAGACAATTTTTTAATTATTAGAAATATAAATTTCAAATTAAATCATAAATCATATATTAATGCAGATTAGATTGCTACAGTTCATTTATTTAAGATGGCAAAACTTATGTATTAAAGAAATTGTATTTTTATTATTTGATTTCCTTTCTAGATCTAAATTGACCTGGTAGCAAAATGTTTTATTTATAATGACGGAGTATCTTCTTCCAAACGCGGTAAAATTAAGGTATGTTTGCATGAATTATCAGAACGCCATTTCATTTTAACAAAGATTTCATTCTGATTAAGATGAATTAGACGTTTTGAGTTTCAATAATAAATAAATCTGTCATAATATTCCTTTTCTGTAATATTCTTCTTTTGAAATTCTCTTTCAGACCATGCACCATAGTGGCCCTTAATTTTATCCGCCTTTATTATAATCCATTCAGTGAAATCGGATTTCAAATCATGCTTCTTTACAGTTCATGTAATTATAAGTTTTCAATCAAATTATTTGTTTTAAAATTTTCTTTCAAATGTTAGAACATAAAATAAAGTTTTTAATAGAATTTTGAGTTATTGATCAACTAACACTACAAAGGCATCCTGTAAATAGCGATAAAACGTTCGAGAGGAAATGTTGAATTTAGCTTAATCATCCTAATTCATGAGACATTTATCCCTGAGGGTTGCAAAGCAGACTATATTGTTGTTGTGAAACTCCAAGAGTTTTCTGAGAACCATTCCAGAAGCATCTCCTTCACGTCAACTTCCGATTTTAGTCGCTATCCTCTGAAAGCTTTTCTCTGCTCAGCAGAAACATAGAAGTCACAAGGTGAAAGGTCCGGACTGTTTGTGGGTAATTTAATAAACTAATTGAAAATTACTTTTTGTAGAAAAATATCTGTACGTGAGAGAAGAATCTGTTTGGAAGGTTTTCAATCTTATTTCGATTTGAATGCCCACCGCAATGAAATCAATGGTTCCTACAAATTTTCTCCTTAAAGATTTCAAAACTCTGAGCTAATTCTGCCTTACATTTATTCCTAGCTCACCTGCAGCATGGTAGCTAATTACAGTCCCCATGGATGAAAACTGTCTTTCTACTCACGTTAGTCAATTACGCATGATATGACATTCCATTTGTCTGATTTTTGTCCTCTGAAGTTTCCAATTAATAATTACAGTCTTTCGATATTTTTTGAACTTCATATTTAACTTATTTATTTTGACATCACAAACATTTAATTATAAATTACTATTAGCAAAATATTATTATTGCGCATTTTTCCTGAAGAAAATTGAGAGTCAAATGACTAGTGTAAATTTATATTATTTTAATATATTCTTATGTGTTTTCTAAATGTTTGAACTAGTCATACTTAAATGATTAAACGAAATTATCTTTTCTAAAGAAATTTAGTAATTTCCTTACTTCTTCCATGTTTCAGTTCAACTCAGGAAGTGAAAACATTCGTGCAGGCTTTCGAAGGTCTCTTAAAATGTTATTCAAACAATCTGCATTTGTACCAGAGTGGATTGAAACCACAAACTAAACAGATTGGTAAGCTTCTGAAACGACGTTTCATTCGTTGGGGCTGACGTTTCTGGTTTCTCTAAAAACATTTCTGATTGTATGGATTTTTTTCTGATATATTAAGTGTGAATTTATGAAATAAACGCAACTATCTGCTTTATATATTTTTTTAACTCGATTGTTCACCTAATACGGGTGACTTATTAGATTTACCTGACTTTTCAAAACAAATTTTTTTAATGTTATGAGGTCTTAATCTGAAATTTCTCAATAATTGGAATAAAACATTTTTTCTTTTCAAATAGGTAAGTAATATGAAAGCATAAAATTCTTTTTCATGCAAGAAATTTATGTAAGTACAGTAGATTCTCGATTAATCCGGGAGACCATTGTCAAAAACTTAAAAGATTTAACAAGAAAATCGTATAATTACCGGAAATGTCTAAAAGGAATCAACCCCCGCACAAGGAAAAGAAGAAATCATATCGGAAAGGAGAGTTAATCATAGTTCTCCTCAAATACACGAGGGAGATCTTCTTGATTTTTTTAGAACACCAAGAAGACAATGACAGGGCGAGAAAATTTAATCCTCAGAAATTCACTCAGCATCAATCGGCTACAGACTAGAAAATACAAAACAGATGAGTTTACTGTGTTATTTCAAGCAGTAATAAATTAAGTATTCTCTAACCTTTTAGATACTGTACCTAGCCTTCCAATTTCATATCTATAATGTATTATCTGGGGTTTGCGTTATCCTGGATTTCCCATTTCCTATCTATTCTCGATAATCGAGAGTCTACTGTACCCTAAAAACTTCAGTACAGAAATACCTCGTATTTCAAATGATGGAGTCAATGAACGCTATGTCGCGTGGCAAATACAGAGCGTTTTCTTCAAACTGACACTACTCAGAGGCATCTGTAGCTCGATCAATCACCTGAAATGCCACCAAATTTTGTAGGGCACTAAAGACAGCATGGGAAAAAGATTCGGTGATAAAGAAATTAGTTCCGGATGTCGAGGATAGGGGAAAATACCAAGGGAACCAAGATTTTGGGTTTTTTTCAAGAATTTCAATTCAATATTTTTTTTATTTATAAATGGTTGTTTTCATTGACTAGATTGAAATGGATATCCCGAATTTAGTTTTGTGTTTCATAAAATGTAGTCAATTCTCATTTTTTCACAGAAAAAACTTTATTTAGTTATTTTGAGTTTTAATTAGTTTTAATATGTAAATTATTTTAAGCTGAGAAATTTAATTATTGTACCTCAAATGTGTCATTACTAATCAAAATATTTTCCATTTTTAAAAGAATTTTTTTTACTTATCATTTGTTAACAGTTAAATATAAGGGATTAACTCAAAGTTCTTTACTTGTGAAAACATCCTGTACATTTTCGTTTTATGTATAAAAAATTTAAATTCAGTTTTAATAATTAACCTGTTCACTGTTTGTGTTTTTAAATTCATTTCTTTGTACTTATTGCAATTATTGCTTTCAGCTTACAAAAATTGAAACGTTGAAACTGTCAGCCCTAATTGTCTTATTACTATGACATGTTTCTTTCCGCAGCCTAGAATATTGTGTACAGGATACAATGTGTGGACCATGAGAAGGGTGGCCACATTTGAAGATGTCTGGTGCTATAGTGCACTGTAATTTCATCTCTGTAAGCCTCTGGGGTAGTTCATTTGTTGTATTAGAGGAGTTTTGCATTGAAATTTCTTATTTGTTATTCATTTGTCTAATTCTTATTTGTGTAGACTACAACAGCGCCACATTTTCCCCATAGGTGACTTTCGGAACTAATTATTTTTATCACGCAATCTAATTCCCCATGTGGCCTTTAGTCCCCCTACCAAATTTGGTGGCATTTCTGCTGATAGAACGAGCTACAGAGTAGTGTCAGTTTAAAAAAACACCCTGAATAACTACTCCAAGTGTCCATAATCTAATCTCGCATTTGGCGTGTGTCATGTGATTATGAACTGTCTCCATTTGTCTTAAAAACAAATTTCTCGGAAACAAAGCGTATCGGATTACTTAATGTGCCTCGAATTACTGCTATTCGAATGCACAATCAACATATCAACAGGAAAATGATTTGCCTCTACGAAATAAAGATAGTGAATTCTTTAGAGATAGGTAAACTTAAATTTTCAAAATTCCTTATAATGCATTTATCATTAAAAGTTATGATGAATTCCTTTTTCCACAGAAATAATCAATCTAAATTTTATGTAGAAGTTTAGAAATATTTTCTGGTTAAATACAGCTTTCATATATTCGTTTTGAACGCTCTCTCATTAAAAAAAATCTCTTTCGGCAAGCTGGAAGGCAAAGGTAGATTACATTACGTTAATGTTACAAAAGTAATGAAATATTACATATTGATCAATGCAGACATAGCCAATGACTTTATTGTTTCTACACTTTGCAATATTTACACTGTGATTCTGTTATCATGATATTTAATTTTTTACAATATCAAGATTTTATCATTCTACTCAAAGGGATATGCTAGATTTATTGCTCAGTATATTGGTCAAATCATTTTTTTATATCCCAACATATAATCATTCAACAGGTAGGAGTCATAAAGAAATAAACATCCCAGCAGAGCAAATATATCCTAGATAACATTAAGCCAGCCTATCTGAAACAGTAACAAGAAATTGACTCTTGACACGGATTAAGAAAGACTCTAGATTTAACAGTTAATTTATTTGATATAGGTTACCATATAATTATGCGAACATTACTTTATCATATGGTGAAATCACATGACATGAAACATTTAAACACTACAAAAATGTGCTCATTTAGAGAACTCCCTGGTTACAGAGATAATAGTCACTAAATTTTTAACGCAGAGGAAAATAAAAATTATTAAACATTATGAGTGGGAAATTTAATACGTGTGTTTAAAGTATAGGATATGATTGCAGCCATTTTTAACAGTAAATTTGAATCTTCATCGTCGGTTAAAAGCAAATACTCAGGCAGAAAACCCCAAAACAATTTTAAAGTTAATGATACATTTTTCAATATTAAAAAGGATAAAGGGAACCAAAAGGGATAAAGGGTCTATTTTATATTAAATTTATTAAACAAATCTTGGTGCATCCAAGTTTAGTTAAAACATCAAATTAAAGTAATCTGTCAAATTAACTATTAAAATTAACTGTTTGATTAATTAAAATTAACTATTTACTTAATTAAAATTAAATATTTAATTAATTGAGACAAACGACTTCACTAAAACCTTTTTTCATGGCTCATAGGATTCGCCAACAATCTTAATCATTTAATTATCTAATAATTATCTTAATTTAAATAAAAGTCATTATGGCTATGTATGTATGTTCCACATCTCCTCCTAAACCATTGGACTGATTTCAACCAAACTTCGCACACTTTTTATTCGTTACTTAAAATTTCAGTTAAATTAAAATTAAGGAACACGTTCTTCCGCGATTGATTTGGAAAATATTATTTTATGAAACTATTTTTACATCATATTAATTTTTTTAAATTAGCTCTTCAGTGACAAAAATTTCTTTTCCATACAATTTGTTTCTCTCATTTTAATATTTTTACAAAATTAATTTGTACAGAATTCGTAACAATATTCTTTTCTGTTGAAGAACAAGAATAATACGAAGAACTGATGCCAGAATACATTAACAGAATGCTGGACTAATGCTAAAAGAATATTTTAAAAGCAGACGATTAACAATTTATATCAGGACCAAATAATGATTGATTTATTTTCATGCTTTAAATTAATTAATAATTAAATAGATAATTTAATTATTTCAAAATATTCATTAAAACCTTTCTTTTACTTTAGTAATTGTTAACAAAATTTGAAGTACCTATATAAAAAATAATAATCAATTGAGAAAACCGTTGTTTTAAAAATCATCTAGTTCAATTGATACTCCCATTTTAAATAAAACGTTTCAGATCAGAAGAGGAATTTGTGTATTATAATTTTTATACAATAATATTTTTTTACATTAAAAATATTAAAGCATTTTAATCCGAAGCAAAACCAGGTATATCAGCTTGTTTACCGTATAAAAAGTGGAAGTGAATGCGGCTGTTGGGAGCTCATAACTTCTAAGTAATTCTTGCTGTCAAAAAGTTTCAATATAAAAGTATTTTGTTATGATAAAGTGATAATTCCCCTAATTGAAATTTTCTTTCTATCTTCAATCGTAACGGAGCTATGGAGAAAATATAAATTGGGAGGGGGTGGGGAATTGAACATCGCTTTTCAGCTCATAACTTCTAAGGAATTCTAGCTATCACAAAACTTTCATTATTAATTTGTTCGTTATGATTAGGTGATAATTTGGCTATTTGAAATTTTCATTCTATCTTCAATTTTAACAGAGTAAAGGCAAAATGCTAAATTTTTTGGGGAGGGAAATTCAATGTCGCTTTCTAGCTCATAACTTCTAAGCAATTCTAGCGGACAAAAACATATAATATAAAAGTTGTTTGTTATTATAAGGTGATAATTTGTCTAATCGAAAATTTTCTTCTATCTTTAGTCGTAGCAGAGCTATGGAGAAATGATAAGTTGGGTTAGGGATTTGAATATGCTTTTTAGCTCATAACTTCTAAGCAATTGTAGCTATGAAAAAGTTTCAGTACAAGAGTTGTTTGTTATGATGAGGCAATAATTCGCCGGATTTGAATTTCCTTTCTATCTTCAATTGTAAGGGAATTAAGGGAAAATGAAATTTTCAGTCCCCCACCATTTCCACCCCCTTGGAGCTAGTTAGCCCAACTACAAACTCGGCAGACATTTTCACCATCCTAACAACATATCCCTCGCATATGTAATAAAAATTACTCTAGTTATCGTGTTCAGAAGATAATATTGGCAAAAGCGTTATACATATACGTCTCTACCAATAATAATAAGGAAAAGAATATTTCACTCTCTATTCTCATAGGAATTAGAGCTGAAAGAATGAAAACGGTGGAACAGAGTTGAAATGACGAGAGCTTTGCAACGAGGGGAACATGCACAGCTTAAAATGTACTTTAAGTTGGGGGAGAGGAGCGGATGGGTAGGCAAATCACTTTTCAGATCAGAACTTCTAAGCAATTGTAGCTATGTAGCTTTCGAAAGAGTTTAAATGCTAAAATTGTTTGTCATAATAAGACAATAATTCGCCTAATTTGAATTTTCTTTCTATTTTGAATTTAAAAGGAATTATAGGAACATGAAAATTTCCACCACCCCACCATTTCCACATCTTTGATCTGGATAGCTCATCAATAAACTCGACCGAGATTTGCATTATCCTTACAATATATCCCATGCTTGGTAAATTTAAAGCAAAATTATACTCCAGTTATCGTGTTTACAAGATAACATGGGAAAAAGTGTTATATATATATATACAATGTCCACAGACAAGCTGCTATATTAATTGCTGAAAATTTCATAAACTTGCATTGCCTTTTTAAATATTTTAATAACAACAAAGTTTTTTTTTTACATGTTGACATATAAATGTTTAAACTTAATTTTTGTTCTTGGTATCTATAGTATTTTCAATTCTTTAGATTT
>BGPR01001375.1:92043-241617 GCA_013235015.1 Araneus ventricosus
CGTGTCATGAAAATCATTGCAATAGGTAGACTTCCTATAAGGAATCTACCTAAAAAGTGAGGGAATCTACAGGTGTCTCTTAATATTTTGTTTTCGATGGAAGTTAGGCCTATAGATGTCGTTTAAATTTACCTACATGATACACTGAAGTGACAAAAATTATAGGATGGCACAAATACATAGACGGTTGCAGCATCGTATAAGAAATGTATAAATTGGCAGTGCATTGCCAGGGCTTTCATTTGTACTGAAGTGATTAATGGAAAAGTTTTCTAACGTTATTGTGACCGCAGGACGGGAATTAACTGACTTTGAACACGGATTGCTAGTTGGAGATATGCGCCTGGGGCATTCCATCTCAAAAATTGTTAGGAAATTCAACATTCCTCGATCCACTGTGTCAAGAGTGTGCTGAAAATATAATTTCGGGCATTACCTTCCTCCAGGGACAGCACATTGGCGACCGCTTCTACTTATGAGCCAGTTTTTTAAAAAGTATGACAAATCGGGCACACTCTTGGATAGTTGACAATTTTGATTTTGTTGAAATTTTCAGAATATGTTATTCATGTAAAACTATCAGACACGCTTTTTTTATATTTCGAAAAAAATCCTATAGTTTTGGGGGTCCAAAATTGAAGATCGTCCATTATTTTAAGAAAAACATACCATTTTACATAAGGCTTTTTGTGCCGAGAGTGAACCATGGCATTGGTAATTATTTTGTGTTCTTCTACTTCCACACTGACTGTTAGGTCATTAAGACTTATGGTTGACTTTTGACACCAAGGCCAAAGGTCATTCAAAATTCGAGGAAAAAAGGCTTTTTTCTGAAACTCTGACCGTCGAAATCTTCTTTTGCCAACAGTGAACCACAAAGATGCATATTTAAGAGAATACATACTAATGAGAAATACCGAAAAAGAGCAAGACATGTGTGGTTGACTTTTGGAGTACAGATATATTTGACCTTGAAATTGCGAAAAACACAAAATTGCGTGATTTTAGAGGTCATTCACTGCTTGTGACAAGAGTGACCAGGTATGAAATTAGCTGGAAAGGAGCCGTAAGTATAGCAGAAACAAAATCAATTCACAGATCTGTGGTAACTTTTTCAAGTTTTATATAATGCGGCTTTATACTTGGTGCTGAACATGTGTTTTCTGGCACTTGTTAAAACACATCGATTGTTTTTATTTCAGTATTTATTACTATTTTATGTAAAAATATTACATTAAAATTTATTTAACTAACTGAATTGCTCTCTGAACATAATATACAATTAGAACAAATTGAAAATTGAGTACTGCAAATACTCATTGTATGACAACAGCTCCTTTTAAACTCCTCCTTTATATTATACAATATTATACTTTATATTACACCACCTTTATATTATACAATGCTATCTGTGTAACAGAAGGAATGGGGTTGTCTAAAGTAAATTATTTAACCGCTAAAATATATTAATGTTGCAACAAAGCATTATCAATTCTGTTTACTTGTTTGTTGATGATGTTGCTTCCCTAGAAAAGCATTTAACTGCTGGGAATCATAACTTTACCAATAGATCTCCCATTGCAGCAAATGAGCCTAAGAACCTCTCAAATAATACTACAATTCTGAATGTGTTTAGAAGAGGCTGGGTACTTCCAAATAGCAAAATAACACGTTTCTCTTACAAACAAGAACTATATTTATTTACTATTTATACTATTTATAACAACTTTATGAAAGGAGAAAAATCTGATGTAAAATCCTCACCAGAAAATATAGTGAAGGAAATGAGACAACAGATAGATCCTACAGGAAGAAAATGGTTTCAACCTTTTAAGTACATGTCTTCTTCACAAAACAGAAGCCTCTTCAGCAGGATGTCAGATCTGCATAAAGGTGGTACATTAAAAGCACCAAGTTCAGGTCTGGAACATGTTGGTTTCATTAATAAAGATTTAAATGACATCACAGAACAAGTAAGGAAACTTTTAAGTTCATATCTATATCATTATTATTTATAGTATATTACTTTACCATTATAAATTCTTCTGTATGGCAGTATACATTAATTTATAATTTTATATCAGATATGAGTTATATATATATATATATATATATATATACATTGCTTTCCCTTCTTTACAGGAACTAGAACGACAAGAAGTGCAGAACTTGCTTACAAACCCTGAGCCGATTCATGATGTGCAACTCCAGTTAGTTGGATATAAACAAGAAAAAGATGACAAATTGAAGAAGAGAAGTTTAAATATTTGTCCAACCACACCAAAAAGAATAAATAGTATATATGATGAAAAAACGATAGCATCTCTACATACAATTCTTTAGAAAGCTATGAATCACACAAAATAGCTCAAAAATTAAGCCGAAGTGATTCCATTCAAGACATCAAAATGAAACTTCCAAACATACAAAGAGCAGTTCCGGAGCATTTGTATTTTGCTGTGTCCTATGAACATGACTTGTTTTACATTGGTAAAATAAAAAAGATTGAAGGTGAAGACATACTTATGAAGTTCCTAGAAAAAAGCGTGGGTAATTTCCGCTGGCCAAAAAGATATTAAAAAGAAAAGGTGAGCATTAAATTCATTTTCCATGGATCTGTACAGCTATATGGAAATGACCAATTTACTATGCACATTGATCAAAAAATTATTGCTTATAAATGCTACAAGAGGAATCGTTTCGGAATATGGAAATAAAGACTTCTTGGCATTCGATGAGTATTTGCAGTACTCAGTTTTCAATTTGTTCTAGTTGTTTATTATGTTCAGAGAGCAATTCAGTTAGTTAAATAAATTTTAATGTAATATTTTTACATAAAATAGTAATAAATATTGAAATAAAAGCAATCGATGTGTTTTAACAATTGCCAGAAAACACATGTTCAGCACAAAGTATAAAGCCGCATTATATAAAACTTGAAAAAGTTACCATAGATCTGTGAATTGATTTTGTTTTTTCTATACTTAAGGCTTTTTCTCCCAGCTAATTTCATACCTGGTCACTCTTGTCACAAGCAGTGAATGACCTCTAAAATCATGCAATTTTGTGTTTTTCGCAATTTCAAGGTCAAATATTTCTGTAATCTAAAAGTCAACCACACATGCCTTGCTCTTTTTCGGTATTTCACATTAGCATGTATTCTCTGAAATATACACCTTTGTGGTTCACAGTTGGTGAAAGAAGATTTTGATGGTCAAAGTTTCAGAAAAAAGCGGGAAGTACTCTGAACAAAACAGAAATTCTTTCAGAAGATGAACCATCTCAAATTTCGTAATTAATTTAAACAGTATATTTATAAATTTAATTTAAAGAAAACTTTCTTTTCTCAGAAGCCGCTAGAACCCAAATAAAGGCAAACACGAAACTGAATATTCCTGTTCGGAATTATAGAGGATTTCGTAGAAATATTCCATGGAATTCCAGCCTTAAATATTAGTCATTGAAGGAACATTTTAACCTTCCAGCAGGCGCGCCCTCTATACCAACATAAAAGATAACGAGTATTTCCGAGATTTGCTAATGCAAATTATCAAATTTTAAGAAGGTTATTATTTAAATTTTGTTGTAATTGGGTAAGAGTAAATAAAAACAATTATCTTACAAAATTTTGATTTAAAACGGAATTTAAACTATGCAAACATAAAACACAAAAACAACATTAAGTGTCCATAGAATTAATTGAATGACTTGGAAATAAAATTAATGAAATTACCAATATTTCAACTGAAATATTTACATTTGTATTATAAAACTATGAAGACAATATAGAACTAAAAAAACAACTGAAATTTAGATATAAAAAGAAATCAGTCTCACAGTGATTACATTGCAACGGTCGCTCGTATCTCTGAAATAAAAATTGAAGATTATGAGAGTCCTATTAACGCCTCTAATTCCAAACAATGACTAACAGTTCGTCAAAATTAGATGGAATAATAGCCAATGTCATGCTTTCGCAGCACCCTCTAGTAAAGATATTAAACGAAAATCTTCTCTTATGTATTCCCACATACGCGCAAGCGTATATGGAAATTTAGATGCACTGAAAAATTTTTCAAGAATTTTTTAAAACTGATACCAACATTAATTTTCCTATGCAATGAGGAAAGTGCACATTACTTTTCTGAGAGAAAAACAAAAACCCATTTTTAATAATGTTTTTTCTTTAAAGTGCGACAAATTCCGAAATACTTGCATTTCCTAATAATATTTCGAAATTGTATATCTATCAACTGCAAGTTTATAATTCCTAAATTTTTTTTCACAGGACATTTCCCGTCCAATTATGGGACATTCATTTCCTTGTATTTTATCGAGTTTTACAAAATAGAGTTGTTTTCACCGTTGGATAAGCCACAAGTGTATTTCGGCATCCATTCTCCATTTGTACCCATGGATCCTATAATTGAAGGGCATGAAATAAGGCTAGGATATTATTACCATTTCCAAGTCCAATTGGCAAGTACACATATGTTTATATTTTGTAATGCAGGAGGATTAAAAAGAACTAGTTGATCCCGCTCAGAGCAATTGCTCTCAGTTATATGCATACCATGATTTTCCTAACGCTTCTTGAACCAAACTAGCTATTCAATGCTTCAAGATATTCAATACTAATACTACAAGAACTTCAATACTAATCTCCATAATATTCACCTCAATTTGTGAAATGACATGATTTTATCTTCGATGAATGAAACTATTTTGACGTTGATCTAATCGTTTCCTTGATCGACTAAGCCCATTTGCTACCTTTCTAACTGATTAATCTCTTTTGAATAATTTCACCCAAAGTTTCATTATATTATAAGAAATATTATGAATTCTTCATTTTAAACTCATTTTTTCTAGAAAAAGTTATATTACACCAGAACGAATATAGTAACAGACTCTGACTGTGAAGTCATGCTTAACATAGAGGAGGCTACCGGTTTTCTTTTGTAAAGAAACAGATCGTTGCAATCGGCGAAAGAGAAATTCACCTCTTTTCTGTGCCACGTACGTTAGTGTTTCATATTTATAGATAAGACAGAAATATTCAGATATAGTAAACAACAAAATAAACATTTTCCTCTTAACTTTCAGTGCTGGAAATTGGAAACAAATCAACTGAAACACTTGTATCAACATTTTGGCGAATATTTTGTGAAGTCAACTGGCAGTGGAAAAAGCTAGTTGGCGCATTTGTTAGAAATATGGAGATTAAAGAACTAGCCAATATCAATTTTTTATTTTTTCTTATAATATATAAAATATCTTTCACATATTTTTAATTTTTTGTCTTGAATAACTTACAAAATCTAGATTTTAAAGAAAAGAGTATTCTTTAAACATGATTATTTATTTAATCGCAATTTTTGCAGTTCATTTCTTGATAAATGCTTAGGAATACACTCAGATCCGAATTATGAACATACGTTTTATCTATAAAATTTATTAGAAATATTTTAATTAGACTAATATAAAAAGTATTAATGAATGTATCCGATTGAAAGTTTGATGCATTATTGAATGATTTTGATTTTATGTATTGAACTCATACTATACTTAACGAAATTCTATGCACTGATTGTATTTTTATCTGTAGAACTGCAGAGAGGTACCAGTTTCTGGCAAATAACAATAAAAGGGCTTTTTGCTTGTATTGCACCTACGAATAAAACATTATATACGAGTATTATACCTACTGATCAAAAATTTTTATAGGCACAGTGCATCTTTTGAATTAAATATTTCTTCTATAGTAGTACTTTAAATCCTTGAAATTACTTTTTTTTTCGTTTACGCTCAGCATCTTTCTTTTGAACCTATATGTTATGAAGAGATGAGTCATTATATGGTGTTACACGGTAATCGAGATTGCTACTTGCATGTTGTCGTCATGATGTTAATTTCAACTGACGGAAGGAATTAAATAAATTATTCAGTGCATTTTTATGTGTTTTTGCACCAATATGGATTACAAAAAGAATTTAATATTAATTAATTTTCAGGAGAAGGTTTATCAGGTATTCCCACGCACATTTAAAAGCTTCAGTAGTAAAAGTTATTAGTTTAACATAAGTACACTTATTAACGAGGTTTTGGTACGTTTTTTTTTATGTTTCTACCGTAAATTTTTATGCTGAATTTAAATACGCAAGCAAAACTTGTCAATCGCCCAGAATTTTCTATAATGGCTTATTTTTAGTATTGCGTTTTCAGAATCGGATCTTGTTTTCAACGGCTGTATATGTTTGTAAAATAATATTTTATATTATGCATAGACATTGAATGTTCTCCTGTTCCGAAACCCTCCGCGCTTTTGCGCATGCTCCAGGAGGAGTTATTTTCACTAAAATAGGGGAAAGTGGAAATAGAGGGGAAGGTTACATTTTACTGGTGTGACCTAACAAAGAACTCTGGAAATGTGCTTATCTTAATCATTGCATGTAAACCGTTTCCGGTGTAAAATCGTCCAAAAGTGCTAGTCTCGGGATATTGAAACGATCAGTAGTTTATAATTATAAAAGCATTGATTTATGTGTTTCTGAAAGTAAATGCCGAATGATGCATGCACCATCATGTCAAGACATGGTGCCAGACTTCTGTGTTTTGTGCCCACACAAGGCGATTCATAATAAGCAAGCATGTATATCTCAGGCATTCTCTCAGTACAGTCTTATTCTATTTTATCTACTTCTTTGTACAAGTGATTTGTTTCACCAAGTAGCCAAATATAACGCCAAAACCCTCGAAAAGTCGTTAAATTTCCAGAATTCATAAGGATGTATACAAAATACATTTTTATTGTGTTATATACTTCATCAACCAGTATGTTTATTTAATCATGAAATTTGGCTATTATCCAATATTAAAATAATTCGTTTACAGGAGAAAGAAGAGCACCTTCTTCCTCCTCCATATCAAACAAACTGCAGGGACAACGGACCGTCAGATGATGGGGAAAACTTTACCAATCCAAACTCCTATCAGGTAATTCATTCCGAAGTCACAATTTTCACACATTATGCATATTAAAATAAGTCCCAATGATTAAAACACTAAATTGCTCTGTTATTCAGAAAAGTCTTATAATTTCTTGATATGAAAAAAGTTTTCATTCTTAATGATATATTATTCAATACAATTGAAATGATTTTGAGCAAGAATGGTTAGGCTAGATTTTCAAAAGCGAACATCAAAACACTTCTTTTCACTTTTCGCGGGTAGAATTACAGTAATTAATACTAACTTCCAAAATATCGTTAATTGAGTTTAAATAATTACTATATTTACTAATGAATTAGTTTTCAAAATTTATGAGTAAAGAAACACATATCTAAAACAATTCACATTTCTTCTTAGAAAAGAATATATCACGTATTATAAAGGTATAAATAGCAGTAAAGAACTCATCTATCATGGGGCAACCGGTCTCGTGCTATAACTAGGTAACTATAACATTTTCGAATTATGGGCGTGCATTGAAATGAGTCAATAGGCCATCATGTGAAAAAACCCTCTCTTCTGCATTTTCTCAAAAACGGCTGATTTGTAATTACCTTGTTATATCATTCCCTCCATGATAACATAGATATAAAATATATGCTATTTTTTTCGGCTGCATATATCAGATACATAAATTTGATGCATATATTAGTTTAATATTATATAAAAAATGCATATGGAATCTGTGATAAATTATTTAATACATAAAATAAATTACGGGATAAATATGAAATTTATTTGCTTTTTGATTTCTCTTATGCTAAATTATTTTAGAGAAAATGCTGTAATCTTCAGAAAACCATACCTCCAAATATTGACGATTTTAGAATTTTCAGACCTCTCCGAGAGCGAAAAAACTACTTTCGTAATCACGCTCATCTTTTGGCTGCCCATGGTGATGTTAACAAGATAGCTAAAAAACGAAATGTATACTGCATAATATACTGTCCCCTAATATTATTGTTATACTCTTCAATCATACTCTTCAATGGAGCTGAAATCATTTGACAATACATTTTATCTATACGTAGAAAAATTAGAATATAGATATATTTCTTGAATCCTATATTTCAGGTTTGCCTGGAAATATGCAAATCAGAATATTCTAAAGAAATGTTCGGCTGTGACCACGGAATGACAATGCAATTATCAACAAATCATTTGTGTTATGGAGGTAAGCAGATGTTCGCGTTAAATTTTAAGTTTTAAATTAATTTTCTGTGCACCACTTCAAAGATGACTTAAGTTCATAAAGCCTTGCTTGAAAACTTTTTAGCGCAATGTTCAATTTCGTATAAAAAAACTTTAAAAATATAGACTAAAGGTGAAAAATTCATTGTGTTATTATTGTGAAAAAGAATATTGTAATTAGTGAATTCGATGGACTTCGTGGTTTATAAAAATTTTCAAAAATATTTTTTTTTTGAGGGGGGTATAGTCATTGGAAAAAAAACCGATTTTTAAAAAAATCGAATGCCATGCTAGCCCGTTCTTAAAATATATTAAATATTTAGAAAAATATCATTCCGTGTATGAAATTTGAAATATTTTCAATTACTAAGTGTCAAAATAGCTTCTTTGGAAATATGTACATCAGTTTGATTTTTCAAGAAAACTAACTCCGTCATATAACAGAATTAAAGACTTAGTTTGCTGTTCTGCATTTCTAAAATATCGATGACATGGTAGGCACTCATCGTTAACCCTTTGTTGCTTAGTATTATGTATCTCTAATGTATCACCTTGAGTCCAGCCAGACTCCAATTAAACTGTTCTGAAAATGTGGATAAAGAAGCAGCGGGAAAATGGATTAACGAAGATTCGACATTGGAATGTTACGAAGTTTTAAGTGACGATGATATTAAGTCCCGTGTAACTTGTGGTTCAGAGGAAACAAGGAATTTGGAAGAATGTGATGAAAGTGATGAGGAAAATCTTGTAACTAATCAAAAATTAAGTCACGGTGACGCATTAGTGCACACTAAGGCGTTACGTAATTACTTGGAGCAAGAAACTGAAAGCACAAATGCAGAAAAATTATATTGAAAAATCTGCGTAGTATAATACGCTTAAATGGAAAAGAAAAACAGACTTCCATCATTTCATTCTTCACAAAACAGTGGGGTAAACTACATCTCTTTTTCTTTTTAATTGTCGAGCTGTAATTCTAAATAACTCAAGAATTTCTTGTTAATTCTTTTTCTGTTGTATTTTGTATTAATTAAAATATTAATGTCTTATTGTATAATAATTTTACATTTTCTATCATTTTTCCAAAATTTTTCATCAAAATTTGCATAAATTGCATTATTCGGGATATTCGCTTATCTGGGACGAAGCATTTCCCGACCATCCCGGTTAATCGAGAATCTACTGTATTTCGGCTTAAAAAATTCTTTTCCTTGTTTTTGCTAAAATTCTTTCTCCGTCACTGTACATTAAAAAATGACCTGTTAGTCGAAATTCGGCGAAATTCCCCTATATTTTTCTATATTTCGGCTTAAAAAAATCTTTTACTTGTTTTTTGCTAAAATTCCTTGTACATCACAGTGCATTAAAAAAAGTCCGGGTAATCGAAATTTTACGACTTTCAAATATATTTGTGTAGATTTTTGCTTAAGGAAATTTTTTAAGTCAGAATTAAGTCAGAGGATTCATTAGATTCTTTGCAGAATATATAATTTATATATTTGTTTAATGAATGTTTCCTTTCAAATCAAACACTTATTACCTTAGGATCGATAATAGATTACAGTATTGTGTTTCTAGTCGGGAATAAATATCACGATATTTGGTTCCTTAGTTTCTACATTTTATCTTATCTTCTAAATGTTACAGTTATTTGTGAAGTTGCCATTTTTTATTTAGAATTTTTCATTAGAAAAGAACCATTTCAGATATCAAAAATCCTGAAATTTCTGACGAGCGTGAAAGGGAATTGGAGAAACACCTCCTCAGTTGCACGCAAAATTGTAAGACAGAATGCCTGTAAGTAATTTAGTTTCTATAATTTCAATTTTAAATAAAAAAGTTAATAATATTTTTCTAAATTTTCTTTCAGCGTAGATACCATTACTTTCATTTTGTTGTTTACCAACTCTTCTATCATTTGGGTTATTATTTTGCCTCACATTTTGATTTGTTTGGCTCTCATTATTATCACGCCTGCCGTTTGATAGGTTTTGTCTGACAGAATGATTTTGTCGACCATTATAGTACTGATTTTGCCTTCTAAAATTAAAATCTTGCCTCATATTTTGATTTGTTTGCCCTTGTCTATCTCTTGATTTTTGATAGCAGTTTGGTACAATGTGCCCTGGTTTAGAGCAATATGAGCATATGATGACCTGTGATCTGAAATTTCTTTTTTTGTCAGTACCACTTTGTAAATAATCTAGTCTCGAGGTGAGAGCTTGCAATTGCTGAGTTATCAACTCAAGTGATTTAGCATAAGTCTCAGTGGTTGTTTTTAAAATTTTCTGAAAGTCATTATTTTGGGCATATCCTTCCACTACATTAACATTAGGAGTTGAAAGTTCCTGAGATTTCTGAACTCGAGTGGCAAATTCCACTGCCTCCGAAAAAGTTGAAGGGTTTTCTATCACCACGGGTGCTTTTATTTTCTGCCTAAGGCCACAAATGAATTGTGACAAGAGAAGATTTTCCTTAAAAGTATCTGAAACCCTCCATTCTAACAGAATGGTCTTTTACTGACTCCATATCATACTGTTTTGCAGATGAAAATTTGGCAAAGTCAGTTGAAAAAGATTGACTATCAGTGAAATGCGACAGCATATACTCCTTCAATTTTTTATAGTTAATGTCTGGGGATTGCAAGGAAGACAGAAAATATTTTCTCGCATTTCCTTCTAATTTGATGTTTGTAATGATGAACTGTTCATCATTCCACCCACTCAATTTCCCAGTAAATTCCAGGGTTCTGAAAAAATCTATCACATTTTTACCCGGTAGATTTGGAACCATTTGCATCATAGATGCATTACTTAAGACATTCATTTTCGGAAAAACACTTATTTGTTGTTGAGGTGTAGAATCATCAACCTGGGTTTTATCTAATGCTAAACCAACTACTACTTCATTATCTCTATCATTAACCACTGGTGGGGCCATGTCTGCAGTGTAGCTTTACAGAAAAACTTTATCTCATACACATAACATTATAAACATCAAGTAAGTTTCCCTCATCAAACACCAAGCACTGAGAAGATTTTTACTTTCACGGCACCAGATTTGTCGTGGAGTTTTTTTTTTGAAATTATTAGAAGGATTAACAGATTGTATATATTTAACACTCTATATCCAGTCTTTCTAAACAATTGCTACCTTACAATAAATTCATTAATGAATTTAGCATTTCCACAAATTACCAGCATATGGATATCTAGATTAACATTATTGAAATCCTTTGATTTACTTAAGAGCCTTTAAATAAAACATTTACTAATCAAATCTATTAGATTATTAGTAATTTAAGAATTTCAATTAGAAATTTTCACCTTCAAATACTTTAGAAATTTAAAAAATTTAAATGTCACTACACCTGTTGCCTATCAGACTCTCAAAATTCATTGCTTATTATCTTCAAGATCAATTTCTACATATATCAATAAACTTAAAATCTCATATCTTTAACTTCAATTAACAACAAACAAATTCATAAAATCAATAACTAAATCTCCACTAAATTTACTCCACTAATAAAATAAAAATCATTCCATATAATATATATTCTCCATAAAAATCTCCACTAATGCACTTAGCAACAGGCATAAGGTGCATTCTCAACTTAATTTTCTGTTCTAAATGTCCTTACAAAAATATATCCAAAATTGAAAATCAAATGAACTTAGAAAGTGATTAGTTTAAATGCGTTGTGTAAAGTTAAAAGAATTTTAACCTGCAATAACCCATTACAATTCATTCTCTCTCAGTGCTTAAGTATTGACAAGAAAAACAAAGCCAAGTTTTAAACCTAATTAATTTATTAAACAATTATTTCAGATAAACAAACATATATGACACAGACATAAATAATAGAATTTTCAATGCTTGACATCAACGCATTAACCTTTAAAAATACGTAAACAGTATTAGGGTCGACCCTTTCTCAAACTGATATTTAATTATATGTTCATTAATAAATCCAATATCTTACCCAAACAGCCTATTCAATTACTAAATTATTAAATTTATCATTTTAAGGATTATACGAGTGGCCATCTCTAATTTAAATTCAAATTGGTATTTGAGATTATTATAAATATTATCCCCATGAAATATTAAAGTTTTACTCAGTCAATTATATAATTTTAAACTAAGCACACATAACTCTTCTCATTATGATAGGTGAATTATTCATATATAATAGATGTTAACAGATGTTACTGATGTCAAAAAAATCATTTCAATACATTCTTGCTGTAAATTTCTTAGATATTCTATGTTCATAGCTGATAAAAATAACACCCATTTGTATGGATTTATTTACACATTCAAAATAAGCACAAATTTAAAACAGCATGTAATCTAAAAATTTTAGCATTTCTGTAAACCTTTTAATTCATATTACATTATAAATTTCCAACATGACAATTAATTTAAAATTTAACATTTTTATCATCATTGTAATTCTTAAATTTCTATACTCTTCTTGAACCTAATAATTTTGATGTCTAAAATTATAATTCACAATTGTTATAAATTAAATTACTTGTTGTTAAAAGTTAAGCTTTACATTTCCTACAAATTAAATTATTCCCGTCATGCTGAATAATTAGAACCTTCATGTAAAGCAGAAAAGGAAATGAAAAAGTCGCAATATTACATGCTCTCGAACAATTTTAATCCTTACACATGCTTATGAAATAAAATTAAAACCTGTATTAAAAGAAGGAGATTACATATTATTACACGCTAATAAACTAAACAAAATCCCCATTATGAATCACGTATACCCCTTAATCCCTAAACTCTCTTCCTTCTACAAAAATTTTAAAGTTTATTGTACTTATCTTTTCTCGTGTTGACGGATGGAGATTCTGACATCATATTCTTACTCGGCAACCTGGTCTCCTTGATAGGTATTCGAGAGAAAGGGCAGATTTTCACATGAAAATTCACCCAAACATAGCTCTAGGCTTTTTACTTCTTCCGAAATAAGCGCTCTTGGTGAGAACATAGGTGTTCTGAGTAAGTTCATGGTCTCGGACTGGGAATAAGGTGTAGCTCGCCATTTGTCCCGATGCTGTAATTCCGTAGAGTCAATTAAGGAGAGGCTTAGGCTAATTTCTTTGCCAAAACCGGAGCATTGAGGAACACGAGGGTGGTGTCTAGCGGTTTCCCGCTGACATCGGGGAATAACACCGCTGAATTTCTTGACGTCGTAACGCTTTAGGCCTTCATTGCTATTGATGATTCCAATCGGGTTTTTTAGGTTCTAATTTACTTCGTACGACGTTCTTCGCATTTCCATCGCCATGTCAACTCTTCTACAATATCTCCTCTTCTTAAAATTTCCAAGTGAAGTCCCCAAAAATTTTTAAGTCAAGTTGAGCCTCTCTCTCCCTCTAAAATCTCAAACTTTTGTTTTATAAACCCCCTTGCCGAAAGGCGTCACGCCCAAAAAATCTTTCTGAATTCGCCAGAAATCCAAAAATCATGCAACCTTTGATTTTCACCCTCTGAGTGTTTCACACGTATTTCTACGTCGACCTTGGACTACCCCATAAGCGGGAAACACGCATTTCAACGTGTGGTCGGAGACACGCCGAAATCAGTCAGCCCGGATACTTACGTTCCTTGTGAACTGTCTCTAAAGTGCGAGAAACGTATTTTTCCGAATTTCTCCCCCCTCCCTTGGTTTCACATCTTGATTGATTAGCTGGGGAGGGTAGCGGTCGACACAATGAGTGCTGATAAGAATGCACTTACTGCAAATTAGAGATACCACAGGATCCAAGACCCCACACCCCCTTTGGTTTGGGGGATTTTAATGCTATCTGCATTGAGGTCTTCTTTCAGAAAGAAGGTCAGTTTTGGATTATTTTTTCTAGTTGTGTGTGTCCGAATTTGGATTCTGTATAAGTTCGGTTTAATATTTGTCAGCCTGGATTGAAATTGTATTATGTTTCAAGTGTTTTCCCTGTAATACACTTGTGTTACATAAGATTTTATTTCAATGCATCAATGTTTTAATCGAATTGTTAAGTAAAATAGATTTTGTGGTCCCATCTCTTTCAATACCCCATTCAAGCGTAGAAAAATTTGAGAAGCCGGGGATGATAAGAAAAGCTGGGGTTGTTTATTTCGTTATATAGCATTGAATTGAAAAAAAATAACTTTAAGGTTTAGGTGTGATTTTTTAAAACTATAACAGTTTTTTTTTCTAGATTAGTTTTCTATATTACACTACTTAGAATTTCTTTTAAATTCATCAAAATGAAATAAATTCCGAAAAATAACAATTATTTTTCAAATAATTATTATTCAATTTATTTTTTGCTCACTTTGAACAAACATTGAAACAAATGTTAAAGAAAAGGGATGAAAATTTTATTTTTTATGTTTTAAAATATTTTATTTTTGTTAGAGAAAATTTTGGTTTACATGAAAACGTGAAGTATAATATCAACTAAATTTAATGTTTGAGTGATCTTATCAGACTTTTAGTTATCTTATTAAGAGTCTGATAACATCTGCAGTTTAAGTTTATTTCAATAGTCAGTGAAAATGTTTATTTCTTCCTTAAAATGGAAAAACACAAAACCATTTCTAAGAAAATATCAATGCTTACTTCAATTATACTGTATTTATGCATTAGTTCCTTAGCGTTATAGTTTTGCTGATATGCATTCTTCAATAAGTGATCAAATCTAAATGCCTGTATTGCATTACTTTTGGTAACTCTTATGCCAATTGTGAGCTGAATTTTAATAAATGCTACGAGGCAAGAATCCACTAATATATGTTACAAACCTATGATGCATCCAGACACGTTATTAACGAGTTTGAAGACAGTTCTTCTAATAATAATAGTAGTCTCAGGCATTGAATTATTTCCAAATTCCACCATCACATGCTAGATAATGTGTTTTGTCACAATATCTTGTGTGTGTGCTGTAATTTGTAAAGTATAATTTTTTTAAATAAAATTCTGATTTATATACACGTTTTTATTTTCATTCTGAACTTTAATGGATAATAATGAGACTCTTATTTATTTTCCAAGCTGTATGATGTATTTAAATTAGATCTATAATTTTATTTTTTAAGAAAAACAGTAAAGTGTCAGTTTTATGTTAGTTAAATTTGCTTTATATTTGGTATGAAAATGCCCAAAAATGTTTTTGAATATCACACCGATAACGTCCAAGACATTCATAAATTGTGAAAAGGCACCTGATTATTTTCGAATAGGTGTTAAATTTTTCTCCTTATTCTTTGATTTTGCGAAGTTTGCAAAAAATTGTCTGTAGAAAAAAATTCAATAACATTTTACTTCGTAGCTAGTGCATTTTCGTAAAATTGATAGAAAAAAAAGTTTGATCGTTTTTACATTCTAGTAAACGAAGTATACAAATGGAAAGTATTATAATCGTCGATCGTAAATTTCAACACGAGATTTTGACGAATTTCCAGTTTTTAGACCTCCCCGAGTCCGAAAAACACAATTTTGGAATTATGTTTATGAACACAATAACTCAAAAACGGTTAGAGCTAGAAAGAAGGAATCTGGTATATAATCGCATACCCCCTCTTATAATTACGTAAGCAAACTGCAACCCCCCTCCCGTTCTTTTTTTTACAAAACGTATAACAGTAATAATCTAATTTTAAAAATTTTAGGACTTAATTCAAATAAAACCAGAGGGAGTGACCTCCCCTAAACTTTCTCGTATACTTCTCAAACATTTGTCATTTCCCTTCCCCCTGCGTGGATAAAAAATTCGAACCTACTGTAACCCAGAATTCAATGACTATCAGAGGGTTTTTCATTGATAGTAAAATGTTTAAGTGAAGAATCATATTGAAAGAGATGCGTATGTATTAAAACTTAGCAATATTTATTTTCTATCAAACTGTAGCCAATGCACATGCTCCGCTCGCAAGCTCCATGTGCAGAGGAGAAAACAGGAGAAGACCTCGTTCGTTAGCTTGCGTATGCGCAGATATTGCTTCCAGTACGCAAGTAAAACAGGGGCAAAATGATGTAATCCTTCCGCGTGTACAGAGATTGCTACCAGTACGCATGCGTATGGAGAATCGGATTAGAAAAATTAATTATGCAATTTGAACGCCTTTTTCTTTACCGATTCAATCGAAATTTGGGCACAGACCTATAATTAATATTAGCAAACGTCATACCAATTTTTATTTATCTAAGCCAAAGGGTTTAGGAGATGTAATTTTTACAAGTATGCGATTATACAGACCTACAGACAGTCAACCCCTTGACGGATTTGGCCCAACATTTTATACGGACCTACATTCATGATAATAAAACTGTGTACCAAATTTTATTCATCTAGTTATTCAAGTGTTTGAGTTATAGTGTTCACATGACCGCGGACAGACAGACTTCCCGTCGACGGATTTTGTCCAAAATTTAACAGAAACTTAAAGATTATGTTTAAAGACCACATACCAAATTTCATCCCTGTAGCTCTAATAGTTTTCGAGTTATCGTGTTCACAGACACACAGACAGACATAATTCCAAAATTGTGTTTTTCGGACTCAGGGAGGTCTAAAACATGGAGATTCGTCAAAATCTCGAGTTCGAATTTTTTGACGATTACAATTTTCTCTTTGTATACTTCGTATACGAGAAAGTAAAAACTCTAACTCGGCTTAAAATGAAAAAAAAAAATGTAAGTTTAATTTCCGTACAATTTCAAGTTTAAGCTTACAAAAATCAATTTTCTTTTGACAAATTTATCTTTTTTTTCAAATTTAATTTTTTTAAATTAAATTATTTGTGCAAGTTACAAGAGATTTTCGGAAATAAAGTGATTTTAATGTCTTACGTAAGCATCACTCATACTCCCCTTCCCCCCTTGTCAGCAAAAATAAGCAAATCGCATATCCCCTCCCCCCGTTGGGTGCTTACGTAATATTTGAACGGCCCCAAATTTCATTTTGAAAAATTCGCGACTGGATGCTCTAGTACCTGGACAATAGTATCAAAGTTTCAATTTTCAGGTGAATTAAATTTCCGTTTATTATAATAGAAGATAGTCTCTTGCGTACTAAATAAAGGTATATGAATAAGCTATTTCTTCCAATATATAGTGCATTAGCCTTCAAAATGTAACCTTTAGTTTCAGAATTATTAACTCGTTCTCTTAAAAAGCATATGTAACGAGTTTCAGTACAAAAGGCTTGTAGCATATTATTTTATTTAAAACATTATTCAGGGATAAGAAGGTTATTTATAATCCTTCATATGTATTGATTATTGCTGGCTATTTTGGAATATAGATTATTATGTCACTATCTATGTAATAAATGTTTATGTGCATACAAAACGGATTAATCCAGTTAAGCGCTGTTTATATTTGTGATCGGCTCTAAATTTTCTACCTTTTACCGAATACTAAATCAAGAAACAATATGAAAAGTTTTATAGTGCCAACAGAGATTTGTAAAAAATGTATATATATAAAAATGGCATTGTTGTTGAACCTTAAAATTAGGAAAATTAGGACTAATATGCTAACGTGTAGACTGAAAATAAATTTTAGTCAGGAATAAAAAGAAGACAACTAATAATATGAAGTACAGCCAATATCTCAAATACAACTATTAATAAACAGCAAATAAATTGAAGTCACAGACATCTAAAGAATATCAACTTTCATGCAACTTCAATGATGTTCATATTTTTAGAAACTCACAACAGGAAAAATAAGTAATATAGCCTTCATTTTTTTGGCCCAACGGTCTGGCATTTGTCTGGTCTAACGGCGTTTATTTTTGTCCTCTGGTGTTATGGACACGGGCAATATGCAAAGTGAGGGCATCTTGAAGACATAAAATGTGATTCAGTCGCACCAAAGGTGGGATCTTCCGAAAGCAGTAAAACCAGGGCCAGAGAAATACCCCAGAATTTCCCTGGCTCTGTAGTTTGAATAGGTTCCAATCTGAATAGAACGGATTCTTGCGGTTAGCCCCTCCATGGGGATTACTGATTGCCCCTAGTTCAGAGGGGGGGAGACTTGATCTGCTGCGCTTTCGGAACATTTTCTGTTGGGAGGAAGACTCACTTTTAAAACAGATAAAGGTTCTTCAATCGCTCGCTTTTCGAATCGCTTTACGAAGAAGACCGAACCACTCAGAGGGTTAATTGGTTCCAGGGAAAAATTTAATCACACCTTGAAACCTTCTAAACCAATCCAAGCTGCCTACAGTGCTTTGTATAACACTTCTGACCACGTGGGGTAAGGCGGTTCTTGAACTTTTCTAGCGAAAAGGGATTATTATGTGTTGACATGACATCTAAAAGAAACCCCCCTCGCGAATCAGACACAGGTCAAGGGTGAACGAAATAGGAACGTTTTCTTCTCAGCCATAGCGTAATAACTTTTAGAAAGGAATTTTACCAGTGAAATCTTGTCACGGAAAGCGCAGGGAAAGGGCAATAATTCTGTCGAAAATGTTGAGAATTTCGGAAACTGGGCCAAAAGGGTCAAAGGTTTCTTAACTAATGCTCATCAGCTGCAGAAATGTGTGTGAATTAGCGAATCTTACCGAAAATTGCAAGAAGGACGCTTAGAATTTTAACCGCCGGTTGTTTTTAAAAGTGGAGATGGAACATTTTTTGAGCTTAAGTTTATTCGTTGTTCACAAGAAAGTTGTCGCAAACGGGAGACCTGGAGAACATGGGAGGTCTCTTCCAGGAAAGGATCAAATGCACTCTGCTGCGCTCAAACTGAGATTTTACTTAAACGAAATTAAAATTATTCCTTAATAATAATTTCTTAATTCTTCATTTATTTAGTTGAATACTAAAAGAATAAGTTAAACGATTTTTTGACGGATGAAAAAAAATATATATAAGACGAATAATCAATTAATTTACAGAACCAAAATGAATAATAGTTAATTAAATCGTCATATAATATATGGCTGTGCATCAGACTTTATTTTTGTAGTTAATCAAAGGATACAATAATCGGTTTAAAGAATAAAATAAAAATAAATAATACTTACTTAATTTATCATATCATACACGGCTGTGTAGTTAATTATTTTAAGACACACTTTCTTCCAGAATTCCAACAGTCTTTAGAATTTCATAAATAAAATATTCCAATTAAGCTTTACATAATTTAATTAATTTCCATCCCTTTTTTAAGAATTTAACAAATAAAATATTTTAAATAGTATATAGTGATAGTGATATACTATCACATATTATATACATATATAGTGATTTACTAAACTTCACACCAGTACTTCATTTTGCTGTGACATCGTGTCCTTTCTCCTTCTCCGAGACACACAATGGATTCAAAAATTAAATTGGTACGAGACATTTGACTTGTATCACATGACCATAAATTGATTCGATTCATTATATTGTAAAACCATTCTTGACAGGCCTTCCAAATAAGGTGGTTTTTTCTGAATATTCGTTTTGCCTGTTGACTCAATTTTAGTGAGTTTCTTGCCATCCTCACCTTTAAAATCTCTGTGAAATATCGATTGAGGCGAAATGGATAAAATTTGTTGATTTTATGCATCAATAACGTTTCGCATATGGGAGTAATAGTCACGAAAAATAGCTAAGATTTAAGAATACTACTAACCAGTTAATAATATTATTAACTAGCCGCTTTCGGGGATCAGCTGCTTCGTCCGTTTTAATTAGTCTTTATTTCACCCGCTTAACTTAGGAAAGACGAATACAAAAGTGAATATTTTTTGGTATTAGTAAAATAAATGACGTAATTTTAAAATGCCAGTGATACAATTCTATATGATAAATCACAGCTAATGAAATTTAAAAACTGCGTTTGAAATAATTCTCACTCAATTCATCTAACACTCATCGATAGAATGATTAACGCCGAATATGGCCGCGAAAGGCGAATATGCAGCGGCACCTGTCAGCACCGTTTACACGTGAGGCCGTGCTCGAAATAACAAATCGGTTTTTCTTCTCGGGCTAGAGCGCCTTCTGTGACGTCACAGCGTCAAGCCTTTTTTCAGAATAATGTGTGGATTGTGTATATTAGTATTGTGCTTTATTTCGTTATTTTTAGGGCATTTCCTATGTACGATATGTTGATTACAATGGATTTAATAACATTGAAGTAAGTTTATTGCTTTTATGTTATTTTTAAACAAGAAACTTAACTTAATGTCAACTTGATTGCATAGATACATGTTTCTTTGTTTCACGTGATGACAACTCTCTTTTCGTTGTTAGGCTTAATTTTTAGTATATTTACATTATCGTTTATTTCATATTTTTCTTAATCGTTTATGCATGGCAGAGTACTACAGACTAAAAATTTCATTCGTTTCGTCAGAATTTTAGTATAGTATTATGGATACAAATTGCATAGTTAGTGTTGGTCAGCGGTAGAAGCCTGAAATAGGGAGAAAAACCACTCTCTTACCGAGGGGTCGTTTTTTCCTCCACTTGTGACTTCATTGCAGAACGAAATTTTACGCCTCATAGTTACCGTACTAGTATTGTTGTTTCCATAAAAATTTATAAGGATTTAACTGTAGAAATTTGGCATGATTATTTGTTGTTGCAGACCAAATCTTACCATTTTATATTGGGAGAACATAATAAATGTGATAGATGGACAAAATTTGATTGTTTGTTGAGTTTGTTAGCTGCATCCAAATCAAACAAGAAAATAGAAATTTAAATACATTTGATGAAACATGCATGCTCTCAGCAAGATGACAGAAATAACACTCCATACTTCAGTGTCATAATTGAACAAATAAAATTAACATTATCAACTAAGCCCATTTATTCTACAGATATTCTTCTTCTTGCAAAAGAAATTTATTTTGCTATCCTTCTGCTGATAGTTTAATACATAGTTCAAAATTTTAATTATACCTCAACCAACGTACATTAAAAAAATATATAATGCTTTAAAGTGCCCAAGATGTGTTTACAATAATAATCATATCATGTACCTTCAAAAAAATAATGAAATATTATCTTCCCATGAAACATTTATCTGTTTTCTTACTGATGAAATTTATGTAAATCCGGGTTTAAATTACAAAGGTGGAAGACTGCAGAAAATGTCAATTTTCAAGCCAAAACTATTCAAGCATTCATATCAACATCTTTATTTTCAAAATAAAAAGAAATAGTTGCCTCAGTTCCCATGAAGAATCAAACAGCTGATGACCTTTATTGTCATACTCTGAAGGTCCTAAAATTGTTAAATGACTGATAGTACAATAATTTATATTTAATTTCTGGCAACAATAGAACTAATAGAAGCATGTTCACCAAGATATGACAAAGAGACCATGTAAACTGCATCTCAAATCCTATTCAACCTAATAGGTTAATCTTTTATCAATTAATAATAAGTTATTCTTTTATCAATTTATAATAAATTATTCCTTTATCAATTTATAATAAATTATTCTTTTAGCAATTTATAATATGTTATTCTTTTATCAATTTATAATAAGTTGTGCTTTTTAATAATAAGTTATGCTTTTTAATAATAAGTTATTCTTTTAAATAATAAGATATTCTATTTAATAATAAATTATTCTTTTTAATAATAAGTTATGCTTTTTAATAATAAGTTATTATTTTTAATAATAAGTAATTCCTTTTGATAATTAGTTATTCTTTTTATTTGATACAGTTCAATTGATGAAATCTGTTAGAAATAATCGGTTTAATGGGGAAAAAAACTCTAGGATGTAACACTAATGAAATACAAAATGTATAGTTTTCTAATTATTTATATGTTTATGACGTATTTTTTTCTGAAAACACTGGAAATACATTTTCAAAATCAAAATGCATGCTTTGAACTGATGTTCTAACATTTAAATTGAGTGAAAGCTTTTTTTATGAAATATAATTTGTTTTGCATGTGCAATTTTTAACAAATATTTATATTAATTGATTGTCAATATTAAAAACTCATTCAGGAATGAGTAACTGCAGAAATGCTTGTGCTTCTGTTGTGTCTCCGAATAGGAATGGGCATTTCCTACACTAAAAACAGAGCTACGTATAGGCTTTCTACTGTGACGTCACGAATTCAATGTTCAGGCCTGCAGAGCGATTGTTTGGTTTCTTTTCGCGCATGGCCTCATTAGTATCTACTTATACGATCCCATGCCTCAGGATCTTAAATCTAATCATATTAATTAATCTAATTGAAACTTAAAAGGTATAATTTTTAAGATTGAAGTTAATATTTAAGATGTATGTTAAGCGCTTTGGTGTTTTGATTTAGATGAAGGGTTCTGTATCTAAAGAAAACTAAAGTGGATTATGAAAAGAAGCAACAGAAACCTATTGTGTTAGGATTTAAATGCAGACCGTTGGCATGTTAAGAAATTTGAAGATTTTTCGAAAGAAAATCTGAAATAATTCTCCAAACAGTAAGGAGACTTGTATGACAAGGGCAAAATTTCTTTTTTTTAATTTTTAACCTTGAACGAATTTTAACCCCTGAATGACCGCATAATTTTTAAGAAAACAATAAAAAAAGTCCTTTTTTTATTCAAGAAAATTGTTTTAAAATAAGTGTATGAAAAATATATGTAATCATTTTTAATTTTTGGAATTTTTTTAGCTTGAAATAAAGAAAAGTTAAAATTGCAGAAAAACCAACAATCAGGGTTATTGTGACAACCAACTATCTCCAATTACATTATAAATAGTCTGTTACTGCCATCTGGTATGTAAAATAAGAAAATTGTAGTTAGTAAAATATTTTTCAGGGTATAAGAAATGAATTGTTTTTAATCTTTTTGGTGCGTTACTCTTGAAAACTCAGCCCGGAAATATCACGGGCATGAGAAATAGAATGCGAAACCTCACTCTATGATTTTGACGGGAGCGAGAAGGAAGGGGTTAGATAAATATTGCATTTGTTCTCTTCTTCTAAACATTGCGATGTAAATTTTTTACCATCTAAAATATTTGCAAACATTTTAGAGATACATATATTTCTTTCATGTGTTTAACACAGAGAAAAACCTCAGGTCATTCAATTGTGCACATACAGACGTGTTATAGCTTATACTGATATTCAAAATAAAGAAATCGGGTTCATCAGTTTATTCATTTCGAATTACTCGATTTTTTAAACTATAAAATAATAAATGAAATTCATAATAATTATACTTTTTTCTCTAAAAACTAAAAAGTATTTGTAGGAACTTTAAAGTTCATCAATCTTTTAATGTAAGGGGGGTTGGTGTAGATTGATCCGTAGAATCAGTGATATGATCCATAGATTTTGACGATTGGAATGGCTCAAGATGTTCCTATCCCGTCATATATATGTCACTGTAACCCTTAGCACACGGTATATTTTTCGGCAATGTTTATTCAAAAGTTAATTTAAAACTGAATAAAATCTCTAATCTTCTCGTCTAAGTAAATATTAATCTAAGTATGTGTTGTGTGATTTCCTTAACTAGTTACGTTTTCCTGAAAGGGAATCTAATCCAAAGGTAGGAAAAAACATTCATTTTTCTGAACTATATTAAGTTTTGAGGTGATTTAGTTTTGTTGTTGCGTGACCACTTGTTTTAAGTAAAAAGGGCTCTTGGGGCAGATCGATAAATTGACTCCGGGAAACATTGATACGCGTCTTGTGTGTGTATCAATGTGCCTCAACAGTAATTACTTTCCTAAATCGTCTTCAAAAATGTAAAAGAAACCGTAAAAATGAACTATCTAAGAGAAACATGCAATTAAGTATTTATTTGAAAAATGAAAACGGTTTGATTTCATTGCAAAAATGAAAAGTATTGTTGCAAATTAAGTTTAATTTTTTTTTTTTTTACAAATTTATAAAAAAAATTGGAGAAAGAAGTTCTACTTAAACTTAATTAATATCATCGAAAAGATAATTTTTTGCATTTTTAGATCGTGTGAAAATTATATTTGTCCTATATTATTTTCGTAAGTCACCAAGGAATCACGCGAAAATTTCCCTTAATTTTTAATTAATTAAAATTTTCAAAAACGGCTTCTAGGTACACATTCCCTTCCTTCCAAGTTTTTTTTTAAATCCATACAAACCCATTTTCCTTTATTATTTATAGAGATAATATTTTAATACATAAATAAATCAAATTTTCTATAACCAGATGAATGTAATTTATCAAAGAAAAGCATCCATTTGAATAATTTCCTTATACTTCGTAGATTAAAAATTGAGTTTTGTCTTCCTGAAGTCTCTGATAATTTTTTTCTTTGCGACTGTCTGCCTCGTCTTTAAAATTTATCTAATGCCCAGTTCCCTATTGTGTTTTCTCTCATGCAAGTGTCATGATCGGAATCATACATTCAGCATGGGCAAAAGACCTCATTGCATTCGTTTACAGGGTCAATACATAAGTAAGTTTTTAGAAAAGTGGTAAGTTATGTCTATTTTCTTTAAACATGTGCTTTGGGCTCAGTTGACTATTCCCTGGTTTTAATATTTAACAAATGTGCCATACACGACTTCAAAAAAAGAGTTATTTTCTTTAAAGTAAACCACCAAGTATACTTTGTATACTGTTGTAAACCACATGAAATGTGATAATTTGCTCTGATCGCGAATAGCCAAAATTTCTATAACTTTGCTGATTTTATGGCAGCTGCAATATCCGGAAGATACCATTGATCCTTACTGAGTGCTTTTTCATAAACAATGGGATTAGGTACTTAATTTCCGTGATTTCCCATAAATCAGACTTCTAAGTATCATCTGGTGAAGAGAAAGAGTATATTGCCAAGCAAGATATTTAGGAGAGATAACGATGTTTTAATATATGAAGTGTTTTTTAATGGTTTGTTAATTTTTTTTATTATTTTCTGCATTCCTGCCATTCATCCTTAAGTAACAAATAATATTGTAATTTTGGAGCTTAATTTTGAATTGTGTTACAATAAGCAAAGAAAATGATTGAAGTTTATATATTTTTAGACTTAAATAACGTTTTGTCATGCATATACATCGAGATCTCGCAATTCACCTCCAAAATAATGTAGGAAGGTTAGGTAGAGGGTTAGGAACTAATAATTTCATATTGAAGTAATTTCAGATATTTTGGAGCAACATTGGATGGAACGTGCCACCGGAAATTCTGGACCGATTTTGATGAAATAAATTGTATTACTCTTAAGAAGATCAGCACTTAACAGCTAATGCTGTAATAAACAGATGAAGAAAAATTTTAAAATTTTAACAATTATTAAAATCTCTCCATTTTCTTTAATTTTTACGATTTCCAAGGCCGTTGCGGAAACGGAAGATATCAATCAATTTACTTACTTTTCTTCCTCGTTGAATTTCTCACCAATTCGCAACTTTTCTGCGGTACAGCGACATGAAAAAGTTTTAGTTTTTTCTGCCCACCCTAATACACATTCTACATAAATTCGCCGAAAATTAAAAAAAAAAATTTTAAAGTAAAAATGATGATAAAAAAAGCGGTTTTCATGAATGCGATCGGGGAATTCGGACTGTTTTCATAGCAAATAAAATGTTCCAGAAGTTATCAAAATTGGCGATGAAACGAAATTTATAGCAGATTTCTGCAACTCAGGCTTTTATTTAAGTACAGTTCGTGAATAGTATCCGAACGCTGCACGTTACTCAGGAGCTAATTATCGCACATTAAAACCAAAATTTTCTGCCTTTCTAATATGTAGTCCATAAAAGTGCATACAATTTTTGTTTATGCTGAGGGTCGTCTTCATTTTAAAAGTCAGATTTCACACTTTTTTCGTGCAACACACGATTTGAAATGAAAATTTAAATTCTCAAGATTTAATTAGCTCGAATACATATAAAAGTAACTTTTTCCTTGCTTAAATATGATTTAAGATACTTTCAATCAAACGCAACCTATAAAGATTTGTAGGTAGATTTTTGCTAGAAATCCATTAGTTTGCCCAAGATTCGTTCGGAAATCAATTTGAACATATTTGGAAGACTTCTATCTCCAAACCAATATATTTTATTTTTAATTGTTTATTCTCGACAATTCTGATTGGACACGCTCGTTCACTTTGTAATATTTAGTAGTTAATGATGCGTTGTAGCAGCGTCAGGCTGTTAGTAAATTTTGAAGCAAATATTAAATATATTTTGTTGCCGATATTTCAAGATATAACGTTTTGTTCTTTTTAAGGAAGCTTCAGTATAAGTATATAATGAAGAAGAGGATTCTTGGAGATTTTCCGGTGAGCAAGATAACTTGGAATGACTTCTTTTTATATTGTGATTAGTCTTTCATATGACTTCAGCAATTTCTTTTTGTTAAGAAATAATATAATAGTGATATGAGGAAATTTAAGTAACGGTTATCACACTGTAAGTTGCTTTAAAATTAATTTTCATATATATATACACAGGGTGATTATAACAAAAAACTTTACCGATATATTCCCCCCTCCTTGGCGAGTACACCGTTCGAAGTAACGGGATAAAATTTTCAATGCTGACATGGTAGATATTTGCTCAAGAATGATGTGAAAACATCAACTCTCACAGTCACGGTTGCCGTCACAGAATGTCGAAAATCTTAAACGACAAAACCTACTTTTTTCACTTAAACTTGTTGCTTACAATAAACAACTTAAAATGGAGTTGGAACGGCATTTGTAGCGCGAAAAATAGTGGCTATAGACAGAGACGAAGAAAAAAGTGACAACAATCAATAAAAGACATAGAAGCAATAGCAAGTTTCATAAACTTTCGACGCGTCTGCCCTCACAAACGATGACATTTTATATGCGGCAGATGATGGTAGAACTACAGCAAGTAGATGCGAACAGGAATGGGTTGAATCTCACATTGAATGGGGAGTGAAACTACTAGTGCGTTTGCATCACGATATTCTTCTATCACCCGGTGCATTTCTGCAACACCCTCACCGGAATGGAAGGTCGTCCAGAATCAGATCGAACACTTCTTAAAATTTTCATAGCAAATCCCGCACAGTTTGCACAGAACACGGACATCATCTTAGCAGGTGGTTTCTACTGGAGATACCAACGGCTCTGCGGCATTTGGTTCATTCAGGTAATAAAGCTTTACCATTTGGCCCCGTTGTTTCGTTGCAAGAGGCAAAGGTAATGTGACCATACGTCCCGGTTCGAACGGGACAGTCCTGTTTTTTGGTAGCCTGTCCCGATGTCCGCAAGCACAGCTTCGGGACGCAAAATTGTCCCTTTTCAGGAAGAGAGCAACTAACGATAAAGATTTCATACAATAACAGACCAAAAATTAAAAAAAAATCCTACGATAATCGCTGATGACGGAGCATGCGCTATACTTGTCACAGACATGTAATTTGGTCAGAAGCCTGCTATCTCCAGGGGTGTAGTTGAGCTGGAACGTCGTTCCGAAACTGCTTTTTTTCACAAGAAATAAATAAGAAAAAATGTTAAAACAGCGCGATTTTTGTCTCCCAGGTTAGAGCGTTCCAGTACTGTTTTAGAGCGTCCCAGCATTGCTTATTTTGCGACCACACCACTGGCTATTTCACTCTTAGTTCTAACTTCATTACGCCGCATGAAGAAGTGACAGAATGAAATACTGGATATGTTACAACTGAAATTTAACAGGTGAAATTTTTCAAACACTTTCAAGACAATAATTTATATCATACGAAATTTCGTATAATGATTGAATATATTCTATGTCTACCCGACAATAATTTACCCGTCGAAAGGATCTTTTTTCTAATAAATAAGTTGTGGACGAGCTAAAAATTGCAAGTCGCAATTTATAAAGCAACGGTAATTAAGAAAGTTAATTTTAAGATATCCTGCCAAGGACTTCATCTTTTCATAAATCTACAACACATATACTGAAGCAAAAATGTATGTTTCAGAAAAATGCAAGATCACATCAATAATTTGTCTTCCAGCGTCTTTTCATTAATAAATAAAAACAAGAAATATGTGTTTTCTTAATTTCACATAATAAATCCTAAAAATTAAAAAAAAAATGCCAGTTTTGAGACAAAAAATAATTGGTCACTTAAGGCAAAGGACAAGAAATCCAGACTCATAAGTCAAAACCATCAACTTTTTTTCTTAGCGTAGGGTGATGACATCAGCCAAGACAGTGTCCTACGTCAGGGCTGAAAATCTGCATACCTTCGTATTTTGCTCTGGTTCGAGAGATATTCAGTAGGCGCTCAAAGCAAAAAGCTTGGTAAGGACTGTGATGTCAAAGGAAAAACAATTCGTACTCTGGTGAATGCCATGGTTGTTTTTTTCGCTTTTTATTGTCTCTGCGCTGCCATTTTTCATGCTAAAAATACAATTCCAACTCCATTTTAAGTTTTTTTACTGTGATGATGACGCGTGAAAAAAGTAGGCGTTGCCTTTTGAATATTTCGAAAAAATATCCGTAACTGTGAGAGATGAACTATTGTTTTTCACATTATTCTTGAGAGCATACATAATAATAGGGGAGTGTGGGGTAAAAACGGGTACCCTTTATTCTCGCGCTATTATTTTTCCTATCTAGCTGACGGAAACAGATCTAAACTCTACTTGTCAAGAAAAAGGAACAGTCATAGTGGCGTGTATATCTGTTGAATTCACTGCATCTGTGAAGGTATATTTGTTTTAAGTCGTCAACTTTCTAATGTTCGTTTCATTTTAAATTATCCTTAATTAAAAATCATTACAGTTATGCAAACCATATTATATCAAGATTATTATAAGTTTAGTAAGGATTCTTACCCAATTAAAAATTAGGAATTTACTCAAATAATCGCACGGTTCTATTGCGTTTTTTGAAACTCTGCACTCGGGGTAAAACCGGGTACTCCAAGAGGCGTAACACCGGAACAGTCAGTATCGATGAATCCACCGATTAAGACGATAGAAACACATCAGTCTTTGATTGTTTATATTTTGATGTTGTATTTTCTAATTTAAATAAAAAAGAAGGGTTGATCCAACGTAAAAGCTGCCTTCGATGTGCCCACGAAAGCTGCAGTGGTGCGGTGGAAGAAATCAGCTGCTTTAAATGTGAATTCTGTAACTAATATTCTGAAATTCTCATATAAAATAAAAATGATTGCAACTTTCCCACTGAAAATCGAGTTTTCCTTATTTCTCATAACGTTTTCATGTGTGTCTGGTTTTTCCCCACTAACGGGGAAAAAACTGGTAGTTTGACATTTTTTTTATAAAAAAGCATTGATAAAAGAAATAATGAAACTGTGAATTTTCTGAAAATATATATTGTACTCCGACAAACAATGAATATTTTAGTAAAATTTGACAAGATCTATGCCGAATATTTTAGCTCCAACTCTCCTTCGAACCTTAGCCACCCGGTTTTTCCCTACTATTCCCTACTTGCATTCAAAATTTTATTCCGTTCCCTCAAACGGTATGTTCGCTAGGGTGTCACATATTAGCAAAGTTTTTTTATATAATCACTCTGTACAGTGGCACTTGACAAATTGGAAAGTTTCACACTCATGTCGTATTTAATTAGAATTTTTTTTCTAGTCCTTGAAATTTCCTATTAAAATAAAGATAAAATATTGTCTAGAATTCTTATATACTTTGGTTAATTCAATGTTATATCCAAAAACAAGCTAGTTCCTAAACAATCGAAAATGCAGTTATGATACTTTCATTGCAAAAAGGAATATCTCAGAGTTTCGGAATTGTGGAGAAGTGTCGTGATGCGTGTGTAGGTAGTCAATTGAGTCAAGCGACTTCTTTGTTCTGTCATGAATGCAGTGTGTCCCTTGACTTGTTAAATTCGAATTGATGTGGCGCGTACGTCGTGAATATCGTCCCATGTTGCATGAAAACTTAAGGGAACCAGTATCTAGAATCATAAGACATTTTACATTTCTGAAACTCTTTCATATGCTCTTTCATGCAGTGAAATGTCGCAGCCATTTTTTTTTTGCTTGGAACTACAGGACTGAGGAAACCCACCATGACATTACGAACAAACTTTATACAATTTTATCCGCTGCTGGTACATAAATCACATTAATAAATCTTACTACAGATTTTTTAATAAAATAATTATTCTCTTGCATATGAGTATAAATGTGCGTGCAATTTTTCATTTATTTTAATTTATATTGCAGTTAGAAAGTCAAGCTGATTGTGGTAAGTATTCCTTTTTCCATTTCTTTGATAGCATTTAACGATTAATCAGCTTTTCATCCAAATACCTTTTAAGCCTCTAAAGATTTAAAGGGAAACGTATGAAAACATAAAATACGTGTATCATAACAAAGCTTAAAAAGAATCAACTAGAAAAAGCAGATTAAATGTTCAAAATAATACATTTAACCTAAACTTTAAACAGAAACAACAAAATAACAAAATTTAAACAATAGAATTTAGATAATAAAATTTATACAACGATTAAGTAGCTCACAATTGCAGCAGCATACGAAAAACAAATAACAATGGAAATCAAAATCATTCAAATATATTAAAAAAACTAATATAAACTCAGAATCGAATAAAACAAACTAGGAATGCATTCTAGTCCATTTTATCAAGAGCTAAGGACTTGATTCGAAATGGATTCAAAATATTTGGGTAATTTTTCTATAAGAATCTCTTGCTTTGCTACAAATATAGCTTCTCTTAGCCCGAAACTTCCCAACAAAAGACAAAGGCGATCTGTACATATATAAAGGATTATTTTATGTATCATAATAACTTTTACTTACCCATTTAGGTGTTATACAAAGTATTCAAATTTCTTATTTAAAAGTTCCGTTTAACAAATGGAATGTACAAGTGCATTCTTTCACCTTCTTCTGATATTCCTCTAATTTAGCTACACTTGCACAGCAACAAGTGTCACAAATTTAATGTAAAAAATAAATATCTTCCTCCTCATCAGAGAGATAATATTGATTTTCAATATTGCTTAGAAAAATATAATAACTTTCGTGAAGCAGACATCTTTCTACTATCAAAAGTGTGTCCCTTTTGAGACTTGTTATGGTGAAATATATAGTTGCTCACTTTTCTAAAATGTTTGAAACGCAGCTATATTCTTAAAGAAACAAAATATAGAGAATCGTTACTGAATTTATAGAGTAAGTTATCGGTCGGATGAAGTACATAATACTCCATTGGAAAAAAATCTATGACTGCAAATGATACTACTTTAAACCGCACAAATCCATAATACAACACTGAATAACTTTTTTCAAAATGTAACCATAATGTAAAAATAATTTGCTATAACGAGAAATTCATGTCTCAAACATTCGATTTATCAAGGTCATGGAACTTTCAAATGTTTATTCAAGTATTTCTCCAACAGTTCTAAGCATGTTTAACTCTATTATTAATCAATAATCAAATAAAGAATCAATAAAAGCAATTCCATAATTTTTATTTATGCTCATTATAGATTCCTATTTTGTGACTTCCTCAGACAAAGGAATTTCTTTAAGTCAAATCTATCAAATATATTGATGTATAATAACTCATATGATCTACGAAAATAAAAATAATTTTTTTTCTCTATATTACAATTCCTACAAAAGCCTAAAAATAATGCAGGAAAATAAGCAAAAATTTCATTAGATTTCATATCCTTCAATTAATATATTTATTCAAAAATAAGTTTTGCGGGCTTTATTAAAATATATAATTAGATTAAAATCAGTAAGTTATTTATTTTATTGTGAAACTTTGGGGAAATTAATATTACTAAAATGCCTTAAATAATTTTAAGTTGGAAATTACTCATTAAATCAACGGATTTTCATTCAAAGGAAAATCCTTTAGTTCAATTTCTAATAACATTATTTCTTCGACAGGGCTTTTATTGAAATCTATGTAAAAAATACTGAACTCACAGTGATTCGCCATGTTCCTCTCTATGGCGTAAGTACTGATCTCAAAAGTATTTTCTTATAAATTAAAAGATAGTACAGATAGAGATTTTCAACAGCTTCGTAGGAATAAAATATAAATCTTACCGGATATTGCTCAAAATATGATAATCTGTTGTCTATTCTGCCCAAATTGATTCCTCACAAACTGTTGTATGGCTTAACGCATTGTATAAAAAAATATAGCTGGCCTATTAAGAATTTAAAAAAAATACATTGCACAAATACAATACTAGAAACCGTTACCCCTCCTCTTCCCCTTTCGTTATCTTTCCCTACAGAAAAAAATATAATTTGGGAGGAAAGAATATGCTTTGACACTAAAACAGATTTCTCACGCACATTGGCAGAGTGCTTAAGAAAAATATTAAAAATCATGAAGAACGAAGATGATGAATCAATTGACACTTACTTTCGTTTTGAAAAATAAAAAAATATAAATACTCAATTCCAATATTAAGTATGGAAAAGAAAGAGACATTTTAACGAAAACGAAAGTAAAGATCTCCGAGAAGTGGAAAAATAAATTAATTCTATTTATTATAACTTCTATTTGATGTTAACGGAGTTCCGCGTCGATGAATCAACACAAAATAAATAAAGAGAAGAAATTGCTAAATTCAGCTAAAAATACCATATCATAACTCCTGTTTTGATATTAATTCATCAGACAATCGTAACAGATGTCGTGTGTAGTGTATCCTAATTTGTAGACGTACAGTCTGAACCTTGGCACGTAGCCAAATCCCTGAGCGTTACCGATTTCGGAGAGTAATTCTATTATAGATATACGTGGATTTCAAATTATTTTGAAACACAAAGCACATCAGCATATGTATAAATGGTTCTTAATCATTTGAGAAAAAAAAAAGTTCAAGATTTTTCAAATCATCTTAATTTTATCTCCTATTATTTCATTCAAGTCTTTAATCAGGCACTTTACTTTATTTCTATTATGACCGTCACAATTATTGAATCTTTATTTGTAGAAGCCATATGATTTAATAATAATAAAATGCTGAGAGTTTTTTTAAAGGTTTTGTTTTACCAGGTAGATTTCATACATTTGTAATGTGACTTAAATTGAATCTTACTATTTCATAATTTGTTATGGAAACGCCTCTTTAGAATGTGAAAAAAAAACGTAAACGGAATTCTGGATAAGAATATTGACTCACGTGGTAACACGCGTTTTACTGATTTCCATCGATTGTTTGCGACGAATATGCGTGAACACTCACAACTAGGCATTCAGGTTCAAAACTCTCTACTAAGCATGATGTGGAAATTTGAAATGGGGAAGGGATTCATAAGTATTGTCCTCATTTCTTGCTGTATAGTGGTTGTTAAGGTGCTTGGCAAGCCTTAAGCTTCAGCTATTATGAAGCTTCAAAATTAGTTGTAAAAGTGATAAAATAAAGCCAAAATAAACAATCTTAATGGAATTTTAAGGCCAAGAATTTTCCACTTTGCTTAAGTGATATTAATTATGCTGCATTGATTGATTATGTTTGTTTTATTTTTGTAGAGTGGAGAACTGTTCAGTCATATTGGCGGGTTGCTCGGATGCTGGCTTGGAGTCTCCGTGTTTACTTTCACTGATATTATCGAAAAGGTTTTCTGGAAAGCAGTTTCTCGGAAGATGAATAAAATACAGAAATCGCCAGCTGCAGAAAGTCTCGATTGAACTGTTTATTAACTGTTTAAATTGACCGGAACCGAGCGAAATGAGTTCTTCCAAACGAAGGCACATATCAACTACTTCTACAATCCTGGCACGATAGTATTCAGATTGTTACGTAAGCAACGCATCACAGAACTGTGAGTTATTAATTATAACGCCAGCAGTAAAGTACAAAAATAAAAATTCCACTTCAGAAAAACAGAATTCAAATAAATTTGCCTCATGTTTTATTCTGCAGCACCGATTAAAAGATCGAATCAAAGTTGTATTTTTTCTTCAAGTCTATCAATCTGCTTAGTTCCCAATATAAATTTTATAATTTGATTCGAGAAGAAGTGCGAGTCCATTGAGGAACTGCTAGATTTATCTTTCGCTGTAAAGAAATATTTTGTCAATAAAATCCTTTAAGCAAAGTGCATTTAAATGATATATTTTCGCTTTAGAGATTCGTCGAGTTACACTTTCGGTATTTTACTCATAAATACTTCGAATTTAGCGTTTCGGTATAGTCACAAATAAAGTGAAATATTTTTCACAAATATACCAACCTAAAATATCATACTCCAATAACTTGCTGATAAATTGACATAGAAATCCATACGTTAAAATATTCACTAATGAAATGATTGACAATTATCTCGACAAAAGAAGGGCTCAATTTTGGATTTGGAATTTGGCAAATAGCTTCTTGAAAAGTCAAGCTTTCGTTTGAAAGGTTAATGTTGCTAATGTTAGGTCTCCTTGCCAATAAAGTGCAAATAATAAAGTTATTTTTAAGTGCTTACAAAAAAGAAAGGAATTATTTCTTATTTTAAGTGTTATCATAAAAAAATAAAAATTGATAAAAATAAATTTTGAAGTCTGTAATGATTGCTAATGAAACTTTAAATTATGTGCGTAGAATATATCAAATATTACACTAAAAACAGTTAAAAGAAACCGAAATATTAAGTTAAAACGGTAGAAATCTATGTAAGTAAGAATTTCAGTTTTAATTTTTTTTATATCTTCTGAAAAATTTAGTAATTCTGAGAATAAGCTAATTCAGATTGCGACACATTTGCTTGAAGTTATCACTTTAAAATCACACGCTCAACATGTGTTAAACAAAATTACATTCTCAACACGTGCTAACGAACTTACACTTTAACCAATTTTAGTGAGTTTTAACATGACCTGGTGTCGCAGGTCTACTTACACACTTATTTCATAGAATGGAGATTTGATTCGTAGAAACGAAGATTCTGCCGTAGGACAGACGGGCACGATATTTTATTTTCTAACTCAACACAGCGAACAGAAAGAAATGCATTACAAAATAATTGTGATCTAAAAATTTGTTGGAAGAAGAAATTATATTAAATAACAATCAATGTTTCTAATTTTCTTTTACTATTTATTCATTCAGAAATGTAGATTTATAAAATATATGATGACTTTTGTTAGTCTATTTATAAAAACTAGAGGTCGCCCAGAGGTCGAAATTCGACCGTAATTCATTAAATTTTTAAGTTTGAACGTTAATGAGGTTATTTTTTATTGAAACAAAATAAACCGGGCGATTAAAAAGTAAATGTTGTCCGACTGTTGACCACAGACTTTTATGTTTTTGACATTCAGTATGAACGTAAACAATGAATGTTTTATTTTATTTAATTTAATGTATTAGTAATACATACTATATATAAATTCCTTAGGGGCAATCTCTACTCTGTGCGACTGTTTGACCACAGACTAATATGTGTTCGACATTGACAGATTTAAATCATCCGCATTTTGCATTTCACTCCGAAGAGTTTTTTTTATAAATGATCAAAATAAACTCCCTTTTGGAGTGGATTTCACTGCGGGGGAATTAAATCAATTACAAATCATCCACTCCGCATAAGCTCCTGAAGGGAGGCCAGACCTAGGAACAATCAGGAAACAGCGAATGCAGCCTGCGACAACATCGATGTAGTGCAATGGATCAGCCATACGTGTCGAACGATGAGCAAACTCGGAGAAACCGGCACACAGCCACAAAATGGTGAAAATTACCTATAAGTTCTATCAGCATTACATAAATTTTATCTTTCTGCACTCCTTCTCCATATGAACTTCAACTATGCCAAATCTCACACTCCTCCGTGAGCGTAATTTTCATAAAAAGGGGTAGAAAGTTTTCTCTTCACGTATTAATATATAGATATTATGTGATATACCCGGCGTTTTTGGGGATAAAAATATTTTGAAGTATATATTGTTACAAAAATCGTTCTGTTTGTGTATGGTGTAAACAGTCTAACACGCAGGATAACGAAGAATGAAGGTTTATTCACAAATATGCATTAAAACACGTAGCACAAGTAAAAGGAAACAATAGATATTGCACAGATTAGCAACGTATACAGACAAAAATTCACAGGTAATAACAGTTCAGCACTTTGAGACTTTGCAACACAAACAGACGCAAATCACTAATAACGACAATAACAGCACTTTGAGCTCATCAGCTTTCTATCTCGCACTGTAAACGAAACTCCAAAGTCGTTCCAGTCGATCAACCCACACTCTCTGATCCAAGCGCGGCCCTTATATACTCTCCCCTACACGCCGTGACGTCACGCAGAGTTTTTTCGTACATTCAGGCATATTTTCTTTCCTAATAGAGATATCGAGAGAAGGTCGCATTTTCTAAAATCATCGATTTGTCGCCAAGATCGCAAATTTGTCTCCAAAATGGTCGCCAAGGTAAGGGGTCCAGGCCCGGGGATCCCATACTTACTAGGGTGAGCCGAAAAGAACTTTTTGTTTTTGTATAGTGCGGAAAACTTGCTTCTAGGGTAGATAAGTAAAATGCAATTTTTTTTTCTTTTGCTTACATCTGCCTGTAGCGCATCGACCTTAAACTTTTCGAAAATATTAGATTTTCATAATTTCCCTAAAAACTGGAAAAAAATGAAATAACTTCTATAACAAGTATCTGTAGGTATAGTTTAGTAGAACAAAGTGTAGGAAAGATAAATAAATGAAAAAAATGATACATTTTACAATTTGTTAATAGCGCATTACACTCAAAAAACGTATATTTTTACAAAAATTTGACAAATTTGCATTCATACAAAAAGTTGTTTCTGATTGCGTAAAATTTCAATTTGTAATCAAATGCAGTCCTTTACTTTCATTCAGTTTCTTTTGACACTTTGAAATAAGATTTGCTTCAAAAACTTGGTATTAAAGATCTTGAAAGAAGTTAGTTCTTAAAAAATCATCTCTGGAATTGGAACCGACGACTCTTTGTGATGCTTCGGTTACCAGCAACACACCTCGTTCCACTGCTTGGGTGTGACATGGGAACTTATAAAAGTTTCACTCAGTCGCTGTTCCACCTGATTGGATCCAAGATAAAATCTTTTAATTGGCTAATCTTCGCAGCAAGTTGGTGGTGAAAGTGAAGTAATGTTCCAGTGAATTATTTCAGTGTCGTCTGTAGCTAGGAAATTGATTTTCGGTGGTTGGAAACCCCTGATTGACTTTCTTTTAGATGCTAAGTTTCTTGTTTTTATAATTCTTCTGAAACCTAACTCTCTGATATGCCCCCTCTTATCTACTATCATACTCAAAAGCAAGTTTTCTGGATGGGTAAAAAATGCATTTCTCTGAATTACTGGGTCAATGACTTTTAACCACTTTTCTGGGAGGAACCTTGTCGATTTTTTAACTTGAAATACATGTTCTGTTCCATTTGTGAAGTACTTTCTTTTCTTAATATGAAACCGTACAGGCATATATGACTTTAGGATAAAAGAAACTAAGGTTTCTTTGTTCATCACGTTGCACCCACTTCTAGGTCTGCTCAAAATATTGCCTATAGCATTCTTTCTTATTTCACTGAAACTGGATTTTTATTACATGAACTGGAACGTAATTGAATGTGATGAAACCGTTACCAATACGGGGTGAAAATGGGTGTTATTTGCCAAATTATAAAACAAGTTAAAAGACCACTACAGTGTGTGGGGGGTGCCTCTTACACTTTAATGAATTGCCATTCCGGCATCTGTTCATAATGCTGAAAAGACTGGACCAAAGTCATTTAATCGTCCGATTGGCACAAAGCTCAGTAAATATGAAAAACTCCCAATTTTAAATTTTTAAATTGCTGAGTGTGAGATTCCGGAAATTGAACGGAAAATTTTAAGCAAAAATCGACTATCTGCTGGACATAAGTTATGCTATAAAATCAGGCAGATCTCCTGACGATTTATCTGTTCGTGAACCTCGTCCACTTTCCCATTCAAGATGGATAACAACGGCAAACAGAGTTTTCCTTTTGTATTAAAGCATTAAAAACCCAACAGATGAACACAAGAATATAGTTTCTTTTATCCTAAACTCATATATGCCTGCATGGTTTTATATTAAGAAAAGTAAGTACTTCATAAATGAACGAGAACGTATATTTGAAGTTATAGAATCGTCACAATTCCTGCCAGAAAACTTGTTAAAAGTCATTGAGCCAGTGATTCAGGGAAATGCATTTTTTGCCCACCAAAAAAACTTACTTTTTAGTATGATAGTAGATAAAAGGGATCATATAAGAGAGTTAGGTTTCAGAAGAATTATAAAAGCTAGAAACTTAGCATCTAAAAGAAAGTCAATCAGGGGTTTCCAACCACCGAAAATCAATTTCCTAGCTACAGACTACACTGAAATAATTCACTGGAACATTACTTCACTTTCACCACCAACTTGCTGCGAAGATTAACGAATTAAAAGATTTTATCTTGGGTCTAATCAGGTGGAACAGCGACTGAGTGAAATTTTTATAAGTTCCCATGTCACACCCAAGCAGTGGAACGAGGTGTGAAGCTGGTAACCGAAGCATCACAAAAAGTCGTCGGTTCCAATTCCAGAGATGATTTTTTAAGAACTAACTTCTTTCAAGATCTTGAATACCATGTTTTTGAAACAAATCTTATTTCAAAGTGTCAAAAGAAACTGAATGCAAGTAAAGGACTATATTTGATTAGAAATTGAAATTTTGCGCAATCAGAAACAACTTTTTGTTTCAATGCAAATTTGTCAATTTTTTGTAAAAATATACGTTTCTTGAGTGTAATGCGCAATTAACAAATTGTAAAATGTATATTTTTTTTCGTTTATTTATCTACCCTACACTTTGTTCTACTGAACTATACCTATAGATACATGTTATAGAAGTTATTTGATTTTTTTCCAGTTATTAGAAAAATTATGAAAATCGAATATTTTCGAAAAGTTTAGGGCCGATGCGCTACCGCCAGGTGTAAGCAAAAGAAAAACTTTTCTTTGCATTTTACTTATCTACCCTAGAGGCAAATTTTCCGCACTATAGCTTTTCGAAAAAGAAAAAAAAACGTTTTTCGGCGCACCCTAATACTTATCCCTTTAAAACTCTCTTCCCAAACATAAGACTATTGAGGCAGGTAAGCGACATTACAGTTTTGTAACAATATTATAACATTTTAAGTTTATTAAAACAGTTTAACACAGCAGCGGCTTTCGATTTTCGTTCGACCACTCCCGTGTTATCTGACCCCATCGGACCTCCCAGCCACAGTTCAGCCCCCCTTTTTCCTTTTGTGTCCCGCCTTGGGACCATCTGTCCCGAATCTAACAATCCATGATACTCCATTTTTCTTCCTCATCATTGCTGCGGCGACAACAGAAGTTCCTTCAGTTTCCGAACAGTTTATCACTCGATAGATCATCAGTTTTTTTGCATACTTCGGCAGATGTTCTACAGAATTTCGTGGAAACTATTACGGAGCCAAATTTATCATATTAAAATTAATGTTTCATCATTAAGTTTGTTCAACTATCTTATTATGTAGTAGAATAAGGACTCGACACATATATATTCATTTTTCATTCATTAATTTAAAACAATAATAACTGTTTGAAAAATATACAGTATATTTTCAACAAATAACATTAATAATACAAAACAGGGTCGAAACAACTTTTGTATGAAAATTATGAACAAAATATGTATGCAGGTTTAAATGGAACAAAAATTAAAATTGAAGGAAATGTAACTTCAGCTAGCATGTAACTAACAGCGATCATAACGCTAAAATATAATTTTCTGATAGTCAGACATGACACAGGCTTGGAACAAAAAAATCTGAACTTCATAAATAATTAACTGTGAAAAACATAATTACCGAAAAGTAAAATTAGTATGATAAATTAAATAATAAAACGAATAAATTTCTACAAAAAGTGCTTGAGATGTTAAAAATATTGTGGAATTATTATATAAAAGAAAATTAATAATGATAAAATCTGATGCCGAAAAAAGCTAAAATCCGCGTTTCCGCAGGAATGTGTCATATCTCAATAGTATATAAAATGCAATATGAAAACATGAAGACAAATTTACGTGAAGTTTAATATAATAGATGGATTAACTACTTCAATACTAAAATTAAGTTCTAACATAAAAATTATAATTTTTTCTGATTTCTATAAAACACAATTTTTTTCTATAAAGTGTAAGTTTTCTTTCAACACATTTTCAATTCATAGATTGCGAAAATTCTCAGAAAACAAAGTGTGCGTCGATTTTTCAGCAAAACTCACTACAGTCTCCAAATGGATATTTTTCACCATGAATTCTCATGAAACTCATTACATTCTGCACAATTTTCATAGCGTGATTACTGCCCAAGTTTCGCCGTGGAAGTATGCATTGAACTTCACTTCTTCTTATTTAAACAATAATCATCTTATATCGAAATACAGGGTGTATCGAAAGTCATCTTATTTCAAAATGCTATAGTTCCACAAACTATCATTTCTCGTAAACGACCATGAACTGTGCCATTAACACCATCATTTCTCGTGAAATATAAATATTTTTGAATTTTTTTAAGGAAATGAAAATAATTCCCGATGTTATACAATTTCGTCGCTGAACAAGCAACGCCACCTATCTCAATTTTTTGAAATTTCAAAGAGGATGAAAATATTCAATTTTTCGCTACCAATAAAAAAAGATCTTTTGATTTTTTTGCATATGGTAGGAATATTCGGTCTCGTGTGCATATCGGATGTCAAAAAAATTCAGAAGTGGTCGTTATTTGTTGAGAAAAATTCAGTATTTTCCTCCTCTTTGAAATTTCAAAAAATTGAGATACGTGGTGTTGCTTGTTAATCCTTTCGGTCCTAATGGTCATATAAGTCCCAGAGATTATACTTCAATCCCTATTGATAAATAAATCCCACTTTTACTTGGTGCTTTACGTTTTCAGTGTTCTATGAAATTAGGGGGGGGGAGGAATTATGATTAAAGAAATCTGGAAACACTCTGAGATTACAAATGATGGACTTGTGTTTTTCAGCATGCACATTACAGAAGTTTCAATTAGTCTATATGTTTAATTTTACAGTAACTACAACTATATTTATGTCATACATAATTTAAAATAGTTCTTATTAAGTAATCTAGAATTCTTTTTTTAAATTATATCTAAGAAATTTTGAATAAATTCTTTTTCTGGAATATATTGTCCCAATCGTATTTAACAGTGGGACAATGTATCCTATCAGTGTTCAAATTACTACAAGATTATTTTTAAAAAGCTGTAAAGTTGCTTTCCTGACATGCTTATCTTATGGCCGGAAAGAAAGTTTTACAGGAATAGTCCCAGTCGATTATACAAGTGGGTCATATTGTCCCAGGAGATTTTCAGGGAACGGGAAATGTGAAAAACTTTAAACTCATAGTATACTTCTTTTAGTATATCAACATTAAATTAAACTACTTTTCATGAAAAAAGTCTTGTGCTTTAATCATGCAAAAGTCAGGACGAAAGAGTTATATATATATTAGCGACGATTTCTTACTCATTAAAATGATAATAATCTATCTGAAAATTTCTAGCACACCTCCACATATAACTGCAATCGTTGTTCGCCATTTATATACAAGCAGTAGAAATGTGTGTCTAATAGAATTTTGGTTGTCCATTTATAGTATTCTCCTGGTGACATTTGTTGACTTTTTTCGCCCTCATGGTCTCTCATGGTGTCAACTTGAAGATCTCCACCGAATTCAACAGGTAGCAGAGAGCGCGGGAAATAGTCCAGCAGTTCTTTTACTTTACGGTGAAAAAACACCTGTAAAATTGAAATCAGATTTCTATAAGAGGAATACATTTTTCAGGAAATATAAGCGTTAAAACTTATTATACAAAAAGTCTTAAAGTTAACAAGAAAAGAATATTCGAAATAATGAATTATCAGAACTATTAGTTCAAAAGATGCATGCGATATTAACGAAAAAATATAAGCTTTTTGTGTGAAACGTCGTAAATGAAGGACGCGTCGAAAGGTTTCTTGTTGGCTTCGGGCCTTTTATTTTTCCTACTGACTATGAATTGTGGTACTTATCCAAAAAACATAAACAAAAATCATAGATGATGCATTACTTCGTGCTGCCCTCTATTGGCACTCCGAAGAGCTAATTAAAAAATTCATTTCTATCTTTTTGTATTAGTGCAGAAATCGGCAAACTGCGGATACGGAACCACATGTGGCTCTTTTAGTACATGATTGCGGCTTTTTGTTAAAAAAAAATATGTGTCATATTCATCGAATTCTCGAGAAATTTAAAAACAAAAAAAACTTACTAGAAACTATATGTTTATCATATTCTTTATGAAGAAATTATTTTAAATTTATTATGCATACAAGATAAGATAAAGAAGAATTTTATTAAATCCAAGAATACTGTTTGATGAAAGGAAAAAGATAAAGTATATTTAAGATTACTAATAATAAATGATTGAATTCCAGTGTAACTTCCTAGTGTACCTTTAGCAAAGCAAAAGTAAATTTATTTGAGCAAAAAAATATTACGCTCCATTCCCAAAATTACATGTTTTATAATTCAAATTGCTGTTTTCGGTTCCTTTAGTTTTATTTTAGAAAATATAATTGTAAAAATGGCTCTTTAGGAAAAAAATATGTGTATCCCTAGCTTAGTGATTTCTTTGGAATTTGTTTGGCTGACTGTGAAAATGTGACCAGTGATGGCGAACCTATGACCACGGGACAGACACTGACCTACGAGGGCTTTTCGAATGACCAACACGCTGTTTTTTATAAACACATTTTTATATCATAAAAGAGAGAATAGACAATCGAAAATATCAAAAAATTAAAGTATAAATGTATAAAGTCGAATTTGTAAATGTATGTATATAAAGGGGAAAGTGGGGTAAAACGGGATACATAAGGTTTGAAGGCCTGTTGGAGCTAAACCATTCGACATAAAGCTTGTCAAATTTTACTAAATTAGTTTTATTTATCAGAGTTAATATATCTCTGAAAAGTCACAGTTTCATTACTTTTTTATTAATGTTTTTCTGTAGAAAAAATCAAAGTATCGCGTTTTATCCCACTTGATTTTCAGTGGAAAAGTAGCATATTTTTTTTATTTTATGAGATAAATTAAGAGTAAGACAATTTTTAGAAAATCATTGATAGAAATAAGGAATATTTAATTACTTCAAAATAATGAAATTTTTCAGTGGTATTAATCACAAAGAAAGGAGCCTCATTATAAAATATATTTATCAGTCTAAAATAGAACTATTATTCTTTTCATTGGTGAAACGGTTTTTACTATATTAATCCCTTAAGGGTCTCGTATTTGTCCCTATCTAATAAGATGACACCTCCTGTTTCGGAAAGGAGATGTCGTTTTCATTCATCTAAGAATGCAAAGAATACTTGAGATGCTTGTGGATTCTACTAATTTTTATGTCAAAGTAGAAAGTTAATTAATGGTTAGATTTTAGTTTATAAGCGTAAATATCCGATAATTCGATGCACGTCAATATGACGGGCGCGAAACTTGAGGGGTTCACAAAAAATCCATTTATTCCTCAATGAAATTTTATTAACCTGCAATTTGAAGCAGGGAACATGTGTCAACAAATAGCTTTCCTGTTGTCTTCCACTTCATATTGAATAATTTACATTATTTCCTTAGGAAATAAAATTTGATTTATTAGACTACAAAATAGATTTATATATCACATTTTGTTTCGGCTCCGAAGCCGGTGTGTTCCAGTTTTAATCCATATTTCACTGAAATATCATCCGTGTAAATGTGCTTGGTTCTCGTTGAATTTGACATCCAGGGTGAAACTACCCCTCGTTGGTGTAATATGGGAATATGGAGAGAGGATTGTTATTTCAGTTGCCGTCTTCGTCATCTGACCGCGGATAAATATTATGAGATACATCCAAAATAGCACTCGTGTTGAGAAAACATCGAAAAGTAAAATCTACAAAAACCAGAGATGTTCTAAATAAATAAAGAGCACAATTCGCATAATTACCACCAAATTGACTTTGAAAAAGGTTCTTTTCTACTCGTATAACGTTAAGTAACGTTGAAGAATTTGATCATTAACCCTCCAGCGGGCGCGCTTACGCAAAGTTTACGACATATCGTGCATCGTATTCCGTATATACATCGTGTTATTTTACAAAAATAAATGCAACTTTTATTTATGTTATCTGTATTTATTAGCCTAATCGTAAACCAAGATTTTATGAATAAAATTGCACTTAAATATATAAAATAAGGATGTAAATATGTTATATATTCAAGTGTCTCTTGCAAACTCGCGCGCTGAAAGGTAAAATAAATTGATATATCACACTTTCTTGCAAGACAGTTCCAGGTTCGAATCCCGATTCCACTAAAAGATCCGTCGAGTATGCTGGTCTAGTGCTCATTAAATCCGACATCGTAGTTAAAAAATCCTCATGTTGGTGTCTGGAGTGAAGTGTGTCAGCTCAGATGTCGTCATCGCCACCTGAACCCAGTTCAACAGTATGTAATCCGTCCCAAAAAGCCCTCTTGTGGAGACAATAAAATCGGAATTGACATCAACAAAAACCACTGAAATTTCAAGTATTTTGTTTGTAATTAATCAAAATTTGATTTTCATCATAAATAAATCACATAATCCTCAAAGTTGCACCAAATTCACTTTAAGATTCTTCTTCCCCCATCAAATATAGTTAAGTTTATCTGCGGAAATAATTTTGGACTAAAATTGTAGAATTCCCTCTGATTCCAGGGCGTCCGTCGAAAGGAACTGAAATGAAACAAAGAAGGAAATAGAAAGAAAGTGCACTACTGAAATATATATTTGCGGATCCTACATAGTAGGGAATGAAGTGGCTTCTCATTGACTCTCAGCGTCACGTGACTTAGCTTACTTCATAATGATGTCACAGCAACGCGCTTATGCGGGATTTTTACTATTATTTTGTTTTCCACTATCGCGTCTTGGAGAAATCAAAACTACCTTCTATTTAGGATTTTTTGTATGGTTCTCAAGCAAATGAAGTATACTTCTTTAGAATAAAACAAATAAAGGACGAAATTTCAGAAATGGTAAGTACTTTTTAGCTTCACGACGTCATTTTGAAACAAGCCAAGTCACGTGACGCTGAGAGCCAATGAGAAACGACCTCAATCCCTACTATGTAGGATCCGTAAATATGCTCCTGAAATCTGAATTAATTTATTCCCAGTTTGACATCTTTATATTTCTGATTGTTTGACAAATCGGATGATTATAATCTTTATGTGACTTGATTCAATTTAGAACTATTCATTTATTGATATTTCTGTCATTTTTATATATAAAATGGGAGAAAGTTTAAGGAGATGACCTAGATGTGTCAATTATGTCGAATCTTGTGTTGTAATTAGTCCTCTTTTCGTTAAACATAATTCTCAACAGGAAGAAAATATCGGCTTAAATAGAAATCAGTTACATTAAGATGACTTTCAATTTATACAGCAATAAGAGGATACTCTTATAGAAGTTCATCGAATAGACAATCACAGAGAACACGCACAAAGTAAATACGATTCAGAATATTCCCAATATTTAATGAATATGAATTCCGATAGCCGAAATTTTAACAGCAGTCAAGAATAACAATGCCTGCCTTTCATGTTTCAATCCCATCAAACGAATGAATTTGTTCAATCCTATCCAATTTACCATGAAAATTTCGGATATTGTAGAGAAAGCTTTCAAGAATACAATGGGTCGTTATACAAACAAAGCATTCCACAGACAGGAAGCGTTTAGCAGATACATAATAATATCGAAAATAATTTCGAATTCGATGTTCCACAGCCAAAAGTGAATAATCCTGCCAATGTGTCTGAAGAACGGAGAAATTCTAGAAATCTTCTGTATAAAAATAGAAATTTGACTGATTCCTTGGTCTCCGATCAACGTTTTAGTTTCGACAGCTCCGGAACCCAAAAAGTCAGGGAATTGCAAACACTCAAGATGCAATATCATGCCGAGAACATTGGGCATGCTATTTCCGCAAGTCCGTGAATGGCGGACGTCTTACGAGGATCATCCCCAGACAATGGATATACAACCAAGTGTTGCAGAACCTACTTTTCCACACATACACAGGGCAGTTTTAGCAAGAGAAATGTGTCTCGAAAGAAAAATTTCATTTCAGTCCATCAGACTTTAAATCTGGACACCAAGAATTGTATTATCTTGAAAACACATTTCAAATAGAACACCGTAGCGGATATTTATGTCCTGATTATGCAATTCTAAATAATTCTACAATTTTTAATCAGTTTTTAACAAACAAAGCACACTTTTCCCTATCAATGAGCAAAGGATTATTCCTATGAGAAAAAGACAATGAATAAAATAGACCCTCGAAAGGCGATAGAGGAAAAAATATCCTAAATGCAAAGCCCAAGCCAGTACAGATAGATAAATCACATGTAAAATTAAACGTTGTTGAGTAGAAAGATGATAGAAACTTAACACTTTCGAAGCGGGAAACGTAAAAATAGGTTTTCTCGAATTACCCAACATCAAAATTATGATTCAAGTATTTGATTTACTATTTTATTATAAGTTGGACATGTTAATAGATGTCTGCAGAATACGTGCAATTATTTTTTATGGTATATACATTGTCTAGAGCAACAACAGTAACGGTTTGTCTTTTAATTTGAGCTTGCCTTTAATTCGTATCCCGCACACAATGTGTTAAATGCTGATAGTAGCATTATCATGCAGAATAAGTGTCTTTCCAGAAATTATAATAAAGAAAATTTATTTCACACAGGATCTACAGGATAAAAGGATCTTTAAGTACCAAATTCAATGTAAATCAAAATTAATGGCTGAAAGGGGTTGCCAATAACTTCGTCTCCAAGCAAAAAATTCGTGGGATTATCAAATTCATTATCGAAAACAGAGATCTTTTCCGGCCTCCCTAGCCTTCAACTTCCCCAATCACCGGACATTCCCCCTGCAAATAAAGGAAAGGTATTTCAACATCTGCAGAAAAGAAGACTATTACGAACTAATAGTGTAAAAGTGAAAATGCCTGTGCTGTACATCCTTAATAATATAATAAATGCGAAAGTGTGTATGTCTGTCTGTTTGTTAAGCTTTCACGACCAAACCACAAAACCGATTTGGATGAAAATTGGCAGAGTTGTAGCTTGAAACCCGAGAACGGACATAGGCTAGGTGAAATCACGTTAAATTAATTATTTTTGACTACAGATTAAAAATACTTAACAAAGAAAGCCCATTGACTCCGCGATTCGCGATGAAGATTTTTATTTTTCAATCTATGGTCACGTGATCCTTCAGGAATGCGAAAACATGTGAAATAAATTATTTTTTAAATCAACTATCACGTGATCCTTTTTTCCGCTGTAACTTCGGAACAAATTATCCGATACAAATAATTTTTATACCATCTTAAAGATAAAAATTTTACCTTTGCAATGATATTAATTTTATTTCTGTGACATTTTTCATTCAATTTTTATTAATTTTTTACATTTTACGTGCAGACGATTTTGAAATAACGCAAATTTATACCTACTTCGCTGCTAGGAAACGGTTAGACTTTGAACTAATTTATCTTTGTTTCTGAAAGTTTTGCTTATGTTTATAAATATCTATAAAACAAGGCAGAAATTACATGTATCTGTCTGTCTGCCGGTCGATCGGTCGTTCACAAGAACTCCTCCTAAACGGTGATCGGTAGCGACATGAAATTTACACACAAGGTGCTATTTTCAACTTTCAAAGTTAATTAGTTCTTAAGATATTTAATGAAATAACGAACATTAGCCGCTTTTAAGCCTATTGCTTAGACGTTTTTTGCCAATAACTTCCGAAATCTTTATTAGACAACAATTATTTTTATGCCATTTTAAAGACCAGAAAATGATCTTTTTAATGCTATTAATTACATTGCGATGAAATGTTTTCTCTGATTGTTTGTAAGGTTTAAAAATATTTTTGTAACGTAATTTCTAACAAGTCTTTTTATTCTTATAGAAATAAATTCAAACGAAATTACTCTTTCGCGCGCGGGCTTCTGCCAGTGTTAAAGTTAATATAAGAAAATATTGCTTTCTTTGATCATTAACAACAAAGGAGACTTTACACTTCCGGTTTCCTGTTGTCCTTGCATTTGCAGCTTTTAATGCGGTTACACAGTGATCCAATGACGTTAGTGAATTATTCTCTTGATGTTTTGTTTAAATTTCACAATGAGGTATTACAAAACATCCATCTGTAGATACGGTAATGGGCATTAACAAGGAACATCATATACTGTAGAGCTCTTCAACATCTTAGAATTGTCAGGGCACCTTCCGACAAGCCGAGATTGAATGCCGCTGTGCCAGTACTACTAATACGCAACCTCGATATACCGAGACTGCGCAATGGCACACGGTTGCAAATTACACACCAAGGTCCAAACGTTATGAAAGCTATTGTTATGACTGATATAGGGAGAAGAGAGAGTATTTTAATTTCACGCCTTCCGATAATGCCGAAGGATTTATCATCTCAGTTCAGAAGGTGACAAATCCCTTTCAATATGTCATTTGCCAGGCTCAGGGCCAGATACTGAAAGTGGCAGATGTACATATGGAAAAACCATATTTTTCGCATGGGCAACTATACATGGCGTGTTCACGAGTGTTCAGCCCACACAACCTCTACATCCGTGTAAATAATGTTATATACAAAAGTATATTAGAATAGATAAACAATTTACATAAGTATCAGCATACATGTACAGTACACTCCTGTCAGCCGTCCAATTAAGTATTATCTCCGTCAGAACTATTCCTTTCCCCTTTCAAAATGCAACAAAACATTTACATTCGTGAATTAAAAAAAAGATTAATTCAAATTCTTCGCGCACGAAGTCGCGGGTAACAGCTAGTAGTGTATATATTTCCTTCTTTCTGTTTATTTTGTTTTTCTTAAATAAAATTCCCGTGTCTTGCCCATAAAACCGTTCAGTGACCGGTCTGGTCACGGGTACGGGGGTAAGGGACGGCGTTCTGTTCTGTAAGTCAAAATTAACTGTAAGTCAGGAGGTGACCACATTAAAACCCTTCCACCAAAAAATTACATTAAAAAATAAATAAATAAATGAATATATTGAAATAAATTCTCGATTTCTTCACACGCATGCAAGATAGGCCCATAAAGGCCGCTATTTGTTTCAATCTCCCCTACCTAAATGTTCAGTAATAGAAGAATGATTCTAAAAATCCGAAATATAGTCACTAAATTGCGCAACAATTTTCGCAACTAATTAAAAACTCCCGCTCTTCCAAGTAACTCTCCCTACTCAATTAGCTATACAGTTAAACGTCCCCTCTTGAAGCAACACGGAGGCTATTTTAGGACGGACCTCGTCAGTTTGAACCGCAGTCATATGACGAGGACGACACTTTGGCTGGTACCCTCTCGCGAAACTTCTGCTCCACACTAGCGGGAAACTTCTGCTCCACACCCACTGACTATGATTTAACATGCAAAAAGCCTACATATATGTCGGAATTTCTGTGGTATGGAGTTCGAACCTGGAGCCCTCAGGTATCGAATCAGAAACCCTACCTCTTGGCCACCATGGTCTTAACAACTTTCCCTAACGCGGGACCAAATAGAAACTGTTTAGAGAAGATCATACTATGCTATATCTCAAAATGATAATAGAAAATATCAGTGAAAGATAAGTCTATCATATGTCATGCTTTCGAGCACGGAGCATCTAACAACTTTCAGAATCCGCGTTGTTTGAAATGTGGCAACCCGCACAATTATAATGCTCAATGTTAACATTAAGGATTAACAATCCCAAATGTATTATTTCCGACTAGTAACGTGACTCTACCGCTTGAAAAGATTTTGACCTCCTTTCAAAACCCAGGAAAACTTCTAATAAACTAAAAAAGTCAAATTTATCTAATGACAAAATCGCCAGGTCATGACAATCCACTGTAACGAGTAGAAGAAAAGTGAGGTTCCATTATCCCTCCCCCGAAACATACAATAAACCCTCGTATTCAACGATAATAAGAATTGAATACGCTTCTAAATATTTACCAGTCACAAAAATAACTTTTCTTAAAAGAATGCATTTTTCATTCATGTGATAAATTAAATTTATCCGTGCCTTTTTCACAAACCAATTAATTGAAGAAATAAAAAAAACTTCGATTTTAACTTAACAAATCGAGCTTATCTTCACTTTATCTGAACTCAAATAAACTGCTAAATTAGAAAAAAAATGACGTTAATTCCTATTTCTAAAATATTTAAGATCGCTAAGGATATTTAAAGCTTGCTGTTCCACGTTCGAAACTTGACAGTAGCAAATGCCGCATTTGCGAGTGTTATTTTAAGTATTTAGGGTCGCGGTAGCATAATGGTAAGGTCTCGAGTGGAAGGTTCCATATTCGAAACACGATTCCACTGCAGATCCTTTGTGTCCGAGGCCTGTTGCACGTTAAATCACAGATGCAGTGAACAAACTTCCTCACACTGCTGTAGTGCTGAAGTTTGGAGAGGGGATTGCCGGATCAGGTGTCGTCCTCGTCATATGACCGTAGTTCAAGATGACGAGGTCTGTCCTAAAATAATGTTCATATTGCTTTAAAACGGAACAGTAATGTAACTAAACTATGTAAAGTATGGTTATGGATTAGATCTACCAAAAATATCATCAAAAGATTTTAAATTCATATTTCAGTATCTAAAGTAATATGCTTCAAATGTAAAATAGGAATTTTACCTGAATACAATTCTTTAAAACGTATCCACACAACCATCCAATTTATTTCTTGCAACAATATCCACGATTTAAACTTGATTCACAGAATATTGCAGATTGTAGTGTATATCAATTACTTATATTTTGTTAGTTTTCATAAAATAAATTTCGAATAATTAGATTATTAAATAAATTAATTTATCACATTTGGTTTTGGCTTTGAAGCAGGAGGTTCCAGGTTCGAATTCCGATCCTAAAAGATCCGCCGTGTGTTTGGGACTGGTGCTCGTTGACGGGTCTATTCTGGTACCCCCCGGTTGGGTTCAGAGACGTCACTTTTTCCGCACGTTAACAACGGGAAAAGTGACGTCACCCAACCCAACCGGGGGTACCAGAATAGACCCATTAATCTCACATCGTGGGTCAGACGTCCTCATGTTGTTTTTGGAGAGAGAGGTGTCAGCTCAGATCTCATCCTCGCCATCTGACCGCGGTTCAAGATTATGAGATCCGTCCCAAAAAAGCTCTCGCATAGATACAATAAATTCAACAATTGATGTCAACAGAGCCCCCTGCATTTCAAGTACGTTGTTTGTAATTAATTTAAATACGATTTTCTTGGTAAATTTTTAAAATAATTCTAAAAGTTTCCACCAAATTTATTTTAAAGTAGCTTCTTTTCCAAACGTATAAATTGAGCAGGTTTCTCTGCGGAAATAATTTTATACATAATGTAAAAGAATTTTATGCGATCCCAGGGCTACCGTCAAAAGGAACTGAAATGAAAAAGAGAAGGAAACGCAAAGAAATCTGCAGTTCTGTAATCTGAATTATTTTATTACATGTGTGACGTCCTCTTTGTTCCGAGTGTTTAAGAAGACGGATGTTATATTCTTTGTGAGACTTGGTTTTATTCAAGACTATTCATACACTGCGATTTTTGAAGTCCATTTTCATATATGAGATGGAAGAAAGCTTTTGGAGATTTCCCAGATGCTACAATTACGTCGGATCATCTGTTACAAATTGTTTTTGCTTCGTAAATCAAGCATCTCAACAGCAGGAAAATAAAGCCGTACATAGAAACCGGTTACATCAAACTGACTCTCAATTTCGACACCAAGATTCGAATATTCTAAAAGATATTCATCGCACAGATTATCACGGTGAGCGAGAATACTTACAAAATATATGCGATTCTGGATTATCATCCCAATAATTGATTAATATGAATTCTGAAAAAAGAAATTTTGTCTGCAGTCAAAAATCACAACGTCTTCCTTTCACGTTTCAATCTCATCCAGATAAGGAATTTGTTCAGACCAATCCAAATTACCATGAAAATTTCCTATATTCTCAAGGAAACTCCCAAATGTACAATGCGTCTTTGTACGAACAAAAAAATTCCACACCCAGGACGTTTTTCGCAGATACAAAGAATATCGAAAATAATTTTCGAATTAATTCAGCATAATTTGATGTTCCACAGCCAAAAGTGAATAATCTTGACAGTGGGTATGAAGAACTCGGCTATTCTAGAAATCTGCTGCATAAAAATAGAAATTTCACTGAATCCTTGGTCTCCAAGAAACATTTTAGTTTTGACAGCGCCGGAACCCTAAACTTCAGGGAATTGCAACAACTCAATATGCAATATCAGGCCGAAAACATCGGGCATACCATTTAGGAAACCCATGAATGGCTAACGTCTTACCGGATCAACCTCAACCGTTGGATATGCAACGAAGGGTACCAATACCTCCTTTTCCAGGACAGTTTTCACAAGAGAGATCTGCCTCGAAAGAAAATTTTCATTTCAGTCCATCAGACTTTAAATCTGGAAACCAAGAAATAAATTATCGTGAAAACGCGTTTGAATTAAAACATCATGGCGGATATTTACGTCCAGATTATACAAATATAAATAATCCCACATTTTCTAATCAGTATTCAGCAAAGGAAGCACATCCTTCTTTGAATCAGCAATGCCTACAAGAGACTATGATTCCACACGCTTCCCAACAATTTCAAGGCAATGGAATGATTTCTGAAGAACTCCATAAAACATTTCCAAAGCAAGACGTTCTACCAAGACATGTAGATACAGAACACTCCAGACATATTCGGGCTGCTTGTGACAATCAGGGCATTCAACAATCAATGACTTATACTAATGAAAACTTGTTTCAAGGAGAACATCATGGTAATTATTCCTACCCTGAAAAGACAAATATAAAAAGTTCTACATTTTCTAATCAATATTTAGCAAATGAAGAACCTCTACCTTTGAATCAGCAGTGCCTACAAGAGAATGAGCCTAACCATTCTACCCAAATATATAAAGACACTCGAATGATTACTAAAGAACTTCCTGAAACATTTGACGTTCAAATATATATCTACCAAGTATTCCCGATATAGAACATTCCGTATACATTCTGACTTCTTGGAACAAACAGTGCATTCATCAACCGAGGACCTATACTGGTGGAAATTCAGTCTTTTGCCCACGAAATAATACTATTTCAGATATAGAAAACAATCCTCGCCAAGTAAATAAAATATTAGATTTTCTTAAAAATTCGAATTTAGGAATTAATAGTGATGATCAGTGGGACAAGTACCTTATTTCTGGTGAAGATAACGTACCATTCTGCACGACAGGCCATCAGAATCAAGAAATAGTGGCCAAATCAACAGCATCTGATGACCAAAACAGACACAAGGTGAATTTTTTCAATTCATATGCAACAAAAAGTAGCGAGTTTCTGCCCTTGACATTCCCTGTGATTATTCATGATAAAAATATGGCAGATTGTTCGAAAACGTCAAGTTTGGAATTGAATAAAATCCATTGCTCAAGGCAGCAATACGAAAATTGGGTTCAATGTAACATGTCTACAAACGCAGACAGATATGAAAATTTAACTACTTTGCACACTAATGAATCAAATAAATTCCGAGGTTATAATCATTTAACGAATTCGTCTCAGGAAGAAAGTAAATACCGAAGAAATTATAATTTACAAAAAGAGTACAAGGGAAGATTGTCGAAACGTGAAACATTTTCTGATTCCCAGTGTAAAAATAACTTTTTAACTGCGACAAGTTTCTTTCATCTCCAAGTCCATTACGAGAAAAGGCCGTTTACATGCAATATGTGACCTGGCAGTTTCAAACGAAGAAGCACTCTCGAAAACCACATCCGAACCCACACAAACGACAGGCCACATCAATGTAATTTTTGCCATTGCAGTTTCGCACATAGAGCGGCTCTTGTTACACACATCCGAACTCATACAAATGAGCGACCATATCAATGTAATATTTGCCATAAAAGTTTCAAACAAAAAATACATCTCTTGGGACATATCCGAACCCACACAAACAAGCGGCAATATCAATGCAATATTTGTGATAAACGTTTCAAACGAAGAGATTATATGAAAGTGCACATGCAAACTCACACAAGCGAGAGGCCATATCAATGCAATATTTGTTATAAACATTACAAACGAAGAGAATAGATGAAGGTGCACATCCAAACCCACAAAACAAAATGAGAGGCCATAACAATGTAATTTTTGCCCTCGCAGTTTCACATAAAGATCGAATCTCGTAAATCACATCCGAACTCATACAACTAAAAGGCCATGTAAATGAAATTTTTGCCTTATAAAATTGAAACGAAAATATATGTTTAGAAAAACCGACTTGTTCAATACCGAGTTCTTTGGTTCATAAATGCGAAAGGACCTTGTATTTATGAGCTTAAACTTTTCCAGACTAGCAAATGAAATATTTAATCGCTATTTTTCGCTATATTATTATTTGTCAACAGAATATCAATTAAGACTCCTAAGAATATATATATGGAAATATTCTGCATTGAAGCATTCTGAAATGCATTATTTTTTAATTCATATGAAGCAGAAAGTATGGATATATTAAAGTTCAGCATTTTTAAACGTTTTAAATCGTGATGTATTTTAAAGAAATATTTATTAAATTTGTAAAACTGTTTGAATAAATTTATTTATCCAAAATCAATTTTTTATGTTGATGTCTTTTATTGTGTAATTGTTATCATTATCCTTATAAATCTCTCGAGAAAAGAATGAAAATTTCTAGATAACAAATTATCCAATCAGACATCAATTCTCAGTAAATCATTTTGGCACTTTATAGGTCTATGTAGCCTATTCATAATACAATATTTTTTTACATATTAGATGACAATATAGAGCACAAAATAAAGAAAATACGATATAGATTTTAAAGCAAATTTGAGAGATAAACAAATGTATTTTAATTCTTTAAATGCTCAATTTTGAGTATGAATTTTACAAAATTGATTTGAGAAAACCATTTGTTTTTAGATTAGTTTATTTATATCAACGTTCCATTTTTGAACAGCACTAAAGTGAAAGAAAACTTATTGGTGTGAGTAATCTTGTGAGTTTTAAACTCTCCAGATTCAAATTTCTTTCATATTTAAGAACCAGTGTTATTTATGCATTCAGTATTGAGTGGTTGATATGAATAAACTTGAACGTATCACTAAATAATGCGCGCTGATAAAGAACTTTCCATTTCTTTTTGAATATTCCTTTTGCACATCTCAAGGAATGAATAATTTTTTTCTGTCCTTTTAAGGAAATCATCGCTTAAGAAACAAAACCGCCAGTCTCAAATTCTCGAAATTTCAAAGGGGAAGAAATAAACTAAACTTTTCGTGACCAATAACCCATTTTCTGAATTTTTTTCGCATCTGGTAAGAGTATATGGTCTCATGTTAATATCGGAGGTTAAATTTTCAGATGAAAAATTCAGTTTATTCTTCATCTTTGAAATTTCAAACAATTGAAATAGGTGGTGTTGTTTGTTAAGCGACAAAATATGACATTCATAGGGTTTTACTTCGTTTAGAGATATTTATACGTTTTATACCAACCATTGTCAATGTTAGACATTCATCGGGTAAAGTCCCAAGAAAATGAAAGCCGTCTGGAATAAACTGGCATCGTAACGTCAAATGCTGTAACTATTTGGCTGTAAAAGAGGCTAATTGCGTTTCCAACAATGCAAATCTTCTGCATGAAATCATTTTTGAACCTTTGCACTCCAAAAGAAAATAAGAAGCATAATTTTACAAGTGTGAGTTTGATTGATTTAGCGCTTTAGGGTGCAGAAAAATGTTATTATTTTGTTTCAATTCCTAAAATCTAATCTGTGTATTTTTGCTGTTATATGGATTTTATAATAATAGCTATCCAACAAGAATGTGCAGAAGATGCATCATTCAGAATGTAGAGTCTGAATCAACATAAGAGTGCAAAGGGTTAAGAGAAAAAGCTACGTTAGATGAAGTAAAAAAACATGCGTTTACATTTAGATATAATCATTTCAATATTTTAACGAAAGACTCACAGTTCATATGATATTTTAAGTTGGCGTTCACGAGAACACTGCTCTATTTCATTTGGACCAACGATCACCATTTTTCAACGTTTTCCATTCGTTCAAGTCGATCGATTTAGGTGGATTATTAACGGAGGCTCCAAAATGCACTACCGGCCGATACGTTCCATGTTACTCCGCCCGTCCTCCCTCTCCCCCACAAAGAGGATTTTCAATTTATTTGTCCTCCGCAGAGCAAGAGTGTCACCAATGGCTCTTTCGACACATTTTCTTTGCAGTTCCCAGCGAGGCGCAAAAATGCCGGGCAAGTCATTAACGACACACTTTCTCTGAGGTTGGTGCGTGTGTGGTAGCTAATTGTTCTCAATGCATTTCATTCTACTAGTTGCTTTTTCGGCATTGTGCAGCAACTGATTTCTCCTATGAAAATCGCATGTGCGTTCTTAGACTCAGAATCAGATGGAGGAGCAAGCTGATCCCTTAAGACAGGCTACATACTTGCGATTTGTGTCGTAGTAGTCATTTGCTATAAAAGCAATAAACGACTTAAGGTGCATTGAAAACAGCTAGAATGTTCACACATACCTCCCTATGACTGCGTCACTTGTCCGACACATTGTCGGGTCTAGAAGAAAGTTTGTCGGAGATGCAACATCCGCAGCGGGAGGTTTATGGAGACTGTCTATTTGTTCTCAATGCACCCCAAGTCGTTAATGGCTTCCTTGATATTTTTACCGGAAACAACTACTTCTTCTGCATGAAATCATTTTTGAACCTTTGTACTCCAAAAGAAAATAAGATGCATAATTTTACAAGTGTGAGTTTGATTTATTTAGCGCTTTAGGAAGCTGGAACATATTATTAAATTGTTTGAATTCCTAGAAGCTAATCTGCGCATTTTTGCAATTATATGGTTTTTATAATAATCGCTATCCAACAAGAATGTGTAAAAGATGCATCATTCTGAATGTCGAGTCTACAATCGACAGTAGAGTGCAAAGTTTTAAGAGAAAACCCTAAGTTGGCTGCAGTTAAAAAACAAGAGTTTATATTTAGTTATAATCAATTTAATATTTTTTCGAACGACTGATAGTCCTTACGCTGATTTAAGTTGAGCATTCACGGCAACACTGCTATGTTTCATTTGTACCAACGATCAATTTCTTTTCCATCCGTTCAAGTCGATCAATTTAGGTTGGTCATTCACTGAAGCTCCAAAAAGCACTTCTGGCCCATTCGATCTCCTCCCTCTTCTCCTAAAGGGGGATTTTCACTCTTTTTTTTCTTTCCCGCAGAGCAAGACTGTTGCCAATGGCTTTTCTGACACATATGCTTTGCAATTCCCCTCGAGCTGCAAAAATGCCGGGCTAGTCATTAACGACACACTTTCTCTGAGGATAGCCCGTGTGTACTAACAAATTGCTCTCAATGCATTTCAGTCCACTAATTGCAAATGATTTCTCCTATGAAAACCGCATGTGTGTACCGAGCCTTAGATTCGTATGTAGAAGCAAGCTGATCCCGTAAGGCCCAGTGCATGCTTGCGATTTGTGTCCTTAAGTCATTTGCGATAAAAGAAATAAACGATTTAAGCTCCATTGGAAACAGCTAGACAGTCCCCATACACGTCGTTAAGAGTGTCGCTTGTCCGACCCATTGTCGAGTCGAGGGGGACGTTTTTGGAAAAGCGACACTCGCAGCGCGAGGTTCATGAGACTGTCTAGCTGTTCTCAATGCACCTCAAATCGTATATGGCTTCCGATAATTTTACCGGAAATGACTGCTGCGACATACAAATCGCAATTTTGTACCAGGCATATTGCTCAGAAAATCATTGAGTCCTTTCCCATCAGGAACCCTCAGGGTAAACTGCACATGTTTTACCTGCCGAACTATTGGAGGTAGTACAGACAATTTACATCTGCCCACGACTGTTTCAAATCAGAGCCGAATTAAAAAAGATTTCGGTCAGAGTGTGACTAGAGACAGAAATAAGTTGATTAGATACGATGAAATAAAAAAAAAATCTTCAAATAAATTCTCGATTTCTTCACAAGCAGGCAAGAAAGGCCGCAATTCTCCACGACATAAATGTTCAGTTATAGATGAAAGGTTCGAAAAAGCCGAACCTACAGTCACTAAAGTGGTGCAACTAACGTATTATTTACTTTAAACAAAAACTTCTACTCTTCTATAATAACTCTCCATGGTTATTTATATTAACGTCTCGGTTGGAAGCAATTTGGGACGGACCTTAGACTATTACCTAGGGCTATTTTGGGACGGACCTCGTCATTTCGAACCGCGGTAGGAAAGATTGATGCAAAACTCTTTATGGAATGATCTAATCATTATTTGGAACGAACTATACTGTGTCTAACTTGGAATTAGGGGGTAACAGCCTTTGTCGCTTCAAATCCCATACCTCTTTAATTCAAATAATGGCTCAACTTTAAATTTTGGATATATTCTTGCAAGTTTGTTTTGAAATTATATTGTCTTTTTTCAATAAAAGTTGACAAAATCGTTAATGAATGCAAACATTACTTTCTTTCTAATAAACTGATATAAATCTTTTAACATCATTTTTATCTTTTTTTCTACTTAAAAATAAATGTTTTGAAATTAATTTTAATATAGAGATTTGTATTTTTGAAAGGCATACTGAGACTTAAAATATTGACAATGTTTTTTAAAATGTGTTTTTATGACCATTCCAGTTTTAAGGGAAAAATATGTTGAAATTACGTTTTATTTAATAGAATTTAATGTGATATTAACATATTTTGGTGAATTTAAACTAAAAAAATACATAAACAAATGTTTTTAAGCAAGAATTTTTTATGCTAAAAACGTTTCTTCCTTAAAAAGCTCAATTGAAATATTAATAGGAAAACAATATTTAATGTGAAATAAATATAAGCTATATCATAAAAGCAGAGTTTACGAAAAAAATAAAGCTGCTTTTTAAATGAATACCAGATTTTCCTGCCAATTCTAATGAAATGTAACATTCTTTTTTTATCGAAAAATGTTTGCACGATTTGTATATATACTAGAATTTGTATGTATTTTTCTTTTAAAAAATTTCTATTATTTTCCATTGATATTTTAAGTTGAATATTCAAATATTCAACATTATTAATACAGTATTATATAGATAATATCACAATACTTAACAAAAAAATATTACTTCGCAAATAATACTAAATAAAAACTATTAACATTAAGATGATGTAAAGCGCCCTGTACTTAAATTGAAGAATTGGGCCTTTCCTGGATTGTTCCAGCTTTGAATGAAAATTCTAGTTTTATTAATTCTTATTGTTGTCAACATTAGACATAAATAAAAAGAACGTGTTAACTATGCATAAATACCTATCAAAATAAAAATTTTAACTAAAAATAACAGTTCCAATCGGTGATGCAAAATATCAGGGTATTTAAATTTAAGGTAATTACCCAAAATGCTTCGATTCAATAAATCGAACTTATGCGATTTTATACTTTTTTAAAATATAATGTCGGAAACATTCGGACAGCGCAAACTTCTAGACAGCGTAACAGCAACCTGAATAAAGAAGACTGTATATTACTTCCTTCAGAAAATCAATATTTATTCCACGATTAATTAAACAGCATTAATAATTCTAAAGTAAAATTATAAATTTAAACAAGAGATTCCTACAAAGAGTGGATCCCACTATGTAAAATACCTAGGTAATTACCCGATAATAGCCAAAATGTTTTTTTCAATTAACTCTATTCATGTAAAATACATGCACTGGGGTGTAATTTGATATTTATACATCATGTATTTTACATCATGTATTTATATATCATGTATTTATACATCATGTATTTTGTGTAAGTTAAAAAAAACTGCAAACATGACCGTTTTACAACTTTTTTTTAATTTTATAAAAGCTAAAAAATTTAATCACGGAAAAAACAAACAATTACTACATTATGCATCTTACATAAAATATGCAAGTTTAATGTCAACCCTATTTAATTAAAGTAGTGAATGAATAATTATATAATTGCTGCTTTTTAAAAAGTTATTTTAAATAAATTAAGAAAAAAGATGTTGATTTTGGTTTTCAAATAACAAAGAGTTGATAATGGAAACTAAAATGAAAGATACATTTGTTTATAATTTATTTTAGATTAATTAGTCGAAGAAGCAGCCATTTCTGATGAAAAAGTTGGTTCCTTCTCAATAACCTTCTTTAAATCAACTGGGCATTGAAATATTCTTTTATGTGTTTTTCAATTTTGCTTTCAGTGGCAAGTTTGTACTCAACGTTGAAGTACTTACATTGTACACTTATACTTTTAAAATGTTCCAAGCAGGTTCTTTTAAATCCTGCTATTTTACTTTTCAGCATTGGATTTACCCTAATATTAAAATATGTGTGGTGAGTGATTAACTCTTTATTAAATAAAAAAAGAATGGCTGACTTGTGAAATGCCATTACGAGAAAATTATGAAGAGGATGCTTCACTGGTGCTATCTATATAACGTAAAAAACAGAATTCAAAATTATTTTTCCATTGTGTTATTTCTTCCAACCAGAAAAAAAGTAAATTATTCTCATATCCCATTTAAATTCTGGAATATTTTATTCTAATCCTAATTTTTTTGAATTGTATATTGTGATGTCGTGGCCCAGTGTTACCGGGTCTGATCAGAGACCAACAGACTTAAAGAAGTCACAGAATTTCAGCATATCAAAATTTAATTAAATTCTTGAATAAATGACTATTTACAAGTGATATGTACATTCAAGAAATAAGAATAACAAGTCCCGGATATGTATCACGAGAGTATAATAAGCGTAACTTGACTTAGTCGAAGTTACCAACGGTGAGTTTAATCGTGGAGCAACTTTATCATAAAGTTCAGGAACTATAAGAGTTCAGCAAACTGTAGCAACTCAGGGCGAGTTATGAAAACACCGAGGATCGGTATATGAAATTGAGGTTATCAGAACGCTCAATAAATTTCAGCCATCGACCACGGGCATGCATATAGCTGGGCTCTGACTAAAGTTAACTCAGAATGAGTAAGAAGATACCGGGGTCGGTATATGCCAACGAGGTTATGCGAACGCTTGTTAAATTCACGCAATCCACCAAATGGATGCTTCTATTAAATTCGACAGCTCACTATAGGAGCTAGTCCAGCCAAAGATTTGGCTATAATCACGGGGTCAAAAATATGCCCGGTTCATCTAAGTTTAGGATCTTGAAGAACAACACAACGGAGTTAGCTATCCGCGTGTTTTCTTCTCAGCTCTCTCTATCTGACCGTCTCCGCGTCTTCTCCTTCTTAAACACCTACCTTCAGAGCCCAGGGGAAGGGCTGATGAATTATTTCTAGGTTATTCGTACTTCAGCTGTTCAAACTACCCAATCGCAGTCGTGTTCTTCCCTCCTGTTGGAAGCTGTCAACTCTTAACTGGACGTCTATTAGGGTGGATCGAAAAGTATAGGAAATTTTTTTTGAAATTATTTTTGGCATGGGGCGGAAAAGTTGCGTCTTAAGTATATTAGTTTATATATTTTTTTTATTGAAATTCATTTTTATCTCCTGGTGCCCCAAGCGCCTCAAAAATAGCTAAAAATTGAACTTTTTATGAAAATTTACATTTTTTTTGTTCTGTTGTGAAATTATTTTTAGCATGGGGTGGGAAAGTTGTGTCTTAGATATATTAGTTTACACATATTTTTTATTGTATTTCCTGCATTTGTTTTCGTTTATTCCTTTTCTCTCTTTTTATTTGCAATTGCGTACACTTCTCCAATAACCATTTTCCCTTCTAAACTTTGATCATTTAGACAAAATCGCTCAACAAGTGGAATTTTCATGTCTTTTTGGCATTTACATGCATCGAAATTTGTACACTTACAAAATGTGATATCGAACAGACAAGATATTTTTTCATTACGATAATTTTCCAATTTTTGTTGGTATTTTTTATCATTCCTCCGCCCTATCCTCTTCGTATCTCCCTGTAAAATAGTTTCTTTAACACATTTTTAATTTTTAATCCGAAATTTGCATAAAAATCGTTTTTTTGCAAATATTTAAGCGTCTTGGGGCACCGGAAGATATTAAACAAAGTTGAAAAATTTGGCATGTGTGCTAGCACACTAAAAGACAACTTTTGCACCTTAGGCCAATTATTTTATCCACACTTTGAATTTTCAATCCACCATAACGTTTATGTTAGCTACACTTGTGTGGCCCCTCAAACGATACCGCACTTCACTCAATGGACCCCTCTGGGCTTGCATAAGACCGGCCGTTTTACGACTCAGTATTTGACTCTTAATTTCCTGTCCGTCGCTCCGGTGTTTTCGTTGGGTGGTCCCCTGTCGTGGGAACGAGATAGTGGAGACGTCACAATATGCTTCATTTTAAATCAACATTCGTAAATACTTTTTTCTTGCAAAATGATCAGTTTATATATAGAATTAGTTATAGTTTAGTAACCACCAGTATGCAGGGGGTATAAATTTTATGTTTGTGACAGTCACATTTTGTCTTGCCCTCCAGCCGTTGGATGGCGCTGCAAGGACCTTTCGCTTTCAGGAGAAGAACAACAGAGAGAGTGACTTGACTGTTCGTGCGAGGACGGTCGTTTTTTCCTCTCGCGTTCACGGATAAATCTCGCCATGCATAGAGAGTTGTATAATGTAATGTAATCTTAGTTAATCCAGAATAATTCTATGTGGAAGATGTGAGTAAAAAAAATTTTATTTAATTCAAATATGGTCCAACTATATTTTAGTATTCGATTTCATTTCCTGTGAGCAAACCGGAAATGCCGGTTAAAACTGGCCACCAAGTGTCTGGGAAAAATCCCCCTGCATACTGGTGGTTGATAAGTATATTTTGTAATTTGCACTTTTAAAATGAAAAAAGAAAAGTAACAATTTTAAATATGGTATTATTTTGTCGAAAATTGTAATCATCAATCATATAGTTTGAATTATGTTCGCACGTGTTAGTCCCAACTTAAAATTCGTTTCACGTATTAGTCCTAGTTCAAAAGTGTTAAAAATGGTACGGAACTATTTAAAAGTAAAAATAACTGTTGCATTTGCATATTCGGAGTTACGATTTTTGTTTTAAAATAATTATGTTGTGCTCATTTAATTGTTTTAAAGATCGAGGTTTGTGAATAATTTTTTTCAGTTGAAATTGTGTTTGAAATATGTATAAAAACAAAGCTCTCATTTTGTTGTGTGTATCTAATGCTATATATTTTCATGAATAAAAGCAATTAATTTTGGTGTTTTATATTTGTAATAGTATTCAAATTAGTAAAATAACTATTGTATCCAGTTATTGATTGTTATGATTGAAGGGGCAGAGATTAATAGTAACATAATTATTAGATTTACTTTAATTGTGTTATGCTTGTTAATAGTTGAGTGTCTAATAATAATTGGTTAATAGTAAAATAGTTATTTTTCAAAATTTAATTGCTCTTAAGATTTCTAATTTATAATTGATAACTCTATCCATTTTTACTTCAATAAAAAAAGTAACATAAGTACATATTTTCAGTATGATTAAGTAATGAGATTATTTGTTAGAAAAACTGTTAATTTGTGCATTTTTTTAAAAATTAAGATTTCATTGATTGTATGTTATAATGTGTTCATCATCTGCTTCCATCGGAAACAAAAGTGTGTTTGTGCGCGTTACAATGAAATTTTACATTTGAAGTGGGTGGTATCAAATATTCAAGAGCTACAGTGAATCGGTTAATTCAAGCGCTAATAAAATTATTGCAAGTGACTGTGTGTGAATCAGTCGATTCCGCCAAAAGTTCAAGCATGGCTTTCCTCCACAAAACCCGTAAAGAAGATCTGATCATTCTCTCCAGAGAGTTAGGAGAAGAGGTCACCCCGGATCTTAAGATAAATAGATCTCAGGAATTTGATCGTGGCAAGCACAAATTATGAGATGGAGTTCGTTAAAGAACTGCTGAAAACAGTTATATAGCAACACACCGAAGAGGCTGAACAAAGAAAAAGTGAGCTCGAATGTGAAGAGAGAAGGAAAAGAGAAGAAAGAAAATTCGAACTGGAAAAACAGAAACTTCACAATGAATCTTTCAATTCAGCTGGTAGTGGGTTTTCCCGTCCAAAAATAGATTTCCTGTCTATGATTCCTAAGTTTGATCAAGTAAACAATGATATCAGCTTATATTTAATCCTATTTGAGAGCCAAGTTCAGGCCTAAGACGTTCAGAAGGAATTTTGGGCTTCACACTTGCTCTGTCTGCTACCCTATCAAATAGCACAGCTTGTTGCCAGAGAAGACGTGGAGATTTCACGGGATTTTGAAAAGGTGAAGCACCTGCTACTAAAAACATAAAAGCTTACATCTAAGAAATTCAGGAAGCTGTTTTCCAAACACTACAATTCTCCTACTACTACCTGGAGAGACTTCACATATGAAGTCGGGAACTATTTTCACGGATGGATCAGTGGTTTAGATATTTCCACTTTTGACAAGCTTAAAGAGCTAATCATCGTAGATCAAATCAAGCGTAGATTTCCCCCGATGTGCGTGAGACGAATATATCGACGAATGGAGCCAACTCGACAATGTTTAAAAACTAACTAGCAAGTTAGATGACTAGAATGCAGTTCGAACCAAGAGAGATTTCCATACCTCCATACCCCCGAAGAGGAGCTGAAAACAGAGCATACCCTACGCTCAACCAGAAGAGGTACCCTGAACAGAATCCGAAACTCTTGGAGAATCCTAAGCCTGAGAAAAAGTAAATCGATCAACCTTGACATGTTATGGTTGTGGAAAGTCAGGATAAATAAAAGCCAAGTGTCCTTCGTGTACACCCAGTACACTCAGAGAAAAGTGCAGTTCCAGTAGTATAACACTTTATACCTGCCATGCTTCTGCTTCACCAACATCTATGCTGGATATCCGCATAGGTGATATCCATGAAAGAGTATGTGCCGACACTTGAGCCACTCGCTGCATTGCTGTTGAGTTAATGTTCAACTTGCTCCGAGAACGAGGAGTTGATTTCCAGAAGATGGAAGTTACGATGGCTTTGGCAGATGGCAGCCGAACTACCATAGAAACTTACACCGCCCCGGTGTCCATTAACAAGCAAGGAAGAACTGTGCCCATTTTGATGATGTGTTTACCAAAAGCAAACGGCGACCGATTACTTTTAGGCATTGACTTTTTGGAATAGTCTGGTGTTGTTCTAGACCTCAAGAACAAAAGATGGTATATTACTGATAAGTCTCATCACAAGATATGTTTCAAGGAAGACCTCGCTGAAAATTCGCTTCTGACTGCTGAGAGCATTATAGCAAACAGTTGCCACCTTCGTGAAGATGAAGGTACGCCTCTCAAACCAGAGCAAAGAGAGAAGATGAGCTACCTGCTCGAAATACTTGAGAGTATCTGCAAGCCAGGGGGAGACCCTACCCCTTATGCGGAACACCACATCTATACTGAAAAGCATCTACCAGTTTCTCTACCTCCGTACAGAATATCGCCTATGAAAAAGGAACAATTAAGGAAGGACATAGAAGACCTCCTGGAAAAGGATGCGATTGAAGAATTCGAGTCCGCCTATGGGGCTCCTGTAGTTAAGATTCCAAAACCGGATGGAAAAACACGTTTATGTATAAACTATCGCAAGCTAAATGAAATCACACTCCCTGATTCATATCCACTCCCCAGAATGGATGATCTATTCTAAAGTGCAAAGCACACGACCTTTATGTCAACTACCGATTAAAAGTCAGGATACCACCAGATCAACGTGTATCCTGCTGATAGGGACAAAACTGTTTATGTTTGCCCCTTTGGAACATTCTGATTTAAGAGAATGCCTTTTGGTCTCCGGAATGCCCCTGCTACGTTCCAGAGGCTAATGGACATGTTCTGCCGAAACCTGCCTGCCATGGCATATCTAGACGACATCAGTGTGTTGTCACCCACCTTTGATCAACACCTTCTGGATCTGAAGTCAGTTTTCCTGAAACTGAAAGACTATAAGCTTCTGGGCAACCGCAGCAAGTGCTACTTTGCTTGTTCTTGTGTGAAGCATCTTGGGCTTTGGATCACGTCACGTGGAATTGAAGTCTACCCTGATAATGCATCAACGATTCAGAAAATTTCACCACCTAGAAATGTGAAACAAGCTTGTACTGAAAGTGAACAAAATACTTTCACCACCCTGAAGAATTGCTTGGTCTCAACTCCCATTTTGAGCCACGCGGACTTTACAAAACCTTTTGTACTCCGGACGGATGCTAGTAACTATGCCTTTGGCGCTGTTCTTCTCCAAGGTTCTGACATGGAAGAGCCTCCTATAGAATATGCCAGCAGACTGTTAAATTCTGCCGAAAGAAATTATTCAACTACAGAACGAGAAACCCTTGCGGTGGCCTGGGCATTAAACAAATTTAGAGGTTATTATAGAAGGTTCGAAAATCGCCATAGCATCTGACCACCAGCCCCTCAAGTGGTTAATAAAATTGAAATCACCCTCTGGAAGGCTAGCCCGTTGGGCATTTTAACTACAATATTTTAATCTAAATTTGGAGTACATACCTGAAATATCCAATGTAGTCGCAGAGATGCTATCTCGGCTGGACTATGATCAAGAAATACCTTTCTGTGAAGAGAATACAGTTGCCATAGACTTCCCTGCAAGATCTTCCCTCCAAATAAGAGAAGAACAGTTAAAAGATGAAGATCCCCGAAAAATCACCCATTGCTTCGATAATGATGATAAAGACGTTAACGATTTGGTTAGAAAGAGGGTATCCATGAATCAGGGCGTACTGTATAGATATTACATGACTCTGAAAGCTCAGTTGGTTGTTCTTTCCCATGAAAGGGACAAGATGTTGAAGGAACACCATGATTCTCCTAATGCTGCACATTATGGTTCAGATGGAACGTACCAAAGAATAGCAAAACTGTTATTTCTCGATCGGTATGAGGAAGTTCATAACCAACTATGTCAAAAACTGTCTTGATTGTGCCCGATTCAAAGTCTCAAACCAAAAACCTGCTTGGTTGCGACAAACTCCAGTCAAGCACAAAGATTCGAAACCACAACAATACATTCCTTCGGCCCTCTCCCAGAGAGCAAAAATAAGAAAAAGTGGATCTTCATTGTTAAAGACGTTGCCACTAGATGCGTAGAACATTTCACCCTGACAAATGCAGCTGCAAGAGAGTGTGCAACTGTGCTTATGGAAGAAGTTTTCCTCAGATTTGGGTTACGTAGAAGAGTTATCAGCGACAACGGTACCTAATTTGTCTCCGCTGTTATGCAACAAATGTTACCTTCTGAAATTACACCAATAATTTATTCCGGTATACCATACACAAGCAAATCCTGTCGAAAGAAAAAACCGTGTCTTGTTATCCTGGTGGAAGACCAACATGACTCTTGGTATGAAAAACTCGCCTCCACCAGATTTGCAATGAACACAGCCAAGTGTTCCTCCACTGGTCAAACTTCTGTCTTCCTCAACCCTTCCATCTGCCTTCAAAAATCAATAAACTTTTGGCAGAGAACTTCGCACAGTCGACGAGGTTCAAAATGACCTTCGAAGTGTTATCTTAAAAGATACATTTGTACTAGAAATTACTTTTTATCTAAAAAGATTCTCAAAATATATGGCTGAGGCCAAAGAAGTTGCTGAGATGCAACAAGATTTGCGTAAGGAATGTGGTGATAGAAAGCGACGAAGGGCTCCAAATTATTTTCCTGGAGACAGGGTGTTTGTCACTACTCATCATTTGAGTAACGCCGCAAAGGGGCGTACTACGAAGTTTATGCCAAAAAGAGATGGACCCTACATCATCCTCACCGAAAATTCACCCACTTCCTATGTAATCGCCAACACAGACAATCCAAATGAACCCGTGGGAACATACCACACATCAGCACTGAAAGTGTACAAACAGGACGAAAGTGCGACACCGGTGTTCTCCCTTGGAAAACTTGGAAGACCACGAAAGACTTATACTTCTGGTTCCTGACCAAGACGGTCTGGTAGACGTCGGAACCAGAGGAGGAGTCTGTGACAATCACATTTTTTCTCGCCCTCCTGCCGTTGGATGGCGCTGAAAGGATCTTTCGGTTTCAGGAGAAAAACAATAGAGATAGTGACTTAACTGTTCGTGCGAGGACGGTCGTTTTCCCTCTCACGGTCACGGATAAATCTCGCCATGCGTATTAATTTAATTCAACTATGGTCCAACTTTTATTTAACCGTCGATTTCATTTCCTGTGAGCTAGCCGGAAATGCTGGTTAAATGTTTCATTGTAGATCACCATTTCAAACATTTTTCGATTTACCCAGTTTTTGGTATCTATAAATTTTGTGTTTCATTTTGAATCATCATTTGAAATGATTTCCGTTTATTGTAAATCATCCAGTTTTTTCAGATTTATAAATTTTGTGTTTCATTTTGATTTATCATTCGCAAATACTTTTTTTGTAAAATACCCAGTTCTTATAAATGTTTCACTTTAAATCACTGTTTGCAAATTTTTTCATGAAATTCCCAGTTATTGAATAATTATAAATTTTCTGTTTCAATTTCAATCACTATTTGAGAAGCTTTTTTTCTTGTAAAACACAAAATTTTTGGGTATTTGTAAACTTTGTTTCATTTTAAATAACTTAATAATTAAACAGGAAAAAGGATTGTTAACTGACAAAAATTTGAATTTTTATTTTACATTTTTTTCTGCCTAGTATTTAGTGTTAGAAGAAATCTAGATCAAATTTCTTTCTACGACTCCACTAAAACAGCAAGTTCATAAATTTGTATGATAAAATATAAATATTCTGAATACATATCATGTGTCTAATCGAATGATTATTTACTTTATTCAACTATCGACTTTATTCGACTTTCTAGTGCAAAGCAGGATGGACAATTTAAAATGGATACACATAATAGATTTTAACTATAGTCATGAGCAGTATAATAAAATCCATGGGCCTTGCACCATAAAAAACTAATCATAGCTATGAGGTATTCAGAAAATGCAGATGTCTTCATTCAAAAAACTGACTTATGAAAACTGAAGTTAGCTTTCTAAATTCTATTTTTTTTGGGGGGGGGTGAAACATTTGAATTTTATTTGCAGTTCTATAAGAAAAACACAGTAATATTTGAGAAACTTCAGTTATGAAGCAATTTTTACTTGAAATATAATTAATACATCCACATTTTATTATCTATCAGAATTGATGCATATAATCTAGATATAATGTGCAATAATCTGTGCTTCAATTCTTTCGTAAAAATAGTATGCACAAAAACGTGCATTTATCAGTAATCGCTATAGCAACAAATAAATTTCCTTATTTTATTACAATAGATGTGGAAACATGCAATTTCAAGGATCTTTAATATATATTCCTCGATAAAGCATGAAAACTTAACTACTCGTTACTTTAAAAGTATATATTCTGCAAAATCAACATTGGTTTTAGATTTAAAACTGAAACTAAGATTGTACAAATGGCTTAATTGCTTAAACACTTAATGATTACATCATATTTCATTGATAAGAGCATTTATTTACCTATGATTTCATGAGAAAAAACTGTAAAGAATATTCAAAAATATTATTTTGATGTTTTATACTCTTTCTACATTTTCTGGTTTTTTTTTGGGGGGGGGGGGAGCCATATGAATTTTATTTCAGTTCTATAATAAAAGCACAGTATTATTTGAGTAATTTCAGTTATGAAGCTTTTTTTCACTTGGAATATAATATTACACCCACGATTTATTTTCTATCAGAATTTGTGCATATAATATACGTATAATGTGCAAAAATAGCATGCACAAATTCGTGCAGTTATCAGCAATAACTATCATAAGGAATAAATTGCCTAATTTTAATACAGCAGATGTGGAAACATGCAATGTCAAGGGTCTTTAACGTATATGCCTCGATAAAGTATGCAAACTCAACTACTCTTAAGTTTAAAAGTATATATTCTGCAAAATCAAGATTGGTTTGAGATCTAAAACTCAAGCTAAGATTATACAAATAACTAATTACTTAAAACCTTATTGATTATACATCGTATTTCATAGATGAGAGCATTTATTTATCTCTGATTTCATGAAAAACAACTGTAAAGAATACTCAAAAATGTTATTTTAATGTTTTATACGTGAAGTACTCTCTGGAGTGTATTTGTCTTTATTACATTCGAAATGATACAGTGATTATAGATCTAGTGTTGAAAATAAACATTTAAAAAAGCCAAAAGAGAATATTTTAATGAAAAACAAAGCAGATTCATACAAAGAGTCAATTCATTCTATGTATATCATATTCTAGAAATAAACAGATAAAACAATAACATAAGTGTTAAAACACGATTCAATTGGAAGAAAAATTTATATTCGAGAAATATCAGAGATTTATCTGTGAACAGTGAACAAAATCTTCAATGAATAAGATGGGCATCATATTTCAGCAACTTTTGTTTCAAAAACCATTTATATAAAAAATTAGATGTTTGAGTATAATATTGTAAGAACTGCATGACTACAACCATTTCAACAAAGGTAAGTAATTTTCATTAAAACAATATACTTTACTGGACGACTCGACAGTCACTTTGTTTATGCTCGCAAATCGGAAAGAGTGCTCTCTTTTGATTGGTTGATCGTTTCCACTTTTCAAACTCGCGGAAACGGTAAAAAATTACTCACTTTAGTTCCACTCCGCTTTGGTGTTAATGCCAAAGAACTTATTACCACAGTAGGAATTACATAATTGATTAATTTAGCTGAAATAAACTTATTCGGAAACTACAATCATAAAGTTTTATCTGGCAACAGCGAAGCTTCTTCCACTTACGAAATCGCCGATAGAGGCGCTGTTAGTCAAATGGCGCTTTCCTCCATGCAGGAGAAATCGTACTGCGTTTTAGAATTCGCCGAAACTTCTTTGGTTAGCGTCGTGCAACGACATTTTCACACGAAATTTGGTAAAGAACCGCCGCATCGTCACAACGTCGTTAGGTGGGTGAAGTAGTTTGAGGCTACGGGCTGCTTATGCAAGAAGAAAAGCCCAGGACGAAGACCAGCCAGCACCGAAGTGGTTGAAATAATTTTTGAATCGTTTTTACGCAGTCCCTCAAAATCAACATGACGTGCGAGTCCACCCCATCGGTGGATTGACCGTGCAGGGGCAAATGATTTTTCATTGCTTTATTGGCCGGCGAGATCCCTAGATCTAACTCCTTGCAATTTTTTCCTCTGGGGTTTTGTCAAAGACAAAATGTTTGTGTCTCCACTTCCTCGGGACTTACAGAAACTGAAGCAGCGGATATAACTAACGTGTTGAACGCATTAACAAGGGATCTTGACTACCGCGTAGAGTAGACATTTGCCGTGTCACCGGAGGAGCGCACATCCAACATCTCTAGAAACTTGGATAACTGTAGTTTCAAGGTAATTATCTAAATAAATTAATTGCAGTGTTCACAGGAATATTTTATTTTTGGCCCATTCGATATGAAACAACCTGTAGTTAATAATTACTCTCATAAACTATATTGCTTGAATGATTACAAAACAACCATAAAGGGTAATAGAAATAACAATAAAAATAGGAAGAATGAAAATAACACGATACAATAAAAATAACATACAAAAACAGTTGCAGCAAATATACACAAAGAGAGTACTCACAATAAAATGTTGAAGATACATAAAATAATAATGCAATACTAAGGAATGTAAGTAACCAACAAAACTATCTAGGGGAAAGTGGGGTAAAACCGGGTACCATTGAATTCTGGCGCTTTTATTCTTCCTATCTAGCAGAAAAATACTGAATAATACTCTACTAGTCAGGAAAAGGAACAGTCTTAGTGGCGCAACTTTTACAAATTTTCCACTGAAAACCGAGTTTTTCTAATTTCCCATAACGCTAACATGTATTCTCGGTTTTACCACACTAGTGGTTAAAAAACCGGGTAGTTTGCCTTTTTTACAACAAAAATCATTGATAAAAAAATAATGAAACTGTAACTTTTCTGGAAAGGTATATTGTACTTCGATAAACAATGAATATTTTAATAAAATGTGACAAGTTCTACATCGAATATTTTTGCTTCAACAGGCCTTCGAACCTTAGCTACCCGGTTTTAACCCACTTTCCCCTACTCTACTTAAAAAATTTCAAAACTGCTCTTGCAATATCAGCTATCTGAATCTATAATGAAATTAGCAAGAAGAAAATAAAACCAAGGATAAATATTTCACTAGTACCAGCTTTTTCACAACCAGTCAGAAATTCAATGAATATATATGTTATATCAAAGACAAATTCACCCTAGAAAGATAAAAACAAAAAAAAAATGTCACAAACTAGAAACATTCATTTCTTTACTTTTATTAAATAATTTTCCATTACTTTTATTAAATAAAATGTAAGTGTTCACGGAGAAAAAATGATAATAAAAAAGACGAATTTACACAGTTTGTCTAGTAAAATGCTTCATTTTTTAAAATTTTTTTATTTAATACTTTTCACTCTTTAATTAATATTTCATTATTATAAACTAGAAAATCACCCGTCAAGGTATGACGGGTGCAAATTACCTCTTCATTCGAGAGATTTCCCGTCAAATTTGACATGTTTAAATAGATATATATGCGAGAGAAATGTTTACCAGTGATTGAATACAAATAAAATAAACATATGTTTTATGACAGGAAATATTTTTTTATTTACGTATTATTTATATATTTCTTTATTCAAGAAATCTCTTGGTAAACAACATTCAGTGTGAAGTATTTTTCGTTGTTTAACAATTTTATTATAATTCCATAACTGTACAAACTATGTCACGCGCAAGATATATCACAGATGTAATTTACTACTTTCTTGTAAAAAACAGAAATTAATTTGGAATATATGATTAATACAATTTAAAATTTCTCTGGAATTATTCATCATAGCGAGATGAAGTTTATATCAATCGATAGAAAATTTTGTTACACTATTTTAGAGCTATTAAATTTGAAATTAGAACGACAATTACTCTTTTAAATTTAAAATTACTGAAATTTAGATTCTCTAACAATGAAATAATGCTGTTTAACGTCTCGAGGTGCTATGGGGCGAGTTTTATTGTTGGTGACGTCAGAGCGTTACCGAGAGATCTGGGCTATTATATTAGTAATATTGTAGTATCTTGGTATCCATTTTGTTGTAATTTAACAACCAGGTCATTTGTATGGATTCAAAATTTCATTTAACTAATCTATTAATTGGCAATTAAATTCCGATAATATTAGAATAGAGTATCGTCATAATATTAAATTAGAGTATAGTGAATGAAAGATCTATTACGAAATTCCAATTTAACAAATATAAAACAAGTCATGTTGAATAAAAATGCTAAAACTTAATTTGCATATAAAGCTTGCAATATTTCCACCCTCAATAATTATTCATTGAAATAGAAAACATTATTCTTAAAAGTACCCTAAACCCTACAGAGCATGTGTGGGATGTGCTCGAGAAACATCTTGCAACATTCCGTCTTCCACCAAGCTCCATTCCGGAATTAAAGGGCCGCGGTGGCCTAGTGGTAAGGTCTCGGCTTCGGGGCCGGAGGGTTCTAGGTTGGATACCCAATTCCACTGAAGTTTCGCTGTGCACGGAGCCTGCTGCACGTAAAAGCAAACGCTGTGGCCAAATGTCTTACCGCTGGCGTGGTGCGGAATTTTGGAGAGGGGTTGCCAGCCCAAGTGTCATCCTCGTCATCTGACCATGGTTCAGAAAAAACCCTCGTGTTGCTTCAGATGTTAATATAACTCAACTAACTCCGAAATTGAGAACTGTTCCAAATGAGAATTGGAAATTTTTTCCAGCACATTTTACCCAAACTCTCATCACAAGTTTCGGAAAATCTTGAACAGCATTTGTGGCTACCCGAGGTTCCTACACACAATATTAAACTGCAGAATAAAATTATTCTAACCATCCTGTTTCACTGAGGTTGACACTCGTATTGTTACACATTTTCTTTCAATCCTTTTCTTTTGGATCATAAGAGTAATTGTTAATAAGAGTTTTGCATTGTTTTCTTCATCTATATCATACATAATGTTACCATTCTGATGTTTACGTAACTAATGTGATTAAGATAATAATATTTATTGTTATTTATGATGACTACTACTATTAAGTCACATTACATCCCCGTTCGTAGACAGTAGGTCGCTCCTGACCAGTATTGATATTTATTTTTAATGTGTAATTTAATGAAATGCAAATTATGTATTATACAATTATTTCATAGTCAAATTTAAAAAAAACATATATATTTGGAGAAAACCTCATCATTTAGCTTCTCTTAGAGCGCAATTGAATTTCAACTTGCTACAATGTCAATATCTCTGAATTTTAAAGGTATTCAAATTAAATTTTTACATAATCTGCTCATTATATATGGTTTTGAAATTCTGAAGGGAATATTATGCTATGCACGTGCACAGTTAAAAATTATTTATTACAATTGCTCATATTTCCTCGAATGCTCCAAGTATTTAATTTGAATTGCATGCATTCTGTAAGTTTCGTACAACTTGGTTAAGAATTCTTCATGTTATAAGCAGAAAACATGTGGAAAGATTTGGGACTTAATTTTTTTTAAAAACTATATCTTTCCAAATATGCGTACTATTTTCACAAAAATGAATTGTACATAGCAAACAAACCCATTGATAAAAATTGCAGATAATTATCAGGTAGTTGTGAAATGGGGGAGCCCAAATTCTTTTCTTCTTCTTTACTTTCCGTTTTGTCACCTAAATACCCTCGCACCCGAATCTTCACCGTAAAATGGAGTTCCCGTAATTATACGTCACACGATTATCCATAACTGATTGTAAAACATTGTTCCCATATTAACTGGAAATTTTTAACATTTTACGAACTAGGCTTATCTTTTGGGCACAATTGTATTTTAATAAAATTATTGTAGTAAATTGTGGAGAAATGAATTTCCTATCTGATGATATAATAGCATAATTGCCTACTTTCTTTAAAAGATAGAAAGGTTATTCTGTCTTTTGCTAAAATAATTTATTGATGAAACCCAAATCTAAATACTTGTCCTCTAACTGTTACCACATAGCTCTTTCTCTTAAAAATCATTTCATACACTCCATTTACATCGCTACAAGATAATTTGCCAAATTCCAAGCTAATATTTAATAAAATTGAAGTTATGATATGTTTTACTTTTATTTATTATTTCGTTGCTTAGCAAGCAACACCGCCAGCTCAATATTTTGAAATTTCAAAGAGGAAGGAAATACTTGATTTTTCGCAACCAATAACGAATATTTCTGAATTTTTTTAACATCTGATATAAACATTAGACCATATATTCCTACTGGATATGAAAAAAAAAAATCAGAAATAATCGATATTGGTTCAAAAATATCGAGTATTTTCTTCCTCCTCGAAATTTCAAAAAATTGAGATAGGTGGTGTTGCTTGTTAAGCGCGATGATTTTCTTCTTCTCAGTCGTAATGGTGTTCGAAACATTCGAAAATACTAGGATTCATATTTCAAAAGTCTTATGGACTGCATCTACCAGATACTGGATGACTGGTCAAATAAAGCTAAAAAATCCAAGTCGGCAAGCCGGAAGGCAAAGATTGATTCCTTTTGTTTGGAGATAATAAGCAAAAGAAAATTTCGTCCTCTATTTTGATTATAGTTGGAGCTCCAAGAACGAAAGAGGGTGGAAGAGACTACAAATGACAAGAGCTTTCAAACAAGGGGCAACATTCATAGGTTAGAAGGCAATTTTAATTTAGGGTGTCGGAAAATCACATTTTAGCTCATGACTTCTAAGCAATTGCAACTATCAAAAACTTTATATATAAAAATTGTTCATTCTGATAATGCAATTATTTCCTCTAATTTGTATTTTCTTTCAATATTCAATTAGAAATTAATTATGGGGAAATGAAAATTTCCACCCCACCATTTCCACCCCTTTTGAGCTGGACAGCCCATCTATATATATATATATATATATATATATAACAAATAAGAAACAAACATAGCAGAATTGTAAAAGCAACATATACAGCATAAACATTCATAAAACAAAATGTCAAGAAACTACAGTCTCTCCATTTTATTTCAACATTTTTTGATTTTCATGACATTGATATATGTATATATATATATACATATTAAAAAAAAGAAAACATCAAAACCACGTCATAAAAGAAAAACCAAAACAAAAAGGAACATAACGCCAACGTCCGGGATGCGTCATCGGCAAGGGAAATCCCGAACGAGCGTATACATAAATTCATTGTTTTCTAAACGCAAACTCTAGCAATAATGCTAAAAAGAGTTTGTTTCCCCTTTTAACACCGAACAAAAAACAAAAAAGTTTGAAACAAGGAAACAAAGAAAAATCCCAAGCCCAATTGAAAAAATAAAAATGAAATCCCCATGTCCATTTAAAATAAAGACATATGAAACCGAACCTGAAAACCAACAATGCGAAACAAAAATGAAGAAAAAGTTGTCAAAACTAACTCAATAATCCACAAAAGGACAGACAAAGGATTCAGATGCAGTAGCAAGCGGCTTCGTAACGTTCAAAAATGCTGACGTGAACTCGGTTGTGGTGGTTGACAGTTAACGGTTAACGTCACGAGTTTCGGTAAATATTTTACTAGGAGTGAGAAGTGAAGAGTCCTAGAAACCTTTTGCTGTCCGTGAAGTCTTAGGAACTTTTTTAAGATTATCAGTAAATGAACAATAGACAATTAAACAAAATGAGACTAACCATAAAATACAATAGATCAAAGGCAAATATAGAGAGTTTTTTTCTGACGCGTCCCGGACGTTGGCGTTATGTTCATTTTTGTTGTTTTGGTTTTTCTTTTATGACCTGGTTTTGATGCTTTCTTTTTTTAATATTTCTCACTTTTCGGTTGTACTGCTGCATTGGCGCATTCACCGCATTAGTGATGTTTTTTTCTCAAATTTAAATCTTTTTTTAGAATATATGTGAATCATATAGTATCCAGTTCCTAAAGTTTACTTCATTTGAAATGGTACTTCTTCGATTTAAGTATTTCTTCGATTAAAACTAATTTCTTGATTGGTTATTACATTTCTTTCTGTTTTTGTATATGTTTGTATATATATATAGAGCGAGAGAGAGAGAAATATAAACCAAAATATAACTTGTTATATATGAACATACAAAACAAAGTAAACAAGACATATCAAACTGCAATTCAAAAACTAAAAATTTATTAATTAAACAATATTTAAATTATGATTCTATGAACAAAAGTGCTATGAACATTCAAAACAAATAAACAAATCATATCAAAAATGCAAAGCAAAAACAAAATGTTTATTAATTAAACAAATTTTAATTATGATCCTATAATTATTAGTGCTTAATACATACAAGTAACATGTAGAAAAGCTCTGACTCTTATCTATGAAAAAACTTAATAATTAATAAAACCAAATCTAAAATATAATCTTAAAAATTTAAAACACTATAGATACTAAGAGCAAATGGTAAATTTAATGTTAACATGAAATGAACTCTCTTCGAATCAAAACTATTGAAAAAAGGCAATCCAAGTATTTGGAGTTTTCAACAATTAAATTAGTAACTTGGCTGTGGACAAGCTTAGCCAGATTAAATCAATTTTGCTGTACAAACTATCCGTATTACTAAAGTTGTTGAAAAACAGAAAGGGTAATTTACCCTAAAATGAAAGAATTTAAAATGAAAAATTCATACACTAACAAAATATCATCGTTATATGGAAAGTACCTATATTAAATATATGAAATACATCAATGAAAACAATAAATACATCAATCAATAAAATATCCATTATTATTCACTATGAATAATAGAACCAATGTGTTTACTTATCCTTTACTTGTAATCCACATTTCAATATAAACCGCCACTTAGCTTGACATCACAGATTTCCAAAAGTAGATTTCTAACTTTGATTCAACTTAAATTAACCAAATAATTTAATTTATTTTAATATTTAAGAATTAGTATGATACCTATATTAAAAATCTCAAAACCTGTTAAATTATGCAATCAATTAATAATCTAAATTTTTATAAAATATAGTATTTAAACATTTAGAATCCAATCTTGTTTTAAGGAGTTGTTTATTTTATAAATCCTGGCGTCATCTTTGTAGTAAAACAATAACCAATTTGAAAGAAATTACACAATATAAGTAATATAAGAAAAAATTCGTACCTATAAGCCAAGCATTATAAATATTCTATTATATACTAAAATGAATGTTTTATTCTAATCGACCTAAATATTTCTTATCTAAGTAAACTCTTAATTTTTTTAGGCATTCCATATACCAATGCACAATTATAAACATTTTTTATGTTCTTAATTCTATTATCATTGTCTGTAACCAAATTATTGTTTCTAATAATATAATTTTTTACTAAATTCTTGAAGACTGAAATGCTAAGATTACTATCCCAAAAAGGAAATTTATTAATTTGAAAATTAAATGCTTTTCTTTTACGAAAGATATCTGTTACAACTTTACGATCTGTAATTTTTATAACTAAATTTAGAAATTCTGCAGCTATTTCATTGTCTTTAGTTTTTATTGATTTTAAATAGTCAGGATAGAAGTTAATTTGTGGCTTTAAGTCTATTTCTTTATTAAATAATATCAAATCATCCATATATCGAAATATTATACTAAAGCTAATATTAATTAAATCTTTCTAATAGTAGTGTAGGTATATATTTGCCAAACTATTGCTATCTGGACCTCCTTGAGGTATCCGTTAATTTGATGGTTAATCTTATGATCAAAAAGAATATAATTTTCTTTTAGTACATGACTAATAAAGGTTTTATATTTCTTATTGTAATATTTTTAAGACCAAAATCTTTATGTATTTTTATTAGGGTATTAAGCAAATCTTCTATATCTAGACTATTAAATAAATCCCGGAAGTCAAATGTTTGTACATTAGATATGCCGACTTCTTTGATTACATTTACAATCTCTACTTTATTATTGACAATAATTGTATCTTTGCTTATTCAAGTTCTCTGTGATTGTCTGTATGTATTTGTGTAAGAGTTTGCCAGATTTTGTGATATATGTATTGCAGCCTTTGGCAACACTTTTAAATTTAAGAGGACTCTTGTATATATCTTTTGTGCGAAGTGTGGTTTTGGGTTCTAGGGGTCATGATCGATTAAAATGTGAAGAGATTTTCTAGAAGTCGTGTCATGAGAACCCTAGCAATAGGTAGACTTTCTATAAGGAATCTACCTATAAGAATTCGAAAACACATTTGTTTCACAGGACGGCACTGAATGGACACAACAGCATTCGAATGACAGCTACAATCACAACTTCAACTTGTTAGAAGCATAGGAATGCCTTATATATGTCAGCTCGTAGGCTGACACACATACATCGCCGCAGTGGCAGTTTCATTTCGCTTCATTTTACAACATATGTATTGCGCAATTCATTATTATAATTATTAATGGATATTGTTATAACTTTCACCAATAAATAATGCCACTCATATTGAATGAAATCTAAATAAAATTAAGTTATGACTTATAAATTAAGCTCTGAAATTGATATTATATTATATTCCTTATTAGCAAAAGATCCTCTACAATATACATACGATATCTTTACAATGTTGTATGGCATTCAGAATATCGTAGCAACATCGTGTAGATATCGTAAAACATCTTGTGCTAGTAGGGTTGCCATCAGTAACACTCAAATGTACGGATTTCAAAACTCCCGTTCATCTGGAAGTGAGTGTAAAATGGATTATAAAATTCCATCTTTACAAACATGAATCTAGTTAAGTCAAATTAAAGCGCGGAAAAACTGATTAAAGGGGGAATTAATGGTTTCCAAATAAGTTTTGAAAAGCTGGTGTCGATTAATGAATTGTACCTAATTTTAGCATCAAACATCATTTAAAATTTTCGTACATTTTGTTTGAAAAGTCCACTCATAGAGAAAAATAATAAATTAAAGATGTCTGTCAAAAAGTAAATAAATGAGTTCAAATGATGAATATGTTCTCCCCTTGGCCGTAATGCACTGTAGGCATCGATTTTCAAAATTTCAATTAAGTTGTCAGACACCGAAATACGTAGCAAAGACTATTCATGGAGTAACGCTTGTTCGGATGATTTAAAAACACTCGCAGGGATACTTCAAACAGCCACCTGCCATCAGAGGTAATCCCAAAGATGTTCTATCGCATTAAGGTTCAGAGATTGAACTTGCCATTCCATTCGCTCCAAACCGTAATTCTGAAGATATTCATAGTCAAGTCTAGCTCGGTAAGGTCGAGCATAATCTACCATTAGGATGAATTCCTCGACAGAGCACCTGCATATATGTGGCTTATGGATAGAGAAAGTGAGAGTTCCTCCATGGAGCACATGGATCTCACAAGTGGTCTCGCATAAAATCTTTGATTCGGAAGATGTCTTCGCACCGTAGTAGCCGATATTCTCGTCCCAGTTGCAGCGAAATTATATGAAACGAACTGCAAAAGATCCTCATTTTTATGATGACCAACTTTTTTACAATGAAAAGGAGGACATAAATAAATTGAGGAAAAGTATATCGTAAATAAAAGAAATATTTTATTTATTGCAATGTTACACGGTAATACGATTAATGCAGAATAAAAACATTTATAACATTTTATATTGAAATTAGGCTTATATGCCTGTTAATTATTATTTAAATAAGTAATTTTCCATTGAAGGAATATTCTTTGTCAATGCATCACCTTCTAACAATATATTGGAAATATCCGAACAAGACATATCCTTCATATGGAATTTTATGGCTAGTGCTATAACTAGAGTATCAACATTCAATCTCGATTTCTCATTTGTCCAATAATCATCGGCAATTGAAAAAACTCGATTAGCATTGATTGAATACGGATATTAACAGATAAGCCTTCAAATATCGAAAAGAAGGACATTTAGGAGGACACTTTACGAGGAGGACAGAGGAGGGAGGAAAGAAGGACGATTGTTCACTTTATCACTTTTCGGGTCGAAAGTCCTAGAACGCGATCTTCCGCAGGGGTTGAAACATGTGGCCGACCTGGAACAGGTCTTCGAAGAACTGAATTTTCGGAATGAGTCTCAGCCTTGAGTCTTTGGACCACACTGCGAGATACATTAAACCTTCTAAGAGCATCATCTCGTACTAAACCCACTTCAATCCATCCGGTCGGCCGCAACCTTTACTAAAACAATTTCCCTGATATATTGCCAAGAATATCTACATAGATGTAATTGAAAACGGACAAGCATTCATCGAAATTGTTCACAAATTACGAAAGCAAAATATTCGTCGTTCTGTCTGGCTTCCATAAAAAAACCAATTCCCTTCAAAAAGTAATTGATAGTTATACTTCTTTAATTCAATTTAATTAATGTCAACCCAAATTATTCATATAAACCATATTTGTTACTTTATTGCATTCTCTTAGTGTTGAGCTTCAAAAAATATAACATAATATGCTATAACATAAGTTTTAGAGACCAGTGTAAATATCGTTATGGATTAAAAAGAACTAACTCACTATTTGTAAAGCGGTCAAGTATTTTTTCCAGAACAGATACTTGATTATATGAGGTCCTAAACCTGACAGGCCGTAATAGGTGTGCATGACACAGTGCACTGCTGTATTTATTCCCAAAATAATAATACAATAGAAACCTATAAGGAATAAGGAAAAACGATATGTCACTTAGGTAACAAAATTAAACAATAAAAATATTAGTAAAATAAAAAAAAAATTATAAAAATCCAATTATTTATTTCCAATTTAAAGGCTGCATCATATAATTTTGTAATCAAAACCAGAAGGAATGTTGCGGAGCAGCCTTTCGGCTGAAGGGGTTCACAATTAAATACGTGGGTCGTTTTATCTTCAACCTCCGATTGACCATAAAAAAGGGAAAAGTAAAGAAAAAAATGAATTTATTACCAAAAGGTATGTTCAAACATGGTTATTTTTGACATAATATCCGTGAAAATTCAGGGATTTGTCATATCGGTAGCTTAGGTTTCCGATCCCCTCTTCGAAAAACGTTGCCGCCAGTGATGTCAGGTGGGACTTAACGTTCCTTTGAATATCCTCATTTTTATGGAAGCTTTGGCTTAATAGCCAGTTCTTCAATTCAGGGAACAGATGAAAATCACTCGACGTTAAGTCGGGCTATACGAAAGGTGATCAGACACGCTCCATTTAAACTGCTCCAGAAGCTGCTGGGTTGCAATAGCACTGTGAGGGCGGGCGTTGTCATTAATTAAGACAACTTCAGATGCCATAATGGCTCTTCTCAGTCGTCTTAAAGTCTGACAAGAAACAGTTGCATTGATCGTTTTCCACAAACCAACCTTCTGCTCGAAAAGAAGCGAATAACACTACGCAACTCGCACTTGGCGGGAGCATCAATATAAGATCCTTGTTTACGTGCCGACAGCTCAGCTCGAACTGGTCAGTTGACGTCGGCAGTGAATGAGGTTATGGTTAGAGACATGGGCAGTCTCCCACCGCGTATCTCCAACTTCTATCCCTTCTCTGTCTGTTTAGCGGCGATCGGAGGTTGAGATAAACGATCCATGTATATATTCACAGTTATGATGACAAGACGAATACAAAATTTCATTTAGATATCTTGTTGCGTTTATGAGTTATCACACGAATAAACAGAACAACAGACAGTAAATACTTCGACAGATTTGTCCCGAAATTTCATATACATTTACAGCTTTGGTGATGAAAATTTAAGTCCCATATTTCATCATCTACGCCACTGCGTTTTTGAGTAGTCGCGTTCATATGCACAAGGACGGACGGTCAGACAAACTTCCCGTTGCCTGAATTTGTTTTCGTCCAAAATTTGATTTGTAAAAACACTTTGCAGAGAGAGGTAGAGGATCTAAGGGCCAATCTTGGTTACAGAGTGAACTCGAATGGGAACTAGGTACCAGAAAAATAAAAAATGAAAATAAAATAAAAGAAAGGAAAAAAAATCAACCATAAAAAATACAAGGCACTGTACAAGAAGCATAAAAAAAATTCGACGGGAGGCTGTCTCTGCGAAATGGTCGCTGGGATTGAGGGGCGTAAAATTACTTACCTTCCTCAACTGCGACTAAAGTGACTAAAGTCTATGTGACCAAAGTAGCTCTATGTGACCAAAGTAGCTTTAGGTGATTGAAGTAACTCTTTGTGTCTCCGATACAATTTCACTGAAGAAACTCTTTGTGACTCTGAGATTATGCGACTGGAGTAGCTCTTATTAACTCTCAATTTATGTAACTGATTCGTGATTTTGGTAGTGTTTTTTTTTCGAGAAAAAAAATTCTTGTTCTCAAATGTAATATATTTATTCATGTTTTTAATACTGGATACAATTTCTGTTAGGGACAATCTTATGTAAAATCGAACGATGGTACGAGAAATAATTCTGGAGTAATATTTCGCGTGAACGTAAGATCGATGAATGAATTGCCCAATGTACTTGGATAGTTTGTAGGAACCATATTGAGATTAAAATGATGTTTAAGAAAATCCAAAATTTGGAAAATCCAGTTAATATACAGGTCACAACAGGCTGCAACAGAAAGACTAAGGCCGCCAGACAGTTAGGTATGAGAAAGCTTGGGAATCTAGGTTGGTCACTGCGTGCGCGCTCATCTGTCGCTGTGACGTCATCGAAATTCTTCGTGATTTTCACCAAATTTGCAACTCGAATGTGACTAAACCGTTATTCCAAATTTTAAAATTTATTTGGAAATCTTCAATGTCTACCTTTCTTTGTTAAATGAAACTGAATGTTTCTGAATGAAAATTCGGAAACATTCGAGGTTGCGTTCAGATGTGGTTGGTAAATACGAGGTAATAAATAAGTTAGCAGACCTTTTCTTTTGATTCAACATTTCATTCATTTAAAACTATTTAAGAATACAATAAAAATTCAATCAAGAAATCTCTTCCAACCTGTCCGAGTGGGACTCCTCACCAACCACCAAATCAACATGCATGTAGCACTGTGATGGATGATGTGCCGCCCAGTGAGCTTCTTCTTCTTCTTTTGAAGCACAAAGAAAACCTGAAAAAACGAAGATTTCAATTACATTTCATTATTGCAGCCTTAAACGTTCATCTCGTAACATACTCTCTATATGTACTACGGTGGCCCTTATTTTTTGAAGTTTAAATTTCAGTTCGCACATCCTCCATTTTTGTTTCCGTTTTACTAGAAGGAGCAATTAGAGGCCTCTTCTGTTCAGAGGTTGGGTTCACATGCAGAAGTGGGAAGCCTGTGGGTGCAGGAAGCAATTTGCTTCTTCACATCACGCTCCATCCTCCGCTGACGTTTTGCACTCAGTCTACTGCAGCCGCTGTTCGTGTCAACAATGAGTGCAATTACGGCTTGTGGGTGCAGGAAGCGATTTGCTCGTTCACGTCGCGCTCCGTTCTCCGCTGACGTCTTGCATTCCGTCTACTGTAGGCGCAGTCCGTGCCAATTATGACCGCACTTACTGCTTCTAATTTGAGAAGAGGTGATCAAAATATTTTTTTAACTGGCAGTTAGCTTCACCAAATTACCGGATGCAAACTTTCATCTACTCGGCATGCACTATTGTTACTATTTTATAATTAACATAAGGTTAAATTGTCCATAAGTGAAAGTGCCAACTTAGTAGTGCACGAATGCCTCATTTTTTGGGCGAAAGCAAGGATCCCTGCAAGAGCATGAGAATTCAAAAGAAAAAATTGTATAAAAAATCATGAAGATTTACTCTCAATGTCACAATCTTCAAAAAGTGCCTGCCGTACGTCAAAAAGACACAAAGAACATAGATGTAAGTTTCTATCAGATTTAAATATTTTATTTGACATTGCTCACGCTAATGCGTTGGAAATTATAAAAATTGAAGAAAACAGAAAATTTTCATCCAGTCAAAAGAGAGCCAGGACAGAGGGGATGCCTTATGGGAATCGATATGAATCTAGAAAAGCCGGAAGAAAGGGCATTATTGAGAATCAAAGAACAAGAAAACAGACGGGCTAAGTCTCAATGTAGTTCGAAGATTGCTGACAATTGCATGGATTCATCAGAAGAATCATCATGTACCGAGGATATTTTTGATCAAACTAGGCCTTCATCAAACATAACACGGAGGTCTCTTGAGGAAAACATAGATGCGCAGATAGTATTAGGGATGAAAACTATATGTGGGTAGAAATATGTTTTAACTCCAAAATTAATGACTGTACTCGATTAATGCCACATTATTTAGAGAAATGCCATTTTTATTCTCGAAGCCGTAGCTGAGACTTTAGAGCAGAACACAGATGAACTGACAATCGATCGAAATACCATCCAGAGATATCGGGGAGATTTTCGTGAAACGAAGGCAACTAAGATCAAAGAATTATTTAAAGAAAATGAACCAAGTTTGGTATCCGTTCATTGGGATGGTAAACTGCTACCTGCTTTAAATGTGAGAGAATTATAAAGTGAAATGTTACCTATCATTGTTACATATAAAGATTAAGAGAAATTGCTGGGGGTGCCAAAATTAGAAAATTCTTCAGGGAAGGAGCAAGCTATGACTATCTGGAATGTTCTAAAAGATTGGGGATTGGAAGATAAAGCAGAAATTCTTTGTTCTGAAACTAGTTCCAACACTAGTCGTTTTAATGGTGTGATTACATTTCTAGAGCAATAAGTATATCGAGAGATGACATACTTTCCATGTCGGCATCACATTTACGAATTATTGCTACAAAATGTTTTCGAATATGAGTTACTTTCAGGTGAATATTAGACCAGATATTTACTTTTAAAAAATCCAAGAAAAATGGAATGATTTGAAAAAAAAGGAAATTTTATGGACGGATATAAATATTTGAACAAAATGTGAGTGACAAAGAAATGTGAATCATCATACTAATGCACTAAAAAGTTTAAAAAAATGAAGCACGATTATCGGGAGCTCATTTGAATTATGCATTGTCTTTATTGGAATGAACTCAGACTCGATTATCAAAATCAGGTCACAAGGAGCTTTGTATAATGCGCGATGGATGGCAAAGACCATTTACTTCTTTAAAATATTTATTTACGCACCAGTTGCCTTTAACAGTGTCTGAAATGAATGGTCTGAAGAGCATTTGCTTGTTTCTTGTGACAGTGTATGATAAAGCATTGTTAGAGAGTTCATCCGCAGTCGGTGCTCCATGAAATGATTCAATTTTTTTTAAAATATTTAAATAAATACTAAAAGATAAATAAGGGCTTTTCGTCAATCGCTCTGAAGAAGTTTTGTAATCATCTGTGGTATATAAATGAAGAGTCAAGTTTTCAGCAATTTGTGATTTAAAAAAAATTTAATATTGCTTCCAATAAGCGCATCATAGAGAATATGAAAAGCGAAAATCTTTATACTGAAAGAAAATGTATTATTCATCCTTAATTGAAGTTCCCCTCCTCCTATGCAAGATTTTAATTTTAATAGTATCTACATTATTTATTATGCATTCTTTTTATTAGACATATTTCTTTGATCTTATAATGACAGTCAATATTTATCATTTATCAATATTTATTATTTTCAAAAATTTTATATTTACAATTTAAGTCATTCAGAAATTAGTTACGATATCATACAATTAGTTCATTTTTTCAGAAAAAGCAATCGAACTCTTCACTTCTCAGAAAAGTTTTAATTTATTAAAAAAATTGATATCGACATTACCTTTCCGAATATCAGACCAGATCTTTGGGATAGGGACAATTTTTATTTAAAATCACAAGAAACATTCCGGAATAGCAGAGTTGTTAATGATACAGCAGAAAAAGTGGTAAAATTGATGCAAGATTTTAATCGGCTGTTAACTGTAGATGAAGAGCAAAAGCAATTTCTCCTTTAATGCGCCAAAGATCACAGAAAGCAATACCCGGATAGCAAGAAGGCGACGCTTCAAAGGAAATTTATTATATATATTATTAACTGCATTAAATGTGTATTATTAAATTATTTTATAGCAAAATCATGAAATGTTTTAATATGAATAATAAATATATGTTTCCGGAATGCATAAAACAACGGCATTCTATAGAATACCAAGACATTTTATAGAATACCGGACATTTATATACAAAGTATGAAAAATGAGAATTATAATATACTTTCCATAGGCATTTTATATGATACCTAGGCATTCTATAGAATGACAAATGCTATTTAGACAAAGTATGAAAATCGGTCTTGATAAGGCTATTATTTAAAAGATGTGCATTCTTTTCCCAAAATACAAATGTTATTTTGAAAAATAATGAAATAGTGCCATTAAAAACTTTTATTCAAAATACGTAAAGAAAAATGAAAGTTCTACGAAACAAATTTATGCCTTTCTTATTAAAGAAAAGAAAATGAAATATGAACCTACTTCTTGCTTCAAGAAAATAAACAACTTTATTTTGAATTGCACTTAATTTTATTTCTTATCAAATAGAATCGGCGATATATTCCATACATTGCTGGTTTGGCGTTTGGCATTCAATAGAATGCCTAGGAAATGTGTGAAATGTTAATCGTTTCATATATTGCCGGTAAGTGGACCTGGATATGGAGACTCATCCATTTTTTGATCAACAATGGTTGTAAACAGTACAATCAATGAATTTTTTTCATTGGAGGAATGACGTCAGCTTTTTCGAATATGTTAGATTTTCACAATTGCAACCAAATCTTTCTCGCGCCACATTTACTGGTATAAATCAGGAGAGTTTGAAGATTCGGACACTAGTCCTGACGGGAGAAATCCGAACTTATGGTAACCCAATGTAAAGTCCATCTCTTGATTTCTCATTTTTTAATACGTGCATCAAATATTTGTATTTTCAAACTTATAATTAATATTAAGTCCTGCATAGACGGTATAATTCGATATGATAAATATTTGAATTCCATGAACATTTAATCAGTTCTATGGACCTCCATTCGTTGATCGAAGAAGGCAGTGGCGGACTGGGTCTGAAAATAGCGGTTGCCAGCAGTCCATGGAGCCCCACTCATATCAAAAATGTTTTTTCTCTATATAATTTTTAAAATTTTATTTATTATAAATATAATCAATTAAAATCAATAAATGGACATGATATACTATATAAATTATTACATATAGTTATTATCTAAAAATCTGTTATATATACTGGTAGTTCTGTGAACAATAGACCTCGCCCCCCCCAAAAAAAAAATCTGCTCTTCATTTCAGTCTTTAAAAGTTTAGCCATTTATTTTACAAATTCAAATTATTTGCGCAAGTCTCTTATCATTATTAATTAAAGTACAATTAAATATCTGCTTTTACCAATATTAACAAAATCGCAATTAAATGTAATTTGTTATTATTAGAAGTATCTTTGGATGCATTATGAACGGAGTTTCGTTTGGCTACAATCGTTGGAAAAACATAACATTACATGAAACGCAACCATTTAAGCGTCCACCATCTTGAAACGGAATAAAAAAAATAAAAAATACATACGGTCGTTTTCTCCGACATCAAAGAGCATTCATGTCAAATTCAAAGAAAATCGAACAACGCGTTTGATCGTGACAAAACAAATTACAGACAGACTATATTAGAAAAGTCAGTAAATTACTGATAAACAAACTGTTTTCGCTCGAACGGTCCAGTGAAAACAGGACCTCGCTTCGCTAGTCAAATTACTAATTTAAGTATACATGTATTATTACATATTATTGAAAGTAAGAATTACCAAATACAAAAACAAATTTATGATTGAATTTTAAATAATTTTCTGTGGGTGTATAGCTTACTGTAATTTTGGAACTGTACTGTTATTTTGAGAATTTTTTAATCAAACTGAAATTATAGAGCAAACTTCGTACCAAGTTTAACAAATTTAAAGAATACTTCCTACTTTAAAAGATTAACAGCTCAAAAGTGCAGAACTCAGTAAGCGTTTGAGTTTACTAGAAATCTAGTCAGCTGTTGAGTTTACTAGATGGTATGTCAATAATTATTTCTGCATCCAAATCATCTAACAATTCCTTTCCAATAGATTGCAATATACAGAGAATTCAAAGTTCTCTTCAGAAAATGAACTTCTAATTTTTTGTTCTTTATCTTTAGCTTTGAAAAACAGAATTCACCAATATCATTAGATCATTCATTACGAATTCTAATATTATTGCAAATATGCTTTGATATCTCAAAAATGGATTTCACTCCTCACAGATAAAGTTCTTTTAATATATTTTCAATCGATGCAGGGCTATTAAGAACAGGAATGGTATAAACAAGCATAATGGTCGGCACAATATAGAAACCCAACTTAACCATAATCGGGACTCTCAGCTGAACTAAATCTAAATAATGAAATTATTCCAACTAAATTCTAATGAAGAGAAAGACTCATGGATAATTAGTATTTATTAGTTATTAAGTGGTTATTCTTAGCATTGGGATTATAATCCCTCACACACGTTGTTTACAAATTCCTTTGATAAAAGAATGAGTGTATGGCTATACAAATATTTAATCATATTCGGTGGCGATCTTAGCAAAACGGTTTGCAAGCTCCACAGAGAAGGAGCACTTTTTCTCTGCTACGAGATCATTGTTTGGCTTTCCAATATATTTTGATCCAGATGAGACTGACAAGACTTTGAATTCAGAAATTTAATTTTGGACATCCTACAGATTTGTATTTGATTTTAGTACCTTTTAATGTAGGGATGGAAGACAAACGCTCAGTGATGATTTTTATTTTGACTTCGTTCTTCAAGGTTCACCCTACCCTAAAATTAAATTCTAATAGTTCGCTCTACAAAGCTGGATTAAATGAGTTCGAACTAAAGCAAGGAATTGATAACAGCATAACATATTATTTTTAGATGCACACCAAGAATTCAAAGTTGTCACTAAGTCTAATACCAATAAATTTTTCACCTACAGGGTTAAAATCAATTTCCAGAGTAAAATAACGAAAATATTATGAAAAATATTTAATTTTAAATTCTTTAGGTTAAATTTTTCTTATACGGTTTTAGCAACAAAGCGTGAAGGAGAAATGTTGTCCATTAGTAGAGTATTTTTTTTGTAAGAGTGAGGGAAGGAAATTCTTTCAATGATTGTTAGTTTAGTGATTTGTAGTAATTATATTTTCGTAATTTGTCATTAAATTTATATCATTACAAAAATAATTTTTTGAATTTCTAAAATAATCAAAAAATTAGTCTTCTGAAATGAGTTTTGAAAGATTTCACCGGAAAAACAACAAAATCTTGAACAATTTTTAATAACTGAAATTTTAATTAACTACAGGACTTTGAAAAGTTGACAGTGATTCTCCTTTTGTTTTAAAGAGCACATGCGAAAAATTTCATCAAGTTTGGACAAAAACTGCAGATTTTTATAAAAGACGAACAATTTCTCTTGACATGTAAAGAATTAAACTTTTGAACTAAATCAATTTTAAACAAGACAGTTGAAAACAAGAAAATTATAAGTTATAGAAGCATTTTATTTTTTTAAGCAATAAAATCTCACACGGAGTACCATAGACTTATTTCTATGTTTTGCTTCTGATCATGCTTTTGTATGCAAATTGTCAATAAATAATAAAAGATAATGTATGTGTAGGTTGTTGTCTGTCTGTTGATGTTCTACAGTCCGTTGAATCTAGAGCCACCAAATTTGGTACAAACATACTATAAGAGCGTAGGAATATGCATCTCGGAAAGTTTTTAAATTTTAATTAATTAAAAATTAAGCAAGAATTGGGAATTTTTTCAACTATAACTCAAAAAATATTATCACATAAAAATAATTTTTACACATTATTAAACTTCAAAATTTTTATCTTTCAATTTGATGACAGTTTATTTGCTGTGCAATTTTCTCCTTAATTTTGCAATTTTTTAAAAATATTTTTAAGCACAATTATTTAACAATACTTTGGAATGTTGTAATGAAAGTCAATTAACTTTTATTGCTTCAAATCAAGAAATCTTATATTTTTCTCCTGATAAAGAAGAAGCATGATATATAATTATATTTTCATCTTACGATATAAAAACTTCTTTAAAGCAAAAGTTGCATTCCAATTCATCAGTTTTTTAGTCCAATTTTTTCTTTCCCCATTACTTCAAATAAATTTACTTTTTAGACATATTTACAATATTATTACGTTAGATTTAATTTCTAGCGATGATCTTAAAACTCATCTTTCCTGTTGGGTAAAAAAAGTTTTTCCTGGAGATTGTGTTTAATTAGGTTAAATATTTACTCTATAATTAGCTTAATAAAGTGTAATAATTGTAATTTAAATTTGAATTATGCTTGACCAATAAAAAAATAACTTCATTGACTCTCAAGATTTTTAGCCTTTTTTCATCTGCTAAATGTAAAAACCTAAGTCATTAATTTCATCAGATGCGAAACATACTACATCAAAATTTAGTTCAAATATTAATACATTTCCTGTCCACTGTTTTTCAATTTTTTAACTAATTTATTTCTTGGTTTTCTGTAACAATTAATGACTTCAGCTTACCAAAAATTAAATAAGTTGGTGAATTTAAAGTTGACTGGCATAATTTAATCCATATAGTTAATAAGATGAATCATTCAGCTGTTCGCCACTTTCATTATTTAATACTAGAAAAGCAATGTAAAGAGAGGGAAAATTTGAGTCAAATTACATGATTCTCCCTCCCCTTGTAAGTTTCAGACGGTCGGAAGTAGACTGTTTTCTTTGTTCGCTTCTCCGTCAGTTTTACTACTGTGAAAAGCACTAACAACAAAAAAGAATGTTATTTAGACATTTCCAAGGACTGAAGTCTTCCTGTTCAGAGGGGTCACTCTTCCGTCTTGCAGGGGGTGATATGAGTGGTCATTGTGTCCCGACCTTGCACAGAAAGAAAAGGTTGTGTGAAGAACATAAAACTACTTGCTATTTTGTTTGCTTTAGAAAAGACGCAAGAATTTCTCTAGAAAAAAAATTCTTCCCTTTCTCTCTCTTTCACATATACAGATCCTGGGGGCCCATATCAGATAATGTTTAAGGGGCCCACTTGCCATCGGGCAAGCTGGCAACCTGGCCAGTCCGCCAACGGAAGAAGGCAATATATTCTCGAGATAAGCAAATGCCGTATAATCACACATTAGATAAACGTAATCATTTAAGTAATTAAACTCTTTTTGCATTATATTCTTTTTTATATTTACCTCTTTTTTCTACTAATTATTCTCAAATGTAAAAAAAAAAAAAATTAGTGTCTGTGTATAAAGTTGCCACTGTTATGTATACATTTTGAATACTGAGGCAACTGGCAATCACCTAAGTATCTTAAAAATCTCGTTCTATGTGAATCCGGGCTAAACGAAAAATTAAGAAAAAGAAGAAAAAAACCCTGACATTTTCGTAATCAAGAGAAATAACTTCATTAAATCAATTTTTAATAAAATTATGGCGCATGAGTATGTATTGATATGTCATACTTTCATCATCATATTTAAAGAAAAATTAATCGAGGAATATTTACATACTCGAAATTTTCTTCACGCTTTCATTGCCTTCTGTTCTGTATTTTTTTCATTTTTAATTATTTAATCATAGGTTTAATAATTTTGCTATATATTATTTAAATTTTCCTATCTCGCTAGTGATTTCTTTGATCTTCTTCATATGATGAAACTCTAGAATTTTTCCCATGAAATTGTTCTTTCAATGTATCATTCTTAACCCTGTAATGACGGTTCGGGCGGTGTAGGGCAATCAGATGCTTATTATTGAATGGCGAGAAAAACAGTGTCGTTGTTAAAGAGTTAATTCAGAAAAGTTATCTACAATAATTGAGCTAGTCAGTCTACACATTTTCTAGGCTTTTAAACGTAAAGAACTGAGTTTTGCACCTGTGCTCTCATCGAATTATACCTGGAAATTTCAGGCGATATTTCCACCAAATCTGTTTCAACAGTTTTGGCTTTATTTACTTCTTAAGTTTATTGTTTACTCTTAAAACCCAAAATAAATAAAGGAGAAAAAGGACGAGATCCGCAGAGAAATCCACAGAGACACAAACTTTTTAATGATAAATTATTTTTACACCGATTTCAATTAAACTGAAAATTATAATTTAAAAAAAAATATTTCGTATAGTTTCCAATGAAGACTTTAAAAATACAAAATTTTTCATGATAAACAGGTGAACAACGTCGATGACAAAACTCTGGTATCATTGAAAGCAGTGCTCTAAAATATTCCGTCATTTTTCTATTTATTTTATTAAATTTCCATTTTTTACGCAATGGGAGAGGGGAGAATATTTTATCGGAGTTACCCCCGGGCCTGCCTTAGTATTCGGGAAGTATGAATTATAGCAGCTGCAAGAGCTCGAGTACTAATAGCCATCACTGACCCCGACCCGACATGTTCCGAAGGAGGTACGCACTGTTACTGTTGGAAGGTAACTCAATCCCTACTATAGATATACCCCCAGGGGAAGCGCAACCCGCTTACTTATCCGGCAGCTTCTCATGAGAGGGGAGTTGTTGGCGCCTTTGAGCTATAAATTGGCATTTTGGCGATAAATGGTTGCCAGAAGATGTGAGCGCGCCAATGTGCATTTTTACTACGCATGACTCTTGTCTCTCTCTCGTCTGTTCTGTAAAAGCCATGTATATAGTTCTGTGTGTGTGTGATTGTGCAATAAATGTTGTGATCGTGAACAAGGGCTGTGTTTGAACTTTCTGATTCGATGGACATCAACCACAATACGAATTCCACTCCACTCCTCTCCATGAGTTTGGACGGAAACATTGATCCGACTCACCAGAGTTAAATCATACGTTGCCTATGGATAAATTCTTTGTTAAGAAGTAATTTCGTACCGTTTTGAAGCAGCCCTTGTTTAGAGGACATTCGTCGGTTCACACTACTAAACGTTCCTTCCGATTAAAGCGATTCCTTTGAAAAGGAATAATATACGTCGTAACGAAGGAATAAATTTCGTCTCGTCATGACTATAACAGAACTTAGTCGTAAGTAAACGGCTTACAAAAATAAGCTGAAAAAATCGAACAATTCGTTAATGCGTTCCAAGCTGTAGACGAAACTAAGGATTATATCGAATTAAAATCAAAACTGAACACTGTAAACGATATTCTTAAGGAATTGGATAACCTCCAAAAGGAATATTGTGCTCTTCCTGATAAAGTGGACTTGAAAGATGCATTGCATATTCTAAACGATATGGAAGAAGATGCAGAAAAATTCAAGGTAAGCGTCCTTGTATTTTTATCGAAATATGAATAGCAGAAAAAAGAAAACGCTAAATTAAATCCAAAGAGTCATATAAAATTGCCAGTTCTTCAGTTACCAACGTTTAGTGGAAAGTTCCAAGAATTCGAAAATTTTAAAACACAATTTATGAGTGTTATCGGAAATAATGATTCTTTAAATGAATCACAAAAACGTATGTATCTAAAAAGTGCTCTTAAAAATGAAGCGGCATTAATAGAAAGTGATCAAGATAACTTTTATTCCCTTCTAAAGGCGTTGGAAAATAGGTATGAAAATAAAAGAGCCTTGGTTGATATACATACCTTCGATATACATACGGTATACCTTCGATTAATAAACTGCATAATGAAAATCGCACTCAAATTAGATCACTAATCGATACTGTTCGGAATCATATGCGATCTTTGAAAAATCTGAAATTAGAAACCAATTCCTTGTCAGATGCAATTATATTACATGTATTAAATAATAAAATAGATAAGTAATCTCAAAGATTATTCCAATTAAGTTTGACTATCACCCAGGTACCTAGCTTACAAGCCTTTCTTTCATTTCTAGACGTAAGATGCATTCAACTAGAATCAGTCATTAAATCAGATTTCGCAGCAAAAAGCATTCCCATAAAAAATAAAAGCCCTTCCGGTGTAAATAATTCTCGCTGGAAATCTTTTTTGACGATAGATAAAAATAAAACATCAACTGCCGTTCAATCCAAATCTAATCAAGGTCAGAAAGCATGCGTCATCTGTAACCAATTCAAGAAACAGCCTGTGTATAATTGTGGGATGTTTTTAAATCATTCCCCTTTGGAGAGATATGAACTTTGTAAGAAGCATAACATTTGCACAAATTGTCTGAATTTTCATCCACCTAAATCGCGCATTTCTAAACCTCACTGTCAGATTTGCAGTTCATTCCATAATACTAAGTTGCATCGAGACAAAACAGATGTTTCAATTCCGTCCATGGCAGAAGGATTTACTGATACTTCTCCCAAGGTCAAATCCGAGTAGTGTTGTGCTTTGCGTTCAACGGATAATAAGGATTCTAAACCGATGAAATATTTAATGAGTACGGCTGTAGCTTATGTAAATAGAATGCCAGTTCGAATAATTTTGGACAACGCTTCAGAAATAAATTTTATTTCGAGCGATTACGCAATGAGTTTGGGTTTAAAAAGAAATCGGATTCATTCTTCTGTTTCTGGCATAATCGCGCAAGATATAAAATAACATTATCGCGCAAGATATAAAATATGAAACAAATGCTATTGCTTCAAATAAAGATCATTCATTCAATGAAGGGTTCAAGTTTATGGTTGTTCCTAAAATATCATCAGTCACTCCGTCTTGTAATTTAGACATATCAAGACTTTCTCTGCCAAAGCATATTAAATTAGCACATCCATCATATTCATAAGCCAGCTAAGATTTCAATGCTCTTGGGTGCGCAAGTATTCTTTAAAACTATTAAGGCAGATCAAATCAAAATAAATAATACAATCACTCTGCAAAATTCGGTCTTTAATTACATAGTTACTGGAGGTCTACCGACAGCTGATAATAAACTGCATTGTTTTCTTCTTTCCGAGCAAGAAGGGTTAGAAAATTTAATTTCTAAATTTTGGCAGTTAGAATCGACCGAAGATGAATCGCTTAATTTAAATTCACAAACCAAGTTTGGTGAAGATCATTTCGTCAATAATCATCAGAGAGATCAAACGGGGATCTAGCTGCCTCGGCGAATCCAAGCAAACGGCTATTCGTCGATTAAATTCGTTATGGCGAAAATTAGAAGCCAATCCAAATCTTCAACAGTTGTATCGAAACTTTATTCATGAATATTTGGATATGGGACATATGGAACAAGTGTTCGAAGTATCGGACCCGACAGTTGCATAGTACATGCCGCATCATGGTGTTTTACGTCCCGATTCCAAAACCACATCGCTTAGGACTGTTTTCGATGCGTCCAGTGCTACTTCGACTGACGATTCGTTGAACTCTATTTTAGCTAATGGAGGAGTCGTTCAGGACGAGTTATTTGCGATATTATTGAGATTCAGAAAAAATAGAATCGGTTTGATTTCTGATAACAAAAAAATGTTTCGTATGATATTCATAGATGAACCTCAAAGAGATCTGTTACGAATCATTTGGAAAGAGAGCATCGATGACTCTATCAAAACGCATAAAATGAATAGTTTGTGTACGGCACAACATGTGCTCCCTACCTGGCACAACGAGTGCTTAAACAATTAGTAATGGATGATGGACACAATTATCCATTGGCTGCCTCAGCTGTTAGTAGTGACATGTATATGGATGACCTACTTACTGGCGTTGCAGACATCTATTCTGCAAAACAGCTTAAGGAACAACTTATGGCGCTTTTCAGAGGAGGAGGCATGCAGTTGCATAAATGGTCCTCCAATTGCAAAGAATTGCTCGCAAATTCGGAAGTTTCTGATGGAGATGTTTCTCATACAATTTCTGGTGAAACAAAGGCCCTAGGACTTTTGTAGAGACCTCAAAAGGACTCTTTAGCATTTTCGGTGTCTGCTAATGTAGATACCTGTGAATCGTGTAAAATTACAAAAAGATCAGTCCTCTCGACCACTGCTAGGTTTTTTGATCCTTTAGGTCTGATTTCGCCTGTAGTTACGAAAGTGAAACTTGTAATGCAAGAATTATGGATGTTAAAGTTGGACTGGAATGATTCCTTGCCAATGCAATTGGCAATGGAAGCGATTTGTTACGTTTTTAACTATCAACACTCTGAACATCCCACGATATATTTTGTTGGGCTATGCTCTCAAAATAGAAATGCACGGCTTCGAAGATACTTCTGAAAAGGCATACGGTGCAGCAATATATGTAAGGTGTCTCAATAACTCAGGAGAAATATCTACAAATTTATTGTGTTGAAAATGAAGAATCGCACCTCTGAAGTCGGTAACAATACCCAGGCTTGAGTTGCATGTCGCTGTGCTTCTCGCCAAGTTAGCACAAAAAAACTATCACATCGATGAAAATTTCATTCCATAGTACTGTGCTATGGACCGACTCTACCACTGTCCTTGCATGGATACAAAAGGACCCTTCGGTACTCAAGCCTTTTGTGAGAAACCGAGTAAGTGCAAATCAAAATCTTACAGAAGTTAGTGCCTGGAAACACTTTCCATCCAAGGAAATTCCCGCAGATATTATCTCTAGAGGGATCGATCCAGAAAAATCCAAGATTGTAATTTGTGGTGGTTTGGTCCGTCGTTCTTACAAGATCATTCAGTACTTTCTCCTTGTGTTTGCAGTAATATCAAAGATAATGAGCTATACCAACGAGAGTTCAAGAAAACTTCTACAGATCCAGTGTGTCTTGTGGTGCAAGGTCAAGAAGTGTTACATATAATCAACAACTGTTCTTCATTTATCCTACTTCAACGAGTTATCGGGTGGTGTGTGCGTTTCGTTAGAAATGCAAAAAATTCCTTGCAACCAAGCGAGGGCAACTTAACTAGCCCTGAGTTATTTAAACCATTAATGTGTTTGGGGAAAAACATACAAGCAAATTGTTTTGCTCAAGAAATTCAGTGTCTCAAAATAGGTCAGCAGCTACCTAATTCAAGCTCGTTAATAAACTTATCTCCTTTTTAGATGAGCAGGACATTCTACGTGTGTCCGACTGAAAAACTCCAATTTGCCTATCGAAAGAAAACATCCAATTTTGTTACCCTATAACAATCACTTTTCGGATCTAATTATTAATCATTTTCATGTTTTGTATCCTCATACAGGTACTGAAGCAACTTTAGCCAATATTCGTACAAAATTCCGGTTAATAAATGGTAGAAATTACGTAAGAAAAATTATTAGAAAGTGTATTCCTTGTCTAAAGGTAAGTGCAAAGGATAGTAATCAAGTGATGGCAGATCTTCCCAGCTCTAGAGTAAATATATCAAGAGTATTTACAAGGGTCGGTATTGATTTTTGTGGCCCATTTAGTATTAAATTGCTTTCAGGTAGATTTAAAAATTCGTATAAATGTTATATATGCATATTCATTTCTTTTGTTGTAAAGTCAGTTCACTTAGAAATAGTAAATAGTTGTAGTACTGATGCCTTTATAGGTGCCTTAAAACGATTTATTGCACGTCGAGGAAAACCTAGTGATATTTATAGTGATAATGGCACAAATTTTGTAGGAGCTAATAATGAGTTAAGAAAAATATTAAAGAATATTAAAGGATCTATTCAATAAAGAAAGTAAGGAAAAATTGAAGATTTCATTGCTTCAGAAGGTATCGTTTGGCATTTTAATACACCTGCCACACCTCATTTCGGAGGTTTGTGGGAAGCAGGCGTTAAATCACTAAACTCTCACCTAAAAAGAGTTGTAGGAAACACTGTACTTATTCATGAAGAATTTAGCACACTTGTTACGCAAGTGGAAGCAGTATTAAATTCTAGACCTCTTTCTAATCTTTCTAGTGATCCTAATGATGATTTCGTGCTTACCTCAGCCCATTTTTTAGTTGGATCATCTTTAACAGCTTTACCAGATGCGGATTTAAGAGAAGTACCAATTAATAGGTTAAATAGATGACAATTGGTACAAAGGCTTTCTCAAATATTTTGGAAAAAATGGTTGTCTGACTATTTAAATCGTTTGCAATCATGTGTTAAATGGCGCAATGGTAAAAAAAAATATTTAAAGAAAATGAAATTGTTTTGGTTAAAAATGAGGATAGTTCTAAAACACTTAATTGGAATCTTGCAAAAATAATTAAGATTCACGCAAGAAGGAATAATGTAATAAGAGTTGTAACAGTGAAAACAAAAAAAGGCATTTATCAAGGTCCGGTAAACAAAATCATAAAATTACCTTTCTATGATTAACTATCAATAGGTATTGTATATTTATATCTGTGTTTATATTCATTATCATATATTTAATTCTCCGAATGTTTTACGTATTTCATTGTAGTGCTAATCAGTGAATACCTAGTGTATAAACAATTTCGTATAGTTTCCCTTTGTTGTCATGTAATCAATGTGTATTAGTGTTGCATGTAAACATTGCAACGGGGCCCAGGATGTTGGCGCCTTTGAACTGTAAATTGGCATTTTGGCTATAAATGGTTGCCAGAAGATGTGAGCGCGACAATGCGTATTTTTACTTCGCATGACTCTTGCCTCTCTCTCCTCTGTTCTGTAAAAACCATGTATATAGTTCTATGTGTGTGATCGTACAATAAATGTTGTGATTGTGAACAAGGGCTATGATTGAACTTTCTGATTTGACGAATATCAATCACAATACGTATTCCACTCCACGGCTCTCCATGAGTTTGGACGGAAACAGGAGTATAGAAGAAAGTCTAGGGAGTTCCATGGATTTTTGGTCACAATTTTCTGGTACATTTCTGAGAAATAAGATCATGAAATAACATGTAGACATAATAGTTCATGTCGCATCCTCACAAAAAGTCATCTCGGGATTAAATAGATAGGTAAAACACTTTTAACTAAATTCATAATGAATAGCTAATATACCTAATATTCCATATAATTAATGCGATTATCAGAAAATAATATAATTAGTCAGCTAGTCGATTTGAACAACAGTACCATGAAAATAACTTTTAAATAAAGGTTCTCATTTCAATAAATAACTATTGAAGGTGGAAATATTGCATGCTTTACATGTTAAATATTTTTAACATTTTTATTTAACCTGATTTGTTTCAGGTTTGTAAAAATAGAATTTTGTAATTAAATTTTTACTCAATTCCTGGTGGCTTAGATAAATGGAATTTTGTAGAGTTATGTATACTCAACGAAAATATACTATTTTATTATTTTTAGAACTTTATTATCAGTTAATCGATTAATATATTTGAGTTTTAAATGATACTAGTGGTGCCACCAAGTAGTCATTTCCTTAAAGATAATATTTAGAATAATTAATTATGAATACAAGACTAAAAAGTAGAAAATTAGCAAAATAAAAATAAACCTACTTTCTAGTTGACTACTGAATGTGCTCTTTAAAACACTGTTTGTATTGAATTTATTTACAAAATGATAGAAGTAAAAAAAAAATCGGAACCAAGTTAAAAATTTATGCATATTATGCTCTTCTGAAATGAGCTGACATCATGTTTAAATTTTAAAAAGTCTTTCTCTCATAATCTGACGGCCGCGGTGGCCTAGGTCTGTTCCTGATGGTTCTAGGTTTGAAACCCAATTCCAGCAAAGACGTATCAGACCTAGTGAATGTTCAGTATAATGCCGAGAATGAAATATACTCACGCCGGTATGGCGTGGAAATCTGCAGTGAAGAGCGCTGGTCAAAGAGTCGTCCATGCCATTTGAAGGTGATTCAAAATTACGAATTCATTCCCTAAACAGCCTTCAAGTCGCTTTAAAACAGAACATTTATATGAATAAATAAAGAAAAATCCTGCAATAATTTCAGTCTCAAATGTATTTGAAGCATTTTTTATTCGATAACCGCAAATTAAATAAGGAAGTGTGATATTTGATTCAGATAATTATGCAGATACTAGGTGGGGGCTGACGTGTTGATCAGCTGAAAATTTAAAAATTGGGGATTTTGATATTTGATTTTATTATTTGACAAAAATGATAAATTAATTTCTTTTCTCAAGAATTTTATTTCACATCTAAATTGGTATTGAAATTAAAACTGTGGATAAATTTTATGGTTAGTTTTTAACTTTAGTTTTCATTAAAAGAAAAGAAATAATAACTTTTATGTAGCTGCTGATTGTAAAATGTCGCACTTAACTTCGCTGAGAACAGATTCCCCCATTTGCTTATCCTGTTCTTTTGTTGGAACTGTAAACTGTCGTATACAGTTCCAAGCACCAAAGTATTCCCTATTGCGAGTGCAGAGCTGCGCGAATAGCTGCATTTTTGAAAACAAGATATAATTCTTCTCTCTATCAATGTAAGGAGTGCTTTCCTGGGATTCGGCTTTTTTCCCTTTCCGGAAAATTTGATAATTTTGTCTCTATTTCTAAACTCTCAATTACTCCTTCCTTTCTGGTTTCCGACTTAAGCCAAGCTGTGGGCGTTTCTTTTTGCGGCTGCGCGTGTATTTCGATTTTGAATTTTAATGTGTCCTTGGCGAAAAGGGGTTTTAACAAATCTTCAAAATTTGGAGTAATCAGATCGTGATATTTTGGCGAGTATTTTTCTTCGGTGCCAAGTATGAGGTTCTTTATGAACAGAGATCTGGGATGAAGACCCTTGTAGTCAAAAATCCCTAATTCGTCGTTCATTGCCACCATCATCATTAACAAAGGTTCGAAGGGAAAGCCTCGATGAAAAAAATATGCTAAAACAGAAAAAAATGTCTTCTTGCGATTGTGGAGATGTAACGCGGGCGGCGGTGGGTTAGTGATAAGGTCTCGATTTCGGGGTCGGAGGGTTCCAGGTAGGAAACCCCATTCCATTTTAGATCCTCCGATTATGCGGGCTGTTGAAATGCGTGACAAATCATGCGCAGAAGTTTAAATGTCCTCCCGCTGGTATGGTGAGAAAGTCTGGAGAAGAGGTGCCAGTTCAGGTGTCGTCCGCGTCCTCTGAAAGCAGTTGAAAATAACGAGGAACGTCCAAATTAGCCCTCGTGTTGCTTCAAACCGGTACGTTTATGTAACTAAATTTAATCCTTTCTAAGGCCGTGGGAATATACTTTCCACCAAATTCATCAATTTTTAAATACATTTTGTAAAGTTGGCTTGAGTTCTCGCCACATTTTTCGATGGAACAAAAACCTGGATGTTCCAATTTCTAATTTCAAACCATTACGAAATGTCTTGACTTGGTAATTAATTATTAATTAATAAAATTCATTAACAAAAAATAATGACATCCAGTAAGATAGATGAATTTCTTTTCCTAAATGAAACTCAATACCTAAGTTATTTTATTATCCCATTACTAGAAAAAAATGGCCTTATAAACGGTTAACCAGAATTATGTCTGGAGATGTAATAATATATTATTGGGAATAGCGACCGCTGCTAGAGAAAAACTTGATTGATGAACTCCGTGGTTTAACCCTGCTGTTATATTCGCATTCATTATGCAAATGTAACGTTCGGGTCAATATGACTCAAACACAGTACAGGGTCCTATGTGCTCCATGCTTTTAGAACAAAATTATGTTTCGAGATGAAAAAAAGGCATGTTTTAACAGAATAAACTCGATATATTTGAAAAATGATACAATGAATATGTAAATATGAGCATATGTATGAAAAATAAAAAGATGAATTAGAATATTTTTTTAAAAAATTCTTATCTTTCTTCTTTATATATATTTCTGACAAAAAATATTCATATTGCTTTTATGCATGTTTTCATAATTCATGCACAATATATTTGTTTTATTATCTGTTGACGTCTACGCGTCCTTCCATTCGCCGCGGAGTTTCGCGCCGTTTGAGGGTGCAGAGTTTAATGAACTTTAGCTCTCCACTTTTATGACCTTGGGGATGCGAAGTTGACTGGAGTTCATTCTCGTTCGGATCTCGTAAGCGAACGGACCCCTGTGTCGTATTCCCTCTTGGGAATGAGAATCGTCTCTCTTTAAATGTTACTACTTAAGAATTTATTTAAATTTTGTCTTGATCGTTCATGTTTTTGTTTACAAAAAATTTATTTAATTAACAGTCCACTGCTCTTATTTACCCTCTGATCTATCTTCCATTTATTGATAATGGGTAAAAATATGCTGCAAAAACTAGACCGCCTTCGCGGAACGATCAAGGATAAAGTAACTAGGCTAAATAAATAAAGCTGCGGAGTCCTATTAACCGCCAGCCACGCCAGAAGAGTCGGAAATTATTCTGAATCAAAAGTTGCAAAATGTACTAGAACTGAAAGTACAAATGAAGAAGCTTCTAGCAGACTATTTCGATTTACCAGAAAGTACTAACTTGGAAGAATCCCTGGATGTTATCTAAAACATGGAAGAAGAAATTGAAGATCTGCAGGTAAAATTCAAAATTTTACTAACTAGACATTGCAAAGCACCTAATGCTGACAATGTGCCGATGACTGTCCAAAAATCAAAAAAAAAATTCCAGATCTATCCTTGCCTGAATTTTCGGGTAAGAGGGTGTAAACAAAAACTGTACTACTACGGTAAACTCTAACTCAAATAAGCAGATTGTGAAGCCAAAACAAAATTTTTCCCGTCCAAAAGCACTAACTGTGAATTCTCATAACAAAAGCAAAAAAATGTGTTCTTCAAAATTGCGATGAATCCCATCCTCTATATCGATATTCTAAATTTAAATTTTTCAAACTTTCTGATCGCAAAGATTATGTTCAAAGAAATAAACTGTGCAAAAAATGTTTATCTTTTCATTCGAATACAAACTGTAAATCAAAATATAACTGATTCATGTGAGGTGATAGTCACAATTCTTTACTGCATGACGACTCAAAAATAAACAACAAAAACAACTCCTGCCGCGAGGAGGAAGATACTCCCATCAGTGCTTCTCCCCACTCTTCTTCAACTACGCAAGTATAACAGACGGCTACCAGTTTTTGTAGCTCGACATTTTTAAACCGTAAGTCGATTCTTCTGTGCACTGCTCGAGTCTTCATTCGCAATAAGAAAACAAATTTGTACCAGTGAGAGTAATTCAAGATTCAGCTAGCGAAATCAATATTATAATTTCGGATTGAGCAAATTTTTTGGGATTAAAAAAAAAAATTATTCTTGCCTGTTAGTGGAATTTGTGGTTCAACTCAAAATGCTAGCAGAAAGTTGACAACAAGTTTGTCCAACTTAAACGGAAATTATGAATGGGATATAGAATTAATGGTATTACCAAAGATAACAGATTTTTCACCTGAAACCAGGCTAGATGTTTCCAATTTGAAAATTCCATAAAATATTCAACTTGCTGATGAAACCTTTTATATACCACAAAAGGATGATCTCTTATTGGGTTGTGAACTTTTTCCGAATTTATCAAAGCATATAAAATTCGACTATATGATAGTCGATTAATTCTTCAGGATACATGTTTTGGATATATAGTTGCTGGTAGCAATGAACCTATTTTTCCAAATTAATAATGCAACTAGTTATTGTTTTTTGTCCAGAGGTATAGACACCTTAGAAAAAACATTGAGGTCATTTTGTGAAATAGAAAATGTGACGTGTGACAGTTCCCCAATTAGTGAGGAACTAAATTATTGTAATGAGCACTATGAAAAAACTCATTATCGAAATTCTGAGGGAAGATATGTGGTACAAATGCCCTTTAAACCTGAGATTGAAAAAATTAGTCTGGGTGATTCCTATCAAATGACCTTTAAAAGACTTGATAACTTACGGAATCCAACTATGAAATTCTTATACTTGGAATTCTTACGAGAATATAAGAATCTAAATCACATGGAAGAAATAACTAACTGTAACCACAGTAATGACGGTTATTTCTTGCCTCACCAAGGTGTCTTACGTGCATCTAGCATCACTACCAAACTTAGAGTAGTTTTCGATGCTAGTGCTAAGACCACAACTCGTTATTCTTTAAATGACCTATTGTGCGCTGGTGGTGTCCTACACTGAGAGTTATTTTCCATTCTTACAAGATTTAGGAAACACCAGTATGCATTTACTGCGAACATTAATAAAATGTTCCGACAAATTCATATCAACCCTTCTCAAAGAAAATATCTAAAAATATTATGGAAAGAAAGACCTGAAGTGAATATCAAAGTGTTTGCCTTAAAGACTGTGACGTACTGCACAACTAGTGCTTCCTTCCTAGCAACAAGGACTCTTATAAACAACTTGCTAAAGATGAGAGGGAAAACTTTCCCATAGCATCAAAAGTGCTCCTACAGGATTTCTACATGGATGATTGCTTATCCGGTGCGTCCGATATAAACCAATTGATGTCACTGAAGAAGAACTCGGAGAACTACTCCTTCCAGGTGGCATGACTCTACATAAGTGGTGTTCTAGTGAGAGCAGTGGATCGGACCTCTACCCCTTCAACTATTGCGAGAAACAGTCAACTGTAAAAACTCTAGGAATCATGTGGAACAATTGTGAAGATGCCTTCTTATTTGATATATCTACTAGTCACACTACTGAGTTTACAAAAAGATACGTTCTGTCTCAGATAGCTAGACTCTTTGATCCTCTCGGACTTCTTGGTCCTGTAATTAGAAAGTCCAAGATATTTCTACAACGTCTGTGCCTGCTTCAGATCGACTGGAGTCACAAACTGCCCTCAGACATTACTCATGAGTGGTCTTCATTCATTGCAAGTCTGATCTATGTGAAAAACATCAAAATGCCAAGATTTGTGCTTCGACCAAATCCCAAGGAAATTATCCTACATGGGTTTTCCGATGCCTCGGAAAAGGCATATGACGCAGTGATATACCTATAATCAGTGTGTGATTCATCTGATAATAACACCCTTCTTCTTTGCAGTAAATCTAGAGTGACAACCCTTAAAAGTGTCACCATACCGAGATTGGATTTAGCAGCCTGTCTACTGTTAGCCCAGCTCACAAGAAAAGTGCTTAATGCACTGAAATTAAAAATAGATCAGGTCCTTCTCTGGACTGATTCTACTATAGCCTTATCGTGGATTGATACTCCTGCTGATCTTTTAAAAACCTTTGTGAACAATAGAGTAGCTCAGATACAAGAGCTTACTAAGGGGTATCATTGGGCTCACATCACTTCGAAAAATAATCCAGCAGACCTTCTTTCTAGAGGAGTAGATGCCCAGTTTCTTGTGAATAACCAATTTTGGTTTCAGGGACCAGATTCCTTTAATTCCTTGAGCTCTGAAGTTGAACTAAACCAGTCTGATAAAAATTATTTATTATAATTCAAATCTAAGGACTCAGTGTGTTTAACTGTGAAAACTTCTGATTTATTTGATGATGTAATAATTTTCAAAAATTACTGCGTATGATAAGTTTGATTTTCAGATTTATAAATAAATGTAAGGAATGCGGAGCTCCAAGTAAAATAGAACGGCAAAACGCTGAGATTTATATTTTGAGAGAAGTGCAGGTAAGAACCTTTGGCAATGAAATTCACAGCCTTGAACACTGTACTAATGTGAGTCCCAATTCTAAGTTAAAGAGCCTTTCTCCCTTTCTTGATTCACAAGGAATCCTGAGGGTAGGTGGTAGGTTAAGGAACTCAATTCTTCCCTACAACAGTAAACATCCCATACTATTGCCTGCCAAGCATAAGGTTACTGATATGATAATTCAGTATTATCATAACATTCAATTTCATTCAGGGCCTCAAGCATTGTTTTATAACATTAGACAGAAATTTTGGCCATTAAATGGGCGAAATCGATGCAGAAAGATTGTGCACAGTTGTGTAACTTGTTTCAAGGCTAATCCTAAAATAAGCAGTCCAAAAATGGGAGACTTACACAAGGACAGAGTTAATCCTAATTTTGTATTTAACTCTTTTGGCATAGATTTTTCTGCGCCATTCTATATCAAAACTAAGTTACGCAAGAGGGACTCTCCTATTAAAATATATGTTTGCATTATTATATGTCTCTCTACGAAAGCCATTCATCATGAATTAGTACCTGATCTCCTTCCTGAAGCTCTCATTGCAGCTTTAAAACGATTTATGGCTAGGAGAGGTAAGTGTAAAAAATTACTTTCGTATAATGCTACGAATTTTGTAGGCACGAAAAATGAAATCAATCGTCTTTTTAAATTATTGGAACAACAAGATGCTTCATTTCAAAACTTTCTATCTGAAGAGGAAATAACCTGGAGCCACATTCCTCCCAGAGCACCTCATCACGGTGGTCTTTGGGAAGTTAGTATTAAATCATTTAAATTCTACTTTAAATGAGTTGTAAGTAATACTTGTCTCACTTATGAGGAATTTCAAACAATCTTAATTCAAATTGAAGGATTACTCAATTCTCGACCCCTTACCCCACTTTCCTTTGAAGTGGAAGATCTAGAAATCTTGACTCCTGGTCATTTCTTAATTGGTCGGCCCATTACGGCTATTTCCGAACCTTTGAAGATAGAATTAAATGATAATCGTCTTAATAGATAGCAATTCTTAACTAAGAAAGTTCAAACAATTTGGAAACATTGGAGTAAAAAATATTTAAATAACTTGCAGCAACGTCTCAAATGGATGTTCAAAAAGGACAACATTAAAATTGGTGATATGGTCTTAATTAAAGAAGACAATGTTCCTGTCTCTAATTGGCCTTGGGTCGCATAGTTAAACTCTATGCTGGGAAAGATAATACTTACGGGTAGTTGATATTAAAACGAAAACAGATATATTCAAGAGATCAGTTTCCAGATTGTGTGTACTTCCAATTGAAAGGTAGTTATTTTTTTTTAAATTATGCCACTGTATATTCATTATTCCGTTCTCTTGAAATGTGCATTTATGTAAACTATTGTGTGTGTACAATATTCACTATTGAATACTATAATATTGAAATGTTTTTTTTTTTTCTTTCTTCTTTCTAGTTGGATGTGAATTGTGTTTCATTTGAATATTGTTAATGATTGAACTTATTATTTTAATACTGTTTAATGTGTGCATGATAATTTTTATGCTATAAGTATTACTGTTTATTATAGAATGCTTTTCTTGAAATATGTATATTTCAACGTCGGCGGGATGTTGACGCCTACGCGTCCTTCCATTCGCCGCGGAGTTTCGCGCCATTTGAAGGTGCAGAGTTTTAATGAACTTTAGCTGTCCACTTTCGTGTCCTTGGGGGTGCGAATTTGACTGGAGTTCATTCTCGTTCGGATCGCGTAAGCGAACGGACACCTGTGTCGTATTCCCTCTTGGGAATGAGAATCGTCTCTCTTTAAATGTTACTACTTAAGAATTTATTTAAATTGTGCCTTGATCGTTCATGTTTTTGTTTACAATAAATTTATTTAATTAACAGTCCACTGCTCCTATTTACCCTCTGATCTATCCTCCATTATCATTGCTTCATTGACCGGACATACATTAGACAAGTTTATTATTCAACTGTAAATTACCAATGTATGTTAATGATAAATCATCTTGTCATTTATCCCGCATTCTTTTGAGTATATTATGTGACTCTTTATATGTGCAGAGATGTTGTTCTTCCTGAATATATTAATCGCTTAATAATTTGTCTAGTCCTTCTCAAAAATTCTTTTCGTTGATTTGTTTTCATTCCTTTTTTATTTATTCATGTCCAGAGAATAATTGCATTATAAGTAGAACTATCAAACATATTATTAACTATAACCCTAGGCCAGCGTTTTTTCTTCTTTTCACAAATATATCTACTCAAAAAGAGTATCTACAGCTTCTTTTTTCGGTATCGTACTCTAATATCATATCTTTCTTTCTCTCAATTCTGTTACTAATTTACTTATCATAAGGCTTCTCCTCAGAAGATTGATCCATTCTTTTCACTATAACTTTTTGGCCTTCAATAGTTGTCTTTTTCTTTATGATTTTATTCTGGATTGTAGACCTAAATGCAGTTTCAAATGTACTTTTTACAACCCTTTTCTTGATGTTGAATACCTAGTTACGATTAGAGTAGTTCTCATTAAATTGGCAGAATTCAGGCAGCCAGAACGTGGTGATTGATCCAATGACCAGTTTATACCCAGGTAGCACATAATATTGTCTAATATCATAAAATTCGAAAAAGTAATATTGTACAATATTTTTCCCAATATTGAAACAGTGTAAAACGTAAGACTTTTTCAATACTGTACAATGTTTTTTCCATAATATTGGATAATATCATATTATACTATATCAACTTCCCGTATAATATTATACCATATTAAATAATATTGTACTATGCTGAATAATATTATATAATTTTGCATAATATAAAAATATAGTGAATATTTTAAAAATACATTTTAGAAGCATGGAAAAATATTAATTATTTAATTCCTATGTGCTGAACTTATGGCTAACACTTCGCGATTTTTTCAACACCGCTACATACAGTGAGCTTTGAGCCCGGGAGCTTCCGAATACTAAACCGGCACCTTACCGCTAGACCAGATAGATTTGCATCAGAAAACGTAAATGATGATAATGAAATGTAGTTACAGAGTTCGGATATCTACGAAATTGTATGGACATTAACAATTAATACGAATAGTCTTTTTAATTAAATTATCTTTTATCGTTACAATTTCGAGTTCAAAATGAAATTAGAAGTCAAAGAGGAAGCAATTTTAACTCTTATATCTAAGTTTGCTAATTTAATAAATTAAGGCAATAAGGTTTGAAAGTAATTATAACAATATGTTTGAAAGGTTTTAAAATAATTTTGAAATTTATTTATTCCTCTTTCAATGTATTACGAGATGCCTTTAAGATTTATAATAATAGTATTGATTAAAAATCAAATACAAGATTCGTAACAATAAATCACGTGCATATTTTTACGATGAGAATTACACTAATTTTTTTCACAGAACAATATATAATCCATATGTGAGAACTGTTTTATGGTTAACTTCATTAGTTGAATCCGGCCCGCCTTTTATATACAGTAATACAAAATGATTGTGTAAACATTATTATTCAAATGAACATTTTGTAAAATATTTTTTCGGACATATTTTTCAATGTTGATTAATGTAGTGTTACAGTATCACATGCTGCTATCTGTCTACGATAAGAATAACTTCACCTTAAAATATTGAACAACACTGATAAATGTAGAAATTCAATATTGTATGCATTGTATTGTATAGTACGATATAATATTCAGCATCTTTAAGAATAATTGTTCCAGTGGAGTTTTTTGAAATAAAACCTCCAATCGTGTAATATCCTGCGTTAAAATGAAGATTTTTATAAAAAAGCATTGTTTTTATATTATTTGTAAAAATTTAGTATCTCTGAAATACTGACATACAATACAATACTTTGTTACGGTATTCGGTGTTCATAATATTGTATAACTTTGTGCAAATATTATATGATATTTCTGTGCTACCTGGGTATTTTGATGTTTCAATTGAATGTGCAGCACATTATGAATAATTTGAGTAATAATGTTCTCATCATGATCAGAAGTTGCACTTTCCTCACTTGTATGATTTTCATTTTCAGAAACGCCTTCAACTTCGCAATCAAGTGCTTCCATAAACTAAGCTATTTCAGTGTCCCCAAAATACCTGCGAATCGCTATTATTTATTTTTTCACATCATTACAGTGTCAAGAGTTACTGATATTTCTGTAGGTTGTTGTGTTCTCATACAACTCAGAACAGATGAAATGATTCTATACTGCATCCTACAACCTTCTGGAGATATCATATTACGTGACCAGATATCGCTCTTTCTGACCTTGGCCAAACTTGTCTGCTTATACAAAACACATTAGATGACTTTTCAGGAATTTATTTATGTCCCTGCTAAATTAATAATATAACGTGCAAGTTTTTCGCTCAATTAAGGGAAAACAGGTTCGGGTCATATTGACCCGAACGATACATTAATATAATTGCAAAAATAGACAGAAAATATATAAATAAAAGAAAATCCTTTTCAGAGAAATTACATATCACCCACACTAACAAAGTCACGAAATGTCAGTAAAATATCTCTCAACTGTTGTTTTGTATAAGAAGTTGAAAAACGTTTCTTGTCATACTGACCCGAACATAACAGCAGGGTTAAAAGATGAAAGAAAAACTGCGCAGCGTGATTCATAAATGAGAAGCCCCAAAATTTCTGTAATTTGCAAATTTAAGTTTATGATTTTAAAGCGCAATAAAACGCTAAATTTACTTGAAATCTGGATAATTTCGGAAAATAATGACACAAAATACATATGTGTAATGTTTAAAATAAATTCAGTACAATGTTTTTAGTAAAAGGGTCATAATTTGTTTTGTCATTTTATATAAAGAGATGAGATATTTTTTTTGTTTCGCTGATTGCTGAAGGTTTTTGCTGAAAAACTGGCTCATTTTCTCTCCCTTTTGTAACATCCAGAATGTTGATATACGTTTAAGGCAGGTACGTTAATGTATACTGCTAATTTAGGTTTCCAAACTTTTTTCCCTCGAGTATCTCTTGGTTAGTCTTTTTGTTTTCGCGTACCCCCTACTGTCATATCTCCCCTCCAACCATCCGTCAATTAAAGAAGTTTCTACCAATAATGTTAAGTTTCTAGGTAAGCTTAAGAGTCAAATATCTGGGATTTATAATGTTTTCAGGACTTACGTTTGGTTTTACATTTTATTCCATTTTTACATTAGTACTAGTTCATCGTCAAAGAGATCAAATCAGTAGTGTAGTAATTTTGCATTAATTTATAAGGATAGCTAAAAATCACCCCTCCTTTTGCTTTTTTCAAAACTTATTTTGAGGCTAGTTTAGGACTTGCACAACTTTTACTTTTTACACGAACGTGGGGAAAAAAATTCTATAACATTTTAATCCCATTTTTTTGCGTCTGCCATTACCGACTTCGAGTTCGCGAACCCCAACTGGTCCTTCTCGTACCCAGAGGTGTACGTGTACCACAGGTTGGTCATCTCTAGCTTAAGAAATGAAATATACTAGTCACAGTTGCAAAAAAGCAAGAAAAGCTTAATCCCGTACTCCTAATCAGTTCATCTCTGTTTCCCTTTTCCAAAATACATCGTTCAACTGCTTGGGTGTGACATGGGAACTTGTCAAAGCTCCAATCAGCAGCTGTTCCACCTGATTGAACCTTAATTCAAATCTCTTGATTTGTGAATCTTCGCAGCAAAGGTGGTCGTGAAAGTGAAGTAGTATTCCAGTGAATTATTTCGTGTAGTCTATAGCTAGGAAATTGATTTTTGGTGGTTGGAGACTCTTGATTGACTTCCTTTTAGAGGCTAAGTATCTAGCTTTTATAATTCTTCTGGAACCTACTCTCTTATATGCTCTCTTTTATCTACCATCATACTCAAAAGCAAGTTTTCTAGATGGGCAAAAAATGCATTTCTCTGAATTACTGGGTCAATGACTTGTAACAAGTTTTATGACAGGAATCTTGACGATTTAATAACTTCAAATACATGTTTTAGTCCATTTGTGAAGTACTTACTTTTCTTAATACGAAACCATACAGGCATATATGACTTCAGGACAAAGGAAACTAAGATCTTGTGTTCATCACATTGCACCCTCTTTTAGGCCTGCTTAAAACACTGTCTATAGCATTCTTTCTTATTTGACTGAAACTGGATTTTTGTTACATGAACTGGACATAATTGGATGCGATGAAACCGCTACCAATACTTGGTGGAAAAAAGGTGTTATTTTCCAAATCGAAAAACAATTTAAAAGACCACTACGTGTGTGCCTCTTACACTTTAAATGAATTGCCATTCCGGCATATGTTCATAAATTTAGATGGTGAAAAGACTGAGCGAAAATCATATAGTGGTACGCTTGGCACACTGCTCTGTAAATGTGAGAAACTCCCAGTGGTAAATTTTAAAAGTGTTCAATGTGAGATTCCGGAAATTGATAGGAAAATTTTAAGCAAAGATCAACAGTATCTTCTGGACAAAAGTTATGCTATAAAAACAGACAGATCTCCTGAAGATTTATCAGTTCGTGAACCTGGTGCAGTTTCCCATTCAAGATGGTTAACAACAGCGAACAGAGTTCTCCGTTTGAATTTAAGTATTGATAACCCAACAGATGAACACAAGATCTTAGTATTCTTTTATACTAAAGTCATATATTCCTGTATGGTTTCATAATAAGAAAACTTAGTACTTCACAAATGGACCAGAACATGTATTTGAAGTTATAGAATCGTCGAGATTCCTGCCATAAAACTTGTTAAAAGTCCTGGATACTGTATTACAGAGAAATGCATTTTTTGCCCACCCAAAAAACTTGCTTTTGAGTATGATAGTAGATAAAAGAGATCATATATGAGAGTTAGGTTTCAGAAGAATTATAAAAGCTAGAAACTTAGCTTCTAAAAGAAAGTCAATCAGGAGTTTCCAACCACCAAAAAGCAATTGTCTAGCTACAGACTACATTAAAGAGATTCACTGTAACACTACTTCATTTTCACCACCACCTTTGCTGCGAAGATTCGCGAATCAAGATATTTGGTCTTAGGTCGAATCAGGTGGAACAGCGGCTGAGTGGAACTTTGACAAGTTCCCATGTCACACCCAAGCGGTGGAACGAGGTATGAAGCTGGTAACCGTGGTATCACAAAAAGTCATCGCTTCCAATTCCAGAGATGGTTTTATAAGAACTACACTTCTTTCAAGATCTTCAATGCCAAGTTTTTCAAGAAAATCGTATTTCAAAGTACCAAAAGAAACTGAATCAAGTAAAGGACTATATTTAATAACAAATTGAAATTTTGAACAATCAGAAACAACTTTTTGTTGCAATGAAAATTTGTCAATTTTTTGTAAAAAGATGCGTTTTCTGAGTGTAATGCGCTATTAACAAATTGTAAAATGTATTTTTTTTATTTATTTATCTTTCCTACAATTTGTTCTACTAAACTACATCTATATCTACTTGTTATAGAAGTTATTTGATTTTTTCCAGTTATTAGTAAAAGTATGAAAATCGTATATTTTCGAAACGTTTAGGCTCGATGCGCTACCGCCAGATGTAAGCAAAGGAAAAATATTTTTTGCATCTTACTCATCTACGTTAGAGGCAAGTTTTCCGCACTATAGCGTTTAGAAAAAAAGCAAAAAGTTTTTTTCGGCCGACCCTAATAGCTTAAGAAAATGAAACTCTGGCAGAGTCCCTCAGCCTTTACAAAAGTCGGTGAGCCAATTTATTTCGCCAAGTTGCAAGCAATAGCAAACTTTTAATATTACATGTGAACAGATGGTCGCTGAAAGCTACTAATTAGTTTGAAAATAAAAGGTTGAAATTAATCACTCGGCAAAAGCATGCGAAATTAAGCAAGATATTGCAATTTATATTCGCGCTGCCATGCAGATATAAGAAACGCAAAAACAGCTGTAAGTTACATATTTCAATTTATAATTTTAAATCGCAATAGAATGTTGAATTCCATCGATTTTATTTTGAAACTGGTTAATTTTGAAAAGAATGACACCAACTGCATATGTGCAAAGATTAAAATAAACTCGGACTTATGTTTTCAATCAAAGCGAATGAATTCCTGTATATCATTTTATATAAAGAGCGCAGATATGACGAGTGCATGGATATTTTCATCATGATAAAAATTCCTGTGCAGTTTCTAAAGAATACTAACAAGGTTCAGATGCATTCATATAATTCAGCTGCTTTGAAGCGAAATCTGATAGTTGCATAAAGTTTTAAAAATTGTTGAAATTACAATTTTTGATAACTTACCGTGTCCAAGAGTTTAAACATTTTGTTCAAAAGTATGAACCACCATAAAGGGAGAGTTTTCTGTAAAACAAAGTGTAAATTAATGGCTTGTTTCAATTAAGGGGCTATATTAAACTGTTTTGAAAATTTTTATTTTGGAATTATAAAAATTTTTATATAGTTTGTTACAAAGTTGTACAAGTTTATCTTGGTGAAAAATTAGTTTTTATCTACTGAACGTAAAGGAGAAATGAAGGATAGAAAATAATTATAGGAATAATCGTTTTATATATTCTTATACAAAGCATTTAAATTCCAACCTTAAAATGTTAAGGGAGTTAGAGAACATAAATATGAACCACCCCTACAAGCAAGAGAATGAGTTGAAAAGTTATTCTTATGAATTTAAAGGAGACAAATCACGAATGCATCACGCTGTGGAGTGTTTTATGAGGAAACATTTAAGAGTACAACAACTACCGACCCTTGAAAGGGCCTTACACTCATCCGAGAATGCTGGGTCGGTGTGTACAACAAGTGGTATGTACTGATGGTTTCAACAAATCAACTCTTTTCCCGAGTCCTTAGTTAGGTCATCACCTGCCTTCGATTAGGCGTTTTTCAGTAAGTCTTTACAGCAAACCAATAAATGAAAATAAATTGTTTCTATTTATTGTTAAGTAAAATGCAATATCTCCCCCTCCTATTTTGGTGAAATCAACTCCACCTGGCGCATGCGCAAAAGCGCGGAAAATGTGATATCGTCAGGAACACCATGAAAATAGAATCCACCATAGGTGTTCTTACTTATTTATTTTCCGGAAAGTACAACTCGAAGATACATACACGACACAGACCCTGCACACAATGCAACTTTAACATTACACACATGCAAGATTAAATACTTATTCGAGTGATCCATGTATAGGGACAAATCAGGTTATGTCTGGACGCCATTCACCATCTATTGAACGTACGCTCTCTCGATTGTACAGTCTCTCAGGTTTCTAGAATTTTTTGTCGCCAGATGGCTCAATTGTTACAAGGGTTTCTGTATCTGAGAATGTAAGGTTCCACAAGAAATGTTTAAAGTTGTTGTCTGACTTTTTGCAGTGATGCACGCCTGAAACCGATGCCGCATTAATTGCTGAATTTGTTCAAGACACATTGCTTTCCGCTGACAGACATATATCAGAACGAACGGTTAAAACTTTAGACATTTCTTGTGAAAAATTTTTTTCAGTCACAAACAGTTGCTTTATTCTCACATTTCAACTCATGCATCTGTGGTAATAGTTTTGTGTGTAAAGCTGGTTCCTGTTCATATTCTCTGCCTCTCCATAAAATTTTGACATTAAGTTTCAAGACACCTAAGAACAACTCTACCCCTTTTTTCTTGGAAATCTCGGTTTCATTTTCTTAGAAGAGAAAGCAAAATTAAGAGGGCTGCATAAATGGAAAATTAAAAAATCACATCAAAATATTGTTACAGACTAACCCTTTTGTGAATTTGATTTACACAGTTTTAAAGAAAAAGATGTTTCAAATAAAATTACACATTTTGCTTGACTTTTTATTTAGATATTGTAAATTTCTTTAAAAAATTGTTTTGGCCCTTATTGACTGAATTTACGAACTTACGCAATAATCACGTTACCGAAAAATTCTGTACAACTTTTTGACTTATTGGGGTCTAAAATAAAGTTTCGTAACATGTTTCTTCCAAACTTCCATCCATAATCGATTGTATTTTTAATTAATGCATGATTGATCAATATTGTCAGAACATGCGATTTCCATGCCTTAGAAGCATGTGGTACAGGTACTTTTGAAACCGAAAAGTAAATAAATTAAATTAACTTTTTGTCAATAGGTGGCGCTGCGTGAATATCTGAAGGGATTATTCCAGATATCTTTCATTATTACTGAAGCAAAATTTAAAAGTTCATTTCCGATTGTTTTCTTTTTAAATTGACTAATAGCGCTGCCTAAATTTAGTTCTGAACGTCAAGTCTTTTTCACTCAAAATACCGTTTTCATGTTAAGACCGTGCATCACCTCACACTACTTTTTTTCTTTTCACAGAGCGTGGCACTACTACAGTCTAGTGAAATTTTGCTTCTTTTCGAGCCATAGAACCAGCTCTAGAGCCTTTTAAATAGGAGACCTTTGATTGTAACAACCCTGTATGCAGGTTGTACCAGATCTCCACTTAAAGATCTTGAGAAGAGGTAGAGAACATCGTTAGGAATCATAATTACATAGGAATGCATGGTCGAAAAATGACACCCTTAAGTGATAAAAAGATTAAAGACACAGTAAGGACAAAATAACGAAAGCAGTGTTAAGAGCTTTATTAACTCCTACAAATGTACGAATAATAGTTACAAGAATCACAGGAGATGTTCAAAATTTCGCCCACTGCCATTGATGAATGTATTATATCTACGCCGCCGTATGAAATGCCTAGCATTCTCAAAGAGTGATTTTGCCACCAGGTCCGTGTCAGGATCTACTGGCGTTTCGTACACAATGGCCTTCAAGTCACCCCTCCCCCCAAAAAAACCCAATAGGAGATAAATCAGGTAATCTGGAGACCATGGGACGGGACCTCCAGCCGGAATTCCGGTCCACAGCATCCAATGCTTCCTCTTCTAATAAACGTTCTGATGCACATGAGCATACATTTGTTGATTTGGTTCTCGCCTCGTTGGAAATATTTCCCAGTGCACTCATACAGAAGGGCATCCTTTTCCGTTAAGCTGAAAGTTCACGGAGAGACCATTTGGAGAACTCCGCTACAAAATCCAATGAGAATCAGAGCAGTCTGGGGAAAGTTTGAATGTTCATCTCTGTTCGTTTTCTCTTTGGGGCATTGGGCCATAAAACTGAAATACTACCGTGGGGAAGAGGAGAGAGGCTCTTTCACAAAAACGAAAACCTCAAAATGTACACTCGTGGGGATTGAATCTCTCTCGGGAAATTAGGGAGAGGGGGCTGAAGATTGAAACGATGCGCAATGATGCTCTCTAAATGGCCTGGAGAAGTCTCTCCATGAATGTACAGCTTTAGATATGTTAGATATAAATGAGGTGAATATCGAAAAACTTGGCGTTCATGAAACAATTCGTGTTGATCGCACTCAATGGACGTGTACAATAAGGAACACTGCGCCGATCTTGAGAGGTCAAGTACAGCGTCACCTATCCATTTCTTACCATGCTTTCCTATGTGATTATGATTCCTGATCATGTTCTCTACCTCTCCTTCTGTCCCACATGAGGCACCACGAGTACGTGTATGAGAAGCCGCTGGGTAAGGAAGCGGGTTCTCGCTCTTGAACATGGGTACAATAATGCTTGGGTCTTGCCCTCTACTGCGTAGTGCGTGCCTCCTTCGAGAGGGGTCTGGCCACGGCCGGTAATGGCCATTAGTACTCCGGGCTCAGTACTCAAGCTATTGCAACGGCTGTCACTTAGATACACGAACTGCTTCGAGCTAGGTGAGGGTAATTTCGATATGAATTACTTAGTAACGAAGAGTTTTTCGTCCACGCCTTTGCAGATGACCTAGCACTTGTTACGACCGGAAGAACAAGGATAGAGCTTGAGAGCAGCACAAAAAGACTGCTCGCATTGATAACTGATAAATTAGAAGAGCTGAAATTAAATTTATCGGTTGACAAATGCCAAGCAATAGCAATAAGATAAAAGCAAACTAACAACAGACAGAGAGCCAGAAACTGAACTTTCATCAGAGTTCCCTGTTTTAAAATTAATGACAGGAGCATTAAAATACCTAACAATTTAAAATACTTAGGCTTATACATAGATAATAGGCTGACGTTGTTCGCACATACTTTAACACTGCATTCGAAGATTGTTAAATTGACGAGCAATTTTAATCGGATTGTCCAGACAAATTTTAATGCAGACAAAAATATTTTAAAACTCTGGTATCATGTCGTTATTGAAAACGCTCTACTCTATGGCGCTGGCGTCTGGGGTAGAGCTCTTGCAATCGAAGACGTTAGAAGATTATATTCTGTGCAAAGAGTCTTTTTATCGAAATTCTCCAGGGTCTAAAGAACTACTTCCACAAAGGTGTTTGATGTTCTGATCCGAATCCCCCATTGCGTCTGATAACCAAGGCAGAGTTTTAAAAGTTTCAGGCCTGGGCCTATCGGTCGGCGGAGCTCGGTTGATTGCTGGACATTAATAATTTAGACTATCATATTAAATTGACAGATGTTCCCATAGAGCTTAGGACTTTAGATATTATTCCAAAAGTTTTGAACAGCTAGTATGAGGTGTACACGGATGGATCCAGGATTGGAGGCGTCACTCGGTACAACGTATGAATTTTAAAAAATGGAGAACCATTTAGGCTTTTTCAATTCAAATTAAATAAGAATAATGCTGTTTTTCAGGATGAACTGGCTGTAATTAATTTTGCGGTTTGCTGTGCTTTGGAAAACGGGGTCCGGATCAATATTCATACCGATAGTCAATCTTCCATTAAGCCTCTGCGGAGGGCCAGGTCGAGGTGTGCGACAGTAAACAAAGTTAAGAAATTTTTTATTTGGCTGAGGGGTCGGTGGGAATCACCTGGATCAAAGTACATGCCGGCGATCCAAGAAATGAACTCACTGATCACCATGCGAAATTGGCAAATGCTGAAGGCGAGAAACTTGAAATCCAAACCCCATATTCCTGTATAAAGTTTTAAATTTATAAGAATATGATAAACGATTGGCAAGAGGTAAGGGGACCAGGGATTTTGTGCCTAAGGTGAATAGAAAATTGTTAGTTTTTAGCAAGTAAATGATTTTCTTCTTCTCGGTACACGGACCACTTTCCTACTATCTAAAAAGGTTAAAAAAACTAAATTCTTCCTTATGCCCCTGTGGTTCCATTGGAAATGTTGATCACCATGTGTTCAGGTGCCAATACACCAAAGATTTAGCGGAACCAATAGCGGCAGGTGTGATTCAAAACTTTGCAAGAAAACAGGGAGGGTCTTTGGAAATTGAGAAAAATTTGTGAAATTAGCCGGCATTTGTGCGACCATTTGATCTGAGACTGAGTCATTGGGCCTTTATTTTCTTGGATAGGTCAAGCTTTTTATCTCTATCTTATTTTATATTGTCCCTGTGCCAAAAAATGGAATTAATACAGGTATCAAATTAGGCTTGTGTTTCTCCTGCATCATAAGCCCCGGGTACTCATTGCTAAGTAATTATTATTATTGTATGTTTTTCCTTCTATTCTTTATTTTCCCCCAGACACAGTATTGTGATTTTTCTTTATTTTGGCTGGATTCACAATGTAAATAGATATTTTGTAAGAATGTAATTGCTCAGGATTATTCTGAGATGTATTTAAATTCACCTCTGTATAAAATGAGCTAATATTTTTATTTTTTTATGTTTCCTAAATCCACACAGCTTTTCTTGTACCTGGAGACTCGGAGGTTGTTCCCTTTCGTGCTAACGGCAGTATCCCTCTCTCTTTTTTTCTTTTTTCTCTGTTTAATTATTATTATTACCCACCGCCCCGCAAAAGTTCTTACCCCCATACCCCGGTCGACCCTCGGGTAGGCCGGGTTGGTGTGGATCCCTTTCCTTTCCTTTCCAACCTTCCCTCCAAATTTGTATGTGGAATTCCAGGATATCCTGTTCAAAAAACAGACTTTTTCTTCAATACAAAATGAAGGAAGAAATTGGAAATAGAGATTTTCAAATTGAACATAAAAGTAAGTATCAGTACATATGCTGCTGTTTCTGTAAATTAACATTCAACAGAAAGTATTTCAAACTATTATTGAATTTTTTTTAGATGATGAGCATTGATTATGTTAAGAATTTTACCTTATAATCAGACAAGTATCTCGGATCATCATGCGGCAGGCAATGCGTGTGCCTACATTCAAGCATGGCAGAGAATATCTGAAATAATAAATCACTTACATATAACCTTCAAATAAAAATTACGAACAATCATTTTACATTATCATCAGTACAATTTAATACCCATAATTTTAATTCCATAACGAACAAAATCCACTTAGGCTCAATTCTTTAAATAATAAATTCTTATTGAATTGGTTTCCCTGAATCTGAAATTTATATATTTGTTTTAATATTTCGAATTGTTCACAGAAAAGCTTTTTAACTTATAGATTTTCTCAAATCTGAAAGAGGTGCACTATATTCATGTAAAACAGTCTAGTTTCTTTCAATACAGTAATGTGAAAGATATCATTTTAGGAATTAGGAATTCCTTTAGAATTCTACCATTGCAATACGTAGAATTCTATAGGAATTCTACCTGTTGCAATGGTTCTCGTGACTCATTGTCCGGAAAATTTCTTCAGATCTTCACCGATCATGACACCCAGAACCCAAAACCACTCTTCGTTATCCATGTTATCTTGCCAACACGATAACTAGAGAAATTCTGATTAGAATTTTACCAGCGAGGGATACGTTGTAAGGACGATGAAAATCTCGCCGAGTTCGTAGATGTTCAAAGGGGGTCGAAACAGTGGGGATTGAAATTTTCATTTCTCCAGAATTACCTTACGATTGAAGGTACAAAGAAAATTCAAATTAAGTATATTATCGCCTGACCAAAAAGAATGACTTTTGTAGCTAATGTTTTTTGATAGCTATAAATTTTGAAAGTTACGAGAGGAAATGTGATATTCATCCCCCAACTTAGACTGCGGTTTTCTCTATGCAAGTGACACCTTGTTGAAAAGCTCTCATCAGTTCCATTTTCGCGCCCTCTGTCATCTCCATAGCTTCAAACCTTCTTAAATGAGAGTACGAAGTATTCATTTAATTTATTTCCGGATGAAAGAAATTTCCCTTCGACTTCCAGCTTCTAGATAGGATTTTTTTATTGTGCACAGAACATGCTTGCCCACAATTTTAGTGAAAGGTAGTAATTTTGAGTCATCATTCCGAAGTGCATTCCTTACTATAATAATAAGAGAAAATAACAATGTAGATATAACATAATGCATAATAAGAGAACACAACAATATATATGGTGTACGAAAAATTTAGAACAAAAACAAAAAGGCATAAAGTAATTAAGGAGGAAAGAAGATGGAGACACCTCAGGAATATTAACATTTAAAGAACAGTTTAGTTGGAGACCAATGAAACACCACACAACAATTAATAGGAATGAAACGGTAATATTACTAATATAATAGCTCAGATCTGTCTCTCACTGAGCGGGTAACGGTCTGACGTCACCAACAATAAAATTCGTGCCATAGCACTGCGAGACGTTAAACAACATTATTTCATTATTAGAGCACCCAAATTTCAGTAATTTTAAATTTTAAAAAGTATTTGTCGTTCTAATTTCAAATTTAATAGCTCTAAAATACTGAAATAAAATTTGGTTGGGTTGGTTTTTATGCCGCGAAATAAAATTTGCTATCGAGTGTTATAAAATATGTTTATCTCGCTATGATCAATAGTTCCCGAGAAATTTTAAATTATATTAATCATATATTTTAAAGAAAGTAGTAAATCACGTCAGTGGTTTATCATGCGCGTAATATAGTTTGGACGCCACGATGCATCTGATTATTTATTGCAATCGTGATGATATAATTTGACAATATTTTTTGGTAGCATTTTACAAGCAGGGAAATGCTTTGTAAGAAGTGAAAATAATATGTGAATAAAAAAATATTTCCTGTCATAAAACATATGTTCATTTTATCTGTTTTCAATCAATGTTAAACATTTCTCTCGCATATATATCTATTTAAACATGTCAAATTTGACGGGAAATCTCTCGAATGAAGAGGCAATTTGCACCCGTCATACCATGACGAGTGACTTTCTAGTATATAAATAGTATAAAACAATAAATGAACAAAAAGAAGGAGAAGAGGGAATAAGTTAAGAATATTAGTATAAAAGAATAATATGATATGGTATCAGTGTTTAACCTTGCTTGATGGGGAACATAAAGAATAATGGGAAGTGTAAGGAATACGAGAAAAATAGTTAAGAATCATGATTTAACTTATATGTGAATAGTTTTTAAAATTCATTACATGATTCATCTATGTATTAAATGACCTTACAAATATTAAAAATGCATTCTGAAATCATGCATTTATACGAATAACTTGCTAAAATATATTGCTAAAAATAAAAAGTCTGTTAATTAAACCTGTTTTTGCAACATTTTTCTTGTTCAACTTGTTAAATATAGTTATAATCTGCTGAATTTGTACGTAGTGCTCACATGCATTGGAAGGAGATTTTTTCACAAATGTTCGATCCGGCACCTATTCGTTACTCTGAAATTGTTTCATCCGTGAATCAGTTCTTATCATATATTTGAGAGGGTTCACGCCAATCAAACCAAGTGCAATGTTTTTTGATATTCTGATATTCTCAACAGAAATTTCAATGCACTAGCGTAGCGATGAGAGTTTCATGAAATCACACACACAGCATTTCGGTATTGAAGCGGTTATATTCTGCATCGTTACAAGTTTAGTTCGTTTAGTCATATTCACGTCTATAAGATAGTTATAATAAATAATAAGATTATAATAAGATAATCATATAACTCTTCCAGCAATACTATGGATACGTCTGCTATTATTTAAGTTTCCTTGTTTTAGTTATTTAATTTATTTCAAAATTTTTCTTTTTCTTTAGGTTGCTAAATTACTTTTTAATTTTTTTTTTCCACTTCATGGCCAGATAAGCCGATTATAAAGAATCATTACGATTTTAGACACGGAGACCTGAAGTGGTGTTATATGTATAACCACGTCTAATTTTGAAGCAACACGTGGGCAATTTTGGTACGGACCTTGTCATATTGAACCGTGATCAGATGATGAGGACGATATCTGAGCTATCATTACTTTCTCTCAATTTCCGCTCCACACCAGCGGGAGGACGTTTGACCCCCTACGTTTGATTTAACATGCAACATGCCCAAGCATATTTACGGATCCTACATAGCAGGGAATGATGTTGCTTATTGGCTCTAAGCGTCACGTGATTTGGCTTGCTTCTAAATGATGTCATAGCACTGCGCTTTGGCGGGATCTTAATTATTATTTTGTCTTCTGCTATCGCATCATGGGAAAAATCAAAACTATCTTCTAATTATGATTATTTTCATATTTCTCTTGAGAATGATGAATACATTTTTAGAATGAAATAAATAAAGAACGAACCTTCAGCATTAGTTGATACCGTTTAGTTTCACGATGCGATTTAGAAGTGAGCAAAGTCACGTGACACTGAGAGCCAATGAGAAGCCACCTCATTCCCTACCATGTAGAATCCGTAAATATGCCATGCCCACCTACACGGTGGATCTTCACTGGAATCGGGTTTCGAGTCTGGAACCCTCTGGACTAGAAGTCGAGACTTCACCACTAGGCTACCGTGCCCCTCTCCCCCCCATTGTTACGAGAACAAGAAAGAATGATGGACAACCCCGACCTATATCCGACTTTTTTGTAGTTTGGGAAAACTAGGGCTATCTATCCGGTAACTTAGGCTACAATACTGATAATCAGCAAATGAACTGGTGCCTTTCAGCTAATATTTCGAAATATATCCAGTTACGGAACTGCCAAATCAATTTGTTCCTGTATTTTAAATGGTATTTTGCACCGGATAATATAGTTACAGGAATCACACTAACATACAGACCTATTCGTACCTTATCCAGTCAAATGAACGATTTTTAGGGGAAAAAAACTATGTTTTTTCCGATTAAATGTTGAAAATATTGATTTTAGTAAGGAAATTTTCAACAAAGTAAATTTATGGTAATAATTAAACTAAAAATAATTTTCTGGAATTTCTATTATGGTTATCGTCTTCACAGACAGAATTGGTGTGAAAAAGTGTGTGTGTGTGTGTGAAAAAGAGAGAACATTTTATACGAACTTTCTAATGAAAGTTTACAACCGTTCATGGTACATTAGTGTTAAATACACTTATGTGAAGGACAGAAAATGATTGTATGAAAGAAAAGCAGGTTATGTAACTAATCTTACCCATTGAAATATATAGGCATTTACGGCCACTTCGAAAAAGTTGTAAGCCACCATAATTTTCTGTAAATTGAAAGGTTTGAAAGTTTCCATCAGAGATGGCCCGATCCATGTCGCAAAGATTATGTAGCCGATCATTATCGACGGAAGCAAATAGTCATTTTTGAACAATAATTTATTTTCGACGTCTGAAAAAAAATGGAATAATAATGCTGTTACTCGTTTTTATTTAACTTGCCTTCTTTCATGTTTGTGAAAGATGCAATTTTTAGAATTCAATTTTCAACCCACTTCTTGTACAAGAGTTCTGAAATTTTATGTATTTGTTTGTTGCCGATTAAAATGTAATGCTTGAATATTTTAAAAACTTTAATTATGTACTTAAATTATAAACTTTAAAAATATTTTTTTTCAAGAAATCTGCTGAAGAAAACATGAAGTAAAGGCGTGAAGCACTGAAACATTCTAAGATGGAATATTAATTTTAATTTAGTTTAGTTTTAGTCATATTAATATCTCGTCTTGAAGCAACACGGACAATAAATTCTCATTAAATTTTAATACCATATTATCTACTGCGTCTGGTTCGGAAACTGGGAAAAATAAATGATAAGATTCCCTAAAAAAACGGAGCGATTTTTGAAAACAAGTTGCTGCTGCACAAAAATCTCCTCTGGTATTTTGAGAAATAGAGACTGACCTTGTGAAGTTTAGTTAATTCACGTCCAGTTTTAAAGCAACACGAAGGCTGTTTTTGCAAGGACCTTGCCATTTCGAGCAGCCGTCAGATAACAAGGCCGACACCTGAGCTAGCATGAAACGCTCCTAACTTCCACACCACACCAGCCCGAAGACTCTGACCCTTACGTATGATTTAGCAAACAACAGACATTATACACGGTAGATCTTCAGTGAAAGCGAGTTACCTTATCTTGACCTTACCACTAGGCCACCTCGGCCTTAGTGCCCCTGTGGACCCCTGTGTGACCATGCCTAAGAATTCACAGGTTCATTTTGTAAATTCCGAGTTAAGGCAATGTTTGGGACGACAACAAAACCCTATTGTTTTCGCATGAAATTTCTTGTGAAACATTTTCTTATTTTTTTTAGTTTCTAATTCTAAATATTGAAACTTTCGAAATCTCCCACAAGTGTTGGAGACAGACTTTTATCACCTGTTAAACGGAATGAAATTAATTTGTTTATCCAAATTTTCTAGTTTCATACTTTTATAGTATTACACGGAAACATAATTTCTAATTTTTTCTAATAAAAATATGAAAAAAATATTTATTTTTCCAAAACGTGAGTGGTCTTTCATTTTTTAGCAGTTTATAAAAATTCAGCACTAAAGAATATATAGTGCTGACTTTTAAAATATACTAGATGCATACTTTTTCATCATTTTTCCAATATAAAAATACTAAAATTTTTCCATCTAAAAATAAAAATGAATATGATTTATAAATATATTAGAAAGATATTTCAACTTACCTATGAACAGAAAATCAGAAATAGAATTCAGTAACATTTTTCAGCTCCTGAAAGTACCTGATAGTTAAGTATCTTATGATAAAATAGATAAATGATTGTACAGTTCTTTAAAACTTCAAGGGGATTTATGACAAAGAAACAAAGTGAATATCCAAACGCTGAAGCAGTGATTAAATTACACTGATGTACCAAAAGTCATGGGAAGCCTCCTAATATCGTATGGGACGTCATTTGTCGGACGAAGTGCAGCAACTCGATGTGGCATTGACTCAACAAGACGTGGGAACTTACATTTTATAGCGACGACTTTAACACGAGGGGATCGACCAAAAAGTGGTGAAGGAGAAAATTATTTGGGTTCACCCCGTTTCATAGAAAGCTGATAATGATTTGCAAATTTCTTCAACGGTTTTTGTTTTCTGTGCGAAATGCTCAGATATATTTTGGTAAAAGAAGCATGTATGTAGTATGGTGCTTAATGAAAACACACTCCGTTGCCTTTCCAAAGGTTTACTACATTAAAAGCCTTGATATCCAAATAATATGACAGTAGTGGGTTAAGGGAAATATATTCCTGAATTCCAGATATAACGTAGGAAAAAAGAGACAAATTTAGTTGTGTAGTTAGAAAATGTAAAGCTAAAAGGAAATGAAAATTTAATTGTCCAAATGAAGGAAATTAATTTCAACATTAATAAAAGCACGTGAGAGATTAAAAAGTGCAATATGTTTAAAATGTCAACAAACAAAAACGTTATAAAGTGAGTTTAACCCTTTTCGGACAGGTGCGGTGTATAGAGTGTGTTAGTTAGTATGCACCATAAGCTGAATACAAACTCTCGAAGTAGGACAGCTCGCCACCCCTATAACCTCGTATTAACAATCTCCGGCTTGCTTCGATAGTTTCCACCGACAATGCATCAGTTAGTTCTGTCTGATCGCGCTTGAAAGCGGATGAAACGCTCAGCATAACCCAACCTGGGCATCACGAAGTTACTGCGTAAAAACGTTAAAAATTACACTTTTTATACCGGCTAGCAACTTTTCAACAGCATAGTTAATAGTTCCTGGTGCGATTAAACATGTATGCCAAATTTCTTTCTAAACAGACATTGCATGTTTTACATATACATTCACAACATAAGATTTGGATTTCCAGTTCTAATGATATGACAGTAATTGCTAATAGGGAAAAATAATGCTTGAAATATAGATATTAAGAGGGTAAGAAAAAGAGGCCATAAACCTGTAGTTAAAAAAATGCAAATGTGTCCTTTTATATATTCTGATACGTTTTAAAAAGTATGATTTTGAAGGTGGTGCAAGAAAATAGGCAATGCAATCAAAATTTATATAAATAAATGAACTATAATCTTATTTTAAAAATTCCAGTCATTAAAAAGGCACATAAGCAGTAAAAATAAAATATTAGACACAATTAAGGCAAACTATAGAAGAGATTTCAATGATTTTAAAAAGCAGTGTTTAAAGGTAAAAGGTTAAAAGTTGCGAAATTCTTCGTGTGAAAGTGAAAATGTCTAAAAAAAGCAATTTAACATTGGCAGAAGCACGCGAGATTATTACGCAGATGTGATTTAAGATTATAACAAACAAAAAAAGTGTTACAAATTGTGTTTAAATTAATTTTTAAAATTCATAATAAATGAGAAAAGGTCATGCAGGAACGGAACAAGTGTCACTGAAAAGTTATTTTTTTAAATTTTATCAGGGTGTAAAAATAGTTTGTATGCGATGAGATTTTTCAAAGTTATGGCAGAAAAACTTTAAATATTTAACCCCCTTTCACCCCCTTTAGGAGGAGCTAGAAAAGTTTTAATAGAGTTGTTAATCCTTCTAGGTGCTGAGGAACATGTGAGCCAAATTTCGTTCTAATTCGTGAAGAGGTGTGGAATTGTATAAGGTGCAAACACACAAACAAACAGAGATTGAATTTTATATATGTCACCGTTAAAGTGTATAATTCAGTTATTCTATAGAATAACTAGTTATTCTATAGATTAACTGATCAAGTCAGTTAAAGTGTAAAATAAATTATTTATTTCATACTTTACAAAGTTATTCTATGAAATAACTAGGTAGTCTATAGAATAACTAATGACAGGCCGTTAAAGTGTAAAATAAACATTCTGATATTAAAACAAGTCCGCTTTTTTATAACTTTTGATTGCATATCAGCCATAACCGATGGAAAATTAAAACCACTATAGCAGTGCCATAAAACTGTAATGTCGCTTTCTTGCCATATTATATTTATAGTTGGAAAGAGAGATTTACAGGAATACGTATTGAAAGGATGTCAATGACAGTCGATCTCGACGACAAACTTGGCGACTGTTTAAGCAACTTGAAGACGCATTTGGCGAATTTGGCAACAAAATAAAGGTTCCAGAATATACAGGAATTGTCTCGGTATCTCTATTAGGAACAAAGTTATGGACAAATTTCACTATAAACGCATATTCCTTACATTCAATGAGCTAGCGAAGCTACTAGGATCCGTCTCCCGCTGTTAGCGAAGCCGTAGGATGTTTTTAAAGTTAAAAAAATTTGCCCGGTACCCACTTCAGATGCCGCAGGCATCGCGAGCACAATTTTTCCTAATTCATGTAAGTATTTAAAAAACGCAATATCATTACATTTAATGAGCTAGCGAAGCTGCTAGGTTCCGGCTGCCGCTACTCGCGAAGACGTAGGATGTTTCTTAAAAATAAAAAAAAATCAAGTGCCCACTTCAGATGCTGAAAATACAAATAACCAATCTGACTAACAAACAGGCTGCATCATGTCGGCTATTTTACACTTTAACGATGCGTGGACCGTTATTCTATAGAATAACTAGTTAAAGTGTAAAATAAGAGTTTATTTAACACTTTAACTGACTTGATCAGTTATTCTACAGAATAACTCTAGGTGTTCTATAGAATAACGGATTTCATACTTTAACGGTAACATATATATAGATTTTTTGCTAATAGCGGATTGTCGGATAAGCTTAAAGATGTCATCTTTGGTCTAAGACATCAGACTGGTGATATCTGACACAGGGACGAAGATCCGTATTATGAGTTCTAACAGTGTCTTCACAACCGTCTTAGAAAGGAATAGTTTAATTTGTCCCCAAAAGGATAACCCCAAGTTATTTAGGTCTGGGAGGCCAAGCAATTGGTTCGGTGCGTCCTATCCAGCTCCTGGGAGCACGAAATTGGAAAAATGTGCTGCCACACTATCAGGCATAAACCACATGCTTTGTTGTACTGTGGCTGGCAAACCTCGCATAACTATTTTCGCGATTTTCCTCTACTGAAAACGGTTTGCGATAGCCCTTTCTTAAGTTAATTATTGTTCCTCTTGGTACTTGTTATTACCTCTCTGAGTATGCCGCCGATTCAAGACAACACTCTGTATATAATGAGCTTCTCCCACTGGCGGGGGACCACGAATGCATGGATGAGAAGTCGCTGAATAAGTAAGCGGGTTCCCCCTTCCCTAGTGGGTATAGTAATAGTGTGGGGTTGAGTTACTTCTACTCTTAGGACAAGACATACCTCCCGCTGGAGGGGTTGAGTTGAGACAAGAGATATGACTCCATCCTCAGATTCCGTATTAACTTCGTAAAGACTGCTATTGAGATTATCCCGGACGCTACGACAGGGTTGGAGTAACTCTTTCCTGGTATATTCCTCTCTTTCGACTGAGAAGTGCTATTTTTCGTAAACATTTCTGAGGTAAAGAAAGCGATATTTGAAATTGGAGCAGAATTCTTTGGACGATAAAAATAATAACTGTTGACTGAAAAACAGAACGAGACAAAAATATTTTTGTACTTTCATTTGTCCTGTTTTGTTTAAATGTCCTGAAAATACACACTTATGAGAAACAAATGAAGAGTTAAAGAAGAAGAAGATTTCAAACCTGACCTCCCCTATTAGAAAGATACACAATATCATAAAAAAGGGTGATAAGACATGAACTCAACGAAACGAGACAATTAAAAAAAAACTAATAATCGAAACTAAAATAAGAAAGAAAATTGCTGTATCAGAAATAAGATATATACTGTAAAAAATTATAATTAACGCAAAAAGGTGTTTGATATGAATTATTTAAAATCTCCAAATTCATCGGAAAGGAGAAAATCATTTACGGGATAATTATAAATGATGTGGACAGCTAGGCCCCAGATACTAAAAGACTGAAATCGCTGCAATAAATCAAAACTTACCAAATATGGGGATGAAGCTTTGAGATTGTAACGATGGTTTCAATGCCAAATGTATCACTATATCTTAACAAGTACATTTCTACCCAGTATCTGAAAAGTTGTTCACTTTTACCGTTTATTCAGAGGCAATAGACGATAAAATATTCATTTCAGAACGTTGCCAAATATTTGAAGAAAGCACGATTTCTGGAAGAATTAAATAGAGACCTCATTTAATAACAGGTGCAGAAGAGACTTAGTGGTCTAGTGTATAAAGTGAAATCGTTGTAAGGATCAATATTATGTGGAAGTCGTGAAAAGTGGTTTACGGTATGTTGCAATGTTAATAATGTTAAGTACCGTAGTTTTTGGATCAGTTGGTAAGCTGAATTTTAAATCTTAGCTACAGAGGGATATTTCCGGAGTAACCTCGTTATTTTAACTTGTCAAGTGAAAACGACCACACCTAATTTTCTTACTTCCACATTACATCAACGTAAGCACATGCGAATCCCAATAATGAATTCAACGTTAACATAGCTTTCATGCAAAGCGTTCATTCGAAATTTTTGTTTTTTACTTGAATTTACACAGTTCGTGTGTAGTGTAGCTGCAGGTTTAAAATGTCATTATCAGCCATTAATCTGTCAAATGACAGCAATTATGTAAACACGTGTTAATAATCCACAGATGTTCTGTATAAAAATATATATATCCAATCAGAATATTTTGGGGATCAAATCACGATGAATATTCTTTTTTTTTATTTTTATGTAAGCGAAATTCAAATAATAATTTCAAACTAATGAAGTGAAACTCTCTTAATTATCAAAAAAGAATTAATGAAACTACTGTTAAAATTTGAATAATAAGGCAACTATAAAACGCATTTGCTATTAATAAGATATAGTTATTAAGTAAATAAAATTAGTTTAAAATTAAATAAAAAATTAAGATACTAAATTAATTAAATGATAAAAATTGTAAAAAAGGATCTGAGAACCTAAAAATGTCACTAGCGCATTGAAAAATTGCCGGTTTTCGAAAATTAGAATAGAGCAGAATAGCATCAAAAGGAGAAAAGAATATAGAAAAATGCCGTTCAAAACATGAAATCAGAAAACTTAATAGACTTCTCCTCTCAACAACAACCTCTCAAGCACTGTCTTTCGCTACAGCTACAAGGGCTGAAAAATTAGGAAAACTTAACACAAATAGTTTTTCATAAATAATAGATAATGTTACCCTTATGTTACTTATGCTTAAAAGTTAGTTATTAAAATGTTTTGAGATATTTCCATTAAGAGCATTTCTAGAAATTGAATTCTCCTATTATATTTGTGAAAACTGCGGCAATGTTTGTAGATAAGATTATTTTAAGATTCAATGGTATTCGTATAACATTTATATTATATTTACGAAATTCTTTCACCTTTTAACTGTCTTGTGAGGCATTTGTTTTTGTTTCACAATTATTTATTATAAATTTTTTAACACTGCAAATAGTTCGAATGTTAAAAATGAAAAAAAAATACCTACTAGATATTGCTAAAAGTTCACAAATCTTATTTTTCAAATATTTTAATCGTTTGGTAAAATTTCCTAGATTTTTTTTTATGTTTTATACAAATTTTATTAAACTTTGCGCAGATTACAACAGTTTCCTCCATGGAGATAAATGGAAAGGAATTCAATAAACTAATACAAACCAAGAAATATCGAACCAATTGTTATAAAATTTCATTGGATGTAACTGAAGACTATTTCCTTTAAAGTGTGCAAATTTCAAGGCTCTGATGTTTTCAGTTACGACGCTGTGATTTTGGCTAGCTAGAAAGAGAAACTGGACCACAGTGGATCGGTATAAATTGTATGCGGAATTTCAATTTTATTAAATGTGGATTTTAAAAGAGATTTCGAACCAAGGGGATTTTACGAATTATTAAATGCTTCTTGAATTAATGGTAAGCGAGCGTGAAAGGCCATGGAAGATGAGTAAACAGCGGTTCCTGTCAGCCGGTGTAATTTCTGGAAGTTGGAAATTCTCTTATGTACTTGTGTTGCAGTATGCATAAGACAGCTGGCTTTAGAACTTTGTCTGTGATTGTTATGTTTAAAAAGACCAATCTAGGACATGACGCCTGACTGTGTAACTCTCTGTAACCCAAATATTAAAATACCTGGTTACCAATGAAAACAAACAGACCAATGGATTTGGAAACTTTTGAATTTAGCTCTGTTAAGTACTGTGCTCGCCAAATGTGGCAACCCCCAGGAAGTAGGTTTACTATTTTTGTAACTGAGCGGGACATAGCCAGCCAGAACTAGATTTGGTGGAGAGATGGGATGTGATGCAACGTTGCAATAGAATAAACCGCTTTTTATGGATCGTCGCCTCGTCATTTCTCTCCAAAGTTCTCACCGCAATCTACAGTCCACGCCTTTTATATCTTAGTTACGCCGCAACATATGTTATAGTTACCCCGCTATTAGTTAGAGCTATCGATTGTACTCAACATATTTAGTTGTCCGCAGAGGCCACAGTGAAGTAGAAAATTTCGTAGTTTGGACATTTATCTAATATAAATGTCAACTGATACTGATATAGTTGTGTTAAATCGCAAGAATCGCAAGCTACATACCTTCATTTCACAAAAAGAAAATAAATCAGAGACAGTAATAAAACGCATCTAGAGATTCTGACAAGAACTTCAAGAAAATTTGAAAAACTTCGAAATGAATTTTATAGAACGGTGCCAGATGACGATTTCGAGGAAATTGAATCCGGCCTATCCGAGATTGAAGACGACATCTTCCAAATAGAGGTAAGCCTCAAATCTCTACTGCATGAACTTAGATAAGACACATCTGATTCTAATTCATCGGTAGTCTTTTATTTTTAATTTGACATGATTTTACTATTGTTCTGGCGCAGTATAGTCAACTTCATGGCTCTTGCGCCAAAAAAACCAACACAACCAACCAACCAACCAACCGTTCCCCTCAGCAATCAAATTCTCCATTACTTCATGCGCTGTTGGCGCCACTGTTTTGTTATTCCAGCTTTATTTGTCCCCACCATATCTTCTAAAATATTCACATCGTAGTTTGTAATATGTTACAAATATCTGTTCAAAGCATCATGTGTTAACTTGCAGGCATGGGCAATACACGCAATAACAACGATTTCTCAAAAATAAATAAAAATCTTGATATCAACTGCTACTAAAAATCAATAATCACAAAATTCAGCAACGCTCAAATAAATATTCACTACACAAGATGCAATGCGCTCGCAATGGATTGCAAACGTGAAGTATTTTAGAAAATATTTTCGGTTGAGTTTGTATTTTTGTGAAAATACATAAAATTTGTATTTTGGTTCACATTTTGTGATCCGCATTCACACCTTACTATATTAAAAGCCTTGATATCCAAATTATATGACAGTAGTGGGTAATAGGGAAAAAATTCCTGAGATCTAGATACTAGGAAAGTAAAAAGAAACCAAAAATTTGTAGTTAGAAAATGTAAAGTGGAATTGTCCAAAGAAAGCAAATTAATTTTAACATTAACAAAAGCACGTGAGAGATTAAAAAGTGAAATGGGTTTAAAATGACAACAAACAAAAACGTTGTAAATTTTAAAAAAATTGAAAAATGATTAAAAATCAAAGAAATAGTGGTACGGAGATGGAACAGGTGTCGTTGAGAAACTTGTTTTTTAAATTTTAAGATGTTTCAAAAATCATTTTCGTCTTATGATATGTTCTGAAGTTACTGCGGAAAATTGTTCAAAATTACCCTTTTTAATTTCGCAAGCAACTTTTCAACAGTATAGTTAATAGTTCCTGGTGCGATTGAACATGTATGCCAAATTTCTTTCTAAACAGACATTGCATGTTTTAGATATACATTCACAGCATAAGATTTGGATTTACAGTTCTAATGATAAGGCAGTAAATGTTAATAGAGAAAAATAATGCCTTAAATATAAATAATAAGAAAGTGAGAAAAAAGACATAAACCTGTAGTTACAAAAAATGCAAAGGTGTCATTTTGTTGATGAGTTTTAAAAAGTATGATTTTGAAGGTGGCGCCATGGAGGTATGAATAAGGAGGAGTGGCCATTCCTATCCTTCCCTATAGGCGCGAGTGAAGTAACTGTCAGAGGAGTGGCGGCCATCTTTTGACTACCAGAAACTTCGCGGAGCCGCTCTGCCTTCAAGCGGAAGAAGGAGTAAGCTGTTCTTGGACCTTTTCTCTTATGACGGAAAATTCCGAAAACGCAATTGAAATAGTTTTGTTGATAAAACATAACTTTTTTATTCATTTTTTCAACATTATTTTGTTTCATAACTTATAGGGTACATGCTCCAGTTTTGGCCACTGCACCAGTTATGGCCACATTGGATCTGTTTTTCCAATAATTAACCAGTAATTTCAAATTAGCCAATAATAAGCATTCCAACACTTTAAGCAATCCTTATTTTACTATTTTAAATCTGATTGGTTCATTTTCTCAAATATATGACTTGTAAAAAAATTAAATGCATAATCATGTATTGTATACTCTCAACTGTTAAGGAACAAGTATTTGCAGTTTTTCATCATAAAGCTCTCAGAATTAAATGATTAATATAAAACTGATTACCCTTAAGGTTTATGAGGTAAGCTTTCTTTTTATTTCGATTTCATATCAAAAGTAATTATTTTTAAGATTAAATGGATGGTGGCCAAAACTGGTACATTAAATTTACTATATGTGCCAGTTTTGGCCATGTAGGTGGCCAAAAGTGGAACACTACATGTTCCAGTTTTGACCACATAACTTCATTATTGTGTTTTTAGCTATTACATAAATTTAAGAATATTTGGATGAAATAAAATCAACTAATTTAGTCTTGTTTCTAAAATAAAAGCAGCTAACTTAATTTTATTTCTAAAATAAAAGCAACTGATTTACTTTTGTTTCTAAAATAAAGTAAACTGATTTAGTTTTGTTTCTAAAATAAAAGTAAATGATTTAGTTTGTTTTGTTTTCATTTTACATAGTAATGGCTCCAATTAAAAGTAAGAAGGCAGGTAGCATTTCCATAAAAAAAATTTGTTACCATCTAAAGTTGGTAATGCAGTTAAAGCCATTCAAATGGAATGTCAAAAACATCTCCATTTTGAATATTTACCTCACATTTATGTTAGAAAATTTCAACTTGAGGAACCAGACTCGAGTGATGAGGAATATTCTTTTATATGCATAGATTGCTCGAATTTTAAAAATGATTCTCATAAATTTGATTAATGTTGCAATTAAAAATTATAAAAATACATATTTGTGGATATTGTTAGTGAGTATAATAATGCAAATTCTTGATTTGTAAGATTTTTTAAAAAAATCTAGGCTTTTGCAATGCAAGTTTATTCCTCTCCCCATTTTTTGTTTCATATTTTATCAAAAAATATATATGTGAGTATATATAGTTTGTATTTTATCAACCAAATTAAATTATTGTTTTCTGCATTCCTGTTTCTTTTTTTAAAAACTGAAATTTGCAGCTAAAATCAGCTTAGGTAAACTTTATTACATATCTTTATAAATTCCTAAAAAAAATCACATTTAAAATAACAGAAAATAATGTACTAAAATATATATTGCATAAAAATGATTTATTTTTACTTAAAATTTATTAAAATGTCTGTTAAAAGTATAATATTAGTGTGGCCAAAACTGGTGCATAGAGGTGGCCATAACTGGAGCAAATGGGGTTAATTTATTTAAAAATTCATAACTCAAAATCTAAAATTTTCTTCAGAAAAATTTTGTAACTAGCAGAAAGCCAAATAATAAAGGATAGTATAAGTATGATTTAATATGCTTTAAAAAGTCACCCACTGTGAAATTTCCATTTCAAATTTTCTCTTAAGGTGGCCAAAACTGGAGAATCTACCCTAGAGTTTTTTTCTTCTCCAAAAATAACGTTTTAAGATAGTTCAATTTCACAACTGAATGAGAAAAGAACTTCACAGCAGTTTTCGGGAACTTAGGTTTCTTCATATTTTATCAAGGCATTAAAAGTAATATATTACTGTTATTTAAAGAGGCAGGTTTCCAATTAAAACATTTCTTGAAAGAACATCAATTAAAAATCTCACATTATTTTTAATACAAACAAAACGATATTATCAAATGTACATGCTTTTTTTAAAGTTAGGATATTCAAAGGCAAAAATATTGTTATTTGCTAAAAGAATAGCAATAATCAACATTAAGAAATTTGAATAAACTCAAGGTTAATATACATAGTCCATAACCTACTGTTTATTAATTAACAGAGAAGTCTAATAACTTTTTCTTCTGAAAAGCACTTGTTAATATGAAGTGTACAAGATTGTAATCTACAAATATTAAAAAAAATATTTTTCACAAATATTGTGAAGTTAAAATGAAGGTTTAAAATGTTAACAAAAGTCTTTAACAACAAAAGATTAATGAAAAGAATATGTTTAAATTAAACATTGTTTTAAATTTTCTACCAAACATTTGAAATGGTTTTCTTGTTAATCAAATCAACTCGGTTTTCTTTTTTTTTATTGTAACAACTATACAGAGTGCTTCATCACAGGGTTTACAAACTTCAAGGAGGAGTAGGATACACCTAAGAGATTCTGAAAAAAACACAGAGGGCTAACTCAGTTTTGCACTTGTAATAATAATAAAAAACCTGATAAATTTTGATTCCTTAATGTTTCATCAAGTAATAAAAAGTAAAGCATTACTATAGCTTTAAAAAGGATTCCTAATTTAAATAAAACAAACTTCACAGTTTCCAAAATTTAAATGACTTTTAATAAAAGAAAAAATATAAATTAGATCAAATTTTTAATAGATGCACATACATTCTCCTCTTCAGAAAATGAGTAAACACCAAAGGAAAAACATAACTGTCACCATTAAACAGTTTTAACAACGACAAAACACGATAGCTCTATGACAAAACAAAACGTGCTTTGATTTGTTTTGGTAGTCACAATATGGCTCCACGGTTGCGGTTAAGACCTCACGAATTTCAGTGCATGCCATCTCCTGTTTATTTATAGCTCTATGGGTGGCGCTAGAAAATAGACAATACAATAAAAACTGATAAACTTTTAAATGAAGTATTATAATCTTATTCACTGACATAAATTTTAAAAAATACCAATCATTTAAAAGACATATATGCATTAAAAATTTACTAAAATATGATACAAAATTAAGACAAATTAAAGTAGAAGTTTCAACGATTATAAAAAGCAGTGTTTAATGCAATTTACCGAATGCGTTTATTAAGAGTTGAAAAATTCTGCGTGTGAAAGTCAAAATGTCTAAAGAAAGCAATATAGCATCGACAAACGCACGCGAGAGGCAGATGTGATTAGGTTCCATATTACAACAAACGAAAGATTGTTACAAATTGTGTTGAAATTCGATTTAAAAATGTATTATAATTGATAAATAAAGTCTCACAGAAATGGAGAGATGTCACTGAAAATGTAATTTTTTAAAAGAAGTTTGGAATTGTATAAGTTTCAAACACACAAGCAAACAGACATTGAATTTTATATATTAAGATTTTAATTAATTAATTTTAGACATGTTGAAATTCAAAATTATGCTTTGTTAATATCTTTTTTCAAATTATGTTATTCAAATTATAAGTTTGTAAATTTTTGTTTAAGGGGGGGCTTTCAATAATCTTTCTTATACCGTCAAGAAGTGTGGAATTATATAAGGTTCAAAAAGACAAACAAATAGACATTAAATTTTATACATATAGATTTCGCATATTCTCCCAAAACAAAAGAAAATGGTTCATCGGAGATTACTGGAAAATAATCTGATGCGCGACAGAAGCAAATATCAGAAAACTGTATCATTTTGTATAAATTCAATGTTTAAAAACCGCCTATCTCAATTTAACAAAGTTTCAAAGAAATAAACTGAAATTTTTGCAACCAATAACGAATAATTCAGAATTTTTTTTTTCACATCTGATAGGAACATGGAAACATGTGGTCTTATGTTCATACCAGATAAAAAAAACTGAAATATTCGTTAATGGTTAGGAAACATTCAGGTTTTTCTTCCTCTTTGAGATTTTTAAGAAACGAAATACAATATAGGATTTATATGCAACCTATAAATATTATTTAACACATATCCTGAAACAACTGTCAGCAACTCTGATAATTCCTAGCAATGCTGTATACAGAACCGAATCGTTAAGTACAATTCAAATCAATGGTTAAGAATAGAAAGGGATACTAGGTAGTTAAGTTTAAGAATGACTTAAAAAGAAGAAATTTAAAAAATTATTTTATGATTAATCTTATGATTCAGTGTAAAATAATTATTTGCTGTCGTTGCCAGTATCAGAACATATCTGTTCCAGCAAGAATCTCCGCCTGCAGTTTTCACACACAAACACTATCTTTCCTGCAATTTGGAACAGATAAGCCTTGCAAAATTCTTTTTGAAGGATACAAAATTTTGTATACAAAGAATTGAACTTGTCATATCTCCATCCAAGAAGTCCGTGTTATTTTAAAATATGCATAACTTGAGTTTTAATCTGCAGTATTTCATGCTGCTTTGCACAAAAATTCTGAGCTCTAAGTTTTCAACGAAAAGATATTGTTGAATAAAATTGAGCCAAAAAAATCGACAATTGAAATCAACAAAAATCACTGAACATAAAGTAATTTATTTGAAATAAGTTGAAAACTGGTTTCCGCGATAAATATATAACATGACTCGTAAAATCGGCAAAATATTCACTTTAAAACAGGTTTTCTACCAAGTCAAGAAACACGATGTCTTCCTTTCACATTTCAATCTCATCAAGCGAATGAATTTGTTTAGTCCAATCGAATTCACCATGAAACATTCTCAGGGAAGCTCTCAAATGTCCAATGTTTAGTGTAGTTTAGTTTAGTTATATTAACGTCCCGTTTTGAAGCAACACGAGGGCTATTTTGGGACGGACCTCGTAATTTTGAACCTCGGTCAGGTGACGGGGACGCTGCCTGGGCTGGCGCCGCCCTCTCCAAGCTCCCACGCCACACCAACGGGAGGACGTTTGACCACTACGTATGATTTAGCGTGCAACAGGCCCCATACACAGCGGATCTTCAGTGGAATCGGGTTTCGAACCTGGAGCCCTCCGGCCCCAAGGCCGATGCCTTACCACTAGGCCACCGCGGCCCTCAATGTCCAATGAATCGAGTTATCTAATGTACGCACTGAAAATTCCACCGCAGGGACAAATACAAAATAATTTCAAATATGATTTTCAAGTAACTTCAACAGAATTTGATATTATACAGTCAAAGCGAATAATCTTTCCAGTCTGTCTGAAGAACTCAGCTGTTCCAGAAATCAGTTGCATGAAAATAGAAATTTCATTGATTCCGTAGTCTCCAATAAACACTGTAGTATCGACAGCTCCGGAACCCTAAACTTGAGGGAATTGAAACAACTCAACATGCAATATCAGACCGAAAACATCGGGCATACCATTCCGGAAACCCATGAATGGCGAACGTCTTACCAGGATCATCCTCAAGCGTTTGATATGCAACCAAGAGTACCAATGCCTCCTTTTTCATGACAGTTTTCATAAGACAGATGTGTCTCGAATGAAAATTTTCATTTCAGTCCATCAGACTTTAAATCTGGAAACAAAGAAATAAATTATCGTGAGAACGCGTTTCAAACAAAACATCATGGATGATATTTATGCCCTGGTTATACAAGTATAAATAATCCGACATTTTCTGATCAGTATTTAGCAAACGAAGCATTTCTTTCTTTGAATCAGCAATGCCTACAAGAGAATATGATTGCACACTCTTCCCAACAATTTCAAGGCAATGCAATGATTTCTGAAGAACTCCATAACACATTTCAAAAACAAGAAGGACTACTAACACTTGCAGACACAGAACAATCCAGACATATTCAGACTGCTTATAACAATCAGGGCATTCAACAATCAATGACTTATACTAATGAAAACTTGTTTCAAGGAGAACACCATGGTGATTATTCCTACTCTGAAAATACAAATATAGAAAATTCAACATTTTCTAATCAATATTTAGTAAATGAAGAACCTCTCCCTTTGATTTAGCAATGCCTACAAGAGAGCGAGCATATCCATCCCACCCAAGTACATAAAGGCAATCGAAGGATTTCTGAAGAACTCCCTGAAACGTTTAATAATCAAACATGTATCCGAAGAAGTTTCGATCCAGGACATTCCGTACACGATCAGACATTTTGTAACAAACAGGGTATTCAACAACCAAGCACTTATACTGGTGGAAATTCGGTCTTTAGCCCACGAAATAATCCAACATCAGATATTCATAGCAATCCTCACCAAGTACATGAAACTACGTTGAACTTTCGCAAAAACATAAATTTAGGAATCGATTGTGATAAATTTTGGAACAAGTCTTATAATTCTAGTTAAATAAACTCACCAGTCCCCAAATCAGACTATCTGAATCAAGAAACATTCACCAAACCAACAGCAACTGATGAGCATAACAGGCATAAGTTGGATTTTTGCCCTGTTTATGCAACAACAAGAGGCGAATTTCTGCCCTTGACACCGCTTGCGAGTACTCATCACAAAAATAAGACACATTATTCGAAAACTTTAAGTTCGGAATCAAATACCATACATTGCTCAGGTCAGCAATACGGAAACTGGTTTCGATGTAACATATCTACAAATGTAGACAAAAATCAAAATTTAATTACTTCTTACACTAATGATGTAAATATACTCCAAGGTTATAATTATTTAACGGATTCGTCCAAGAAAGAAATCAACTTCCCCAGAAATCATGATTTACGAAAAAATTATAATGGAGAATCTCTAAATCGAGAACTATTTGCTTTCTCCCAGTATAAATATTCCTTTTCCAATGTAATATTTGTCCTAAAAGTTTCACGCAAAGGTCTTCTCTCAATTACCACATCCGAACCCACAGGTATGAGCGGCCATAAGAATTTAATTTTGACTTTCCAGTTTCAAGGTAAGAACGACTCTTGATGTACAAATCCAACTACGATTCTCGCACATAAAAGTAAGTGGTTTTAATGGTGTCATAGTTTACAGCAATTTCAAACAAAGAAAGCGTATCTTAACGCTTTACAGCAATTTCAAACAAAGAAAGCGTATCTTAATGCTCATGTGATCAAAATCCAACCAGCAGCTGTACTCATTCAAATTTTCTTTCTGAATGTACTTGCATTCTTCAGAATTTTACAAATTAGTGATTGAAATATTTAATCTCAACAAAATAACAATGGAAACTCCTTTGCACATTCGTCGTAGCAATTCTGCAACGAAGATGCTCGAAAGTTTTAATTTTTTTTAATTCATCCAAAATAGAAATAGCTGATATATAATACTTGATCATTTTTAAAAATTTTAAATTGTTATGATAAATAAAGATGAAATATTTGTTCATTTTTAAAACTTTTATTTAAATATAATTATTTTTTTATTTTTGTTTTAATGATGCTGTCTTTTTCTAAATGCTATTATTACTGTGAAGAACTGTTCACAATTTTCTGCATAATAAACTATCTAACCTGAAATAAAATTTATAAATCATTTTGGTGAACCCGTAATGAGGATTACAGATCTCACGCATAAAAATTTTATTTTAGTACCAATTGAAATGATTCTATAATTAATAACAAGAATACATGAGCATTTAAGTATATGATCATTGAATTAAAAAGATATTCTTAAAATTTTCTCTTTTTTCAGAAGGCGTATAAATAATCCCTAAGAAAAATAAGAATAGAATTTAAATCAACTTTAAGAGAAAATGACTGGTTTTATATTTCAAGAAATGGTAAATGAATGACTTGTGAATTTAAACAATTCAGATTGAATTTTCTTACTTGTTTATTAACCCTTAAAGTAGTATGTCCGGAAATTTTCCGGGCCTCGAATTACCACAATTTTAAAATTAAAAATTGAAAAAAAAGTGATTCACTGTATATATAAACATTTAAACTGTGCTTTAGATTCTCAAGTTAATTAGAATGACGCCGCATTTCCTAAATATAAGGTGTCGTCTAAATAGATAGTTCAGAAAACTAACCACTTAAGGAGTTAACCACTGTAATTTATGCATCGGATTATTCCTTCCAATTTAAAGCTAAGTACACTAATGTAACAAACTTGAATGAACGTCCTGCTCGAAATGGATTCCTCCTACGATAAGCGGTTTCTATAGGGACTGCCGTCAACGAGACAGCTTTGCGATGAGACTTCTCGTGGCGGACAGACAGGAGTTGGTTTTATATTTAGCGGAGTGACTCAACGCTCCAGGCAATTTTTATGTTAGAGTTTTGGATTGTATAAGTTAAATTTTCTTTTAATCTTAAGATATTGTCTTAAAGATTTAAAGAATCGCATAACACCGGTTAGGAATAAAATATATTTATTAGCTTAAAACAAACTCGAAACATAAGAGAACAGAGACCTTGCCGACTACTTTTGGGACTCGCCATTTAGACACTCATGAATTATTCCAGATTCTTATAGCTAGAATTTTAATTTTCCGTTGGATGCATCTAATCTGTGAGATGAAGCACCCATATTCTTTTGTACCGAAGAACGAGTTTTACCGAGAAAGGTATGGGTTCTCTAATAGCTTCCTGGCTCCCTACCACTCACACTAGGGTAACGTCGATTTTTTTTCTATAGTTTTTTTTTATGTACCTTAGGGGTATCTTCAACTGATAGATGAGTTGCATCCGATTACGTTTGTATTTTTGATTCTCTGAATTGTTTTTAATTTTTCTTTTTGCATATCTTCAAAAGTCCTTATATCTGTGTCCTAGTCCCTAACTCAATGATACTAATCGTTATGTCGACTACATTGTCTCAAAAATGTCGAATTAGTTTAGGCTCTCAACGACAACAGTTGTCACTGCTAAAGAACCTTACGGGAAAACAAACGTCAAATCCATCCTGAATTAATGGATATTTTATTAGTTGAAATTGCAAGGAAAAACAAAAAAAGTTCTTTAGAAACAAAAATATAGCTATGTTTGAACGAATAGTTCAATTTCATAAGCTTTTTCTTATGTCTGAGCAATAATGTAACTTTTAATCTCACAGATGAGTTGCGCCCGAACGTAGGCGACAAGGTTAAATAAACAATATGAATTAACAAAGAAATTCTCGGATAAATCTACCGTTGCTCGAACCACGGACAAATAGGTTTACATTCCAACTTTCTGTCCACTGAGACATGGCGATAACTGACTAGGTTGATTTGAGCTGCAATTTCTTTTCGTCTTGATATTTATTACTTTAAAGCTGCATCTATAATTGTATAGAGATTAAATGAAAATAAATAAGAAATATTTAGTATTTTAGGTAGGGGAGTTGAAAAGAAGGCCCGAATCTTGTATTGCCGATAGGCCTCTATTGTGCTTGATCCGGCCTTGTTTATACTTTCGGCATTGAGTGGTAGATATGAATAAACATAACAAGATATCACTAAAAAAAGCACGCTGTATAGAAGCTTTGTTTTTTAAAATCGATTTTGTACATAAAGCGTATGAAGTCTTCAGCGAATGAATGTGTGATTTATTTCCATCACTTAAGGAATTATGATTACCATTCAAGTAAACGAAGTTTTGCTTCATTTAGAGATTTTGAGAAGTTTGTTACCATCCAGGGGTAATGAAAGAAATTAATCTAGTGCACCATTAATATATTGAGTACACCTTCTCGTCAACTTAAGACCATCCGCACTTACGGCAAAAAATAAATTTCAGATTTTAAATTTAAAAGTAATTTCGGGTTTTAATTTTGTTTACGTGACATTACAACAGAGTACATTTCATGCATTTTCATATGATGCAAAATGATTATACAAACTTATATTGAACTTTCAAGTACAATTTTTATAACCCAATTGAATGAAATTATTGATGCAAATATAAATCCGAATTATGACCTGTCCGTTGGTAAGGAACCCAGTCTTACTTCAAACAAACGCTGTATAGTGTTTCAAACTCTACATACATGAGCAAGTAAAGAATCAAAGTGCTTCAAAATTGAAATATGTAAAATATTATTTGAAAATAGGTACCCGCTTAAACCAAACGAGCGAAATTCGCTCCGATGGAGCGAATTTTCGCTCCTTTCCGTACTTGAAACTGCATCGTCCTTTCGGAGAGTTTTACAATCCTTCCGCGGAGTGAATTTCGCTCCTTTTTTGTATTGAACGATATCGCTCCTTTTCCATCAGATTTTAATATTAAAAGGAGCGTGTTAAAAGAAATGCTCCTTTTTGAGCAATATTTTAAACAATGATTTCGTTCTTTGTTGATTAATTTTTAATGTGAAAGGGAGCGTTTATGAAAGAACGCTCTTTTTTGGAAATGCTTTCATTACTCATTTCGATCCTTTTTGATTAATTTGTAACTTCATTCAGAGCGTTTAAAAGAAAAACGCTCTTTTTCTGGAAATGGTTTTATTAATTTCGCTCCTTTTGGATCAGTTTGTAAACTGATCGCTTTTTTAAAAATGCTTTTAATATTGATTAATTATTAACCTTTTCTGAACGTTTAAAAGAAAACATTTTTTTAAAGCAATAACGAGACCAGTGACTTTGTACTTTATAAAGAGCATTATGAATAAATATCCCCCTTGAGGTAGTAAAATGCTGCTTATTATTTTATCCTAGTAAAGATTTTTACTAAACAAAAACGGTCTTTTACCTTAGTTTCATCACTTCTGCTATTTTAAAAACTAGTAAGAAACAATTTGGAGGGGGGTGCTTCTTTTAATACCAGCATTATTCTGTACAGTACAACAGATTTCTATAATGGAAACAATTGTAAACTATATAGCACGGTTTATAATAAATAATTTTTTAATAACCCAGCTAAAAAAAAATGCAGAAATTTTTTTTTAAAGTTTTCTTAAAAGATTTCTGCAAATTTTTTGAAGACAAAAAAATCTGCAGTTTTTCTTCAATTTAATCTGCAGAAAATTTTCTTCTTGTATTTTTCTTTTAAATATTCTTCAGATTTTTTGAAGACAGAAGAAATCTGCATTTTTTCTTCAATTTAATCGGCATAAAATTTTTTTATTATATTTTTCTCTATATATTCTGCAGATTTTTTGCAAGACAGCAAAAAATCGGCATTTTTTCTTCAATGTAATCTGCAAAAAAAATTTCTTATTATATTTTTCTGTAAATATTCTGCAGATTTTTTGAATAAAGAAAAAACTGCATTTTTTCTTTAATTTAATTTAATAAAATATGCAAAAAAATTATTTTTTCTTTAAATATCCTGCAGATTTTTTAAAAATTTCCATTTTGTCTTCAATTCAATTTGCAGTTATTTAGCAATTTTCACAAAATCATTAAACTTGACCAATATCTGTTTTTTTTTAAGATTTAACTGTAAATACATATTTTTCACCATATTCTCTAATATTGCAATTTTATTTTCCATTTATCCTTTAACAACATCAAAAGCACACAACACACGTTATTTGCATGAATTTTACTCATTCTTTTACGAATTATAATTTTTAGAAAATATTAATTATAAGGCTTTTGAGTTTGCACCGACTAGTAAAGTCTTGACAGACTGAGTCAGCTTAAAAAATATAATACAAGAGGGTGGATGCAGAAACTGTGAAAAAAATTTCCCTGACTAAACTTTCAACATTTCCCTGATTTAAGGCTACTAATTATATTAGTTTCCTGGCTTTCTCCCTACTCAGAATCACTGTATGTGTACAATATTCATTATTAAAAACACTTTTACCAGTTATTTAAAATGAAAAAAATATAAAATTTAATTTTTAAAAAATGGAATGAATATCTTAAAAAATGTATTAAAACGGTATATTACATTTCTTATATGTAAAAGAATATTGGAAATTTTAACAAAATACTTTGTTTCTAAAACTGCATAAGAATTCTAAGAAACATTAAAACTACTCTTTGCAACACAAATTAAATTATATTAACAGTAAAGGTTATTATGATCTTTGCTCAAAACTTCAATAACTAATTAGTGCTCTTTGTATTAGTACCAGAATAACATTTTGGAACATAAATATAAAAATAGTATAATTATACGTATCTAATAATATATATTTTTGCAAAGATCTAAACAAGAGAAACTGCCGAAATATTACTTCAAATCTTTATTCTTTAACAAATCATAAGAAATTAATTGCTCTAATCAAAAACTTATGCTTTTATAAATGAATAAGAGTTTTTTTTATTCCATTTATTATTACAAATAATACTGCACATAAGATACTAATTTATAGATAATAACTCAAGTAACAAATAACAGCAGCACAGTATTTTTATACATTTATTACAACATAAAAATACATTTTTACATAAATTCACTGTAGTACAACCAAGTATTACACTTCCTACAATAACAACCAAGATGAAAAATGCTTACTGAAAAAGAATCGAACTGATGATAAATTACAAAATAAAAACTTATTATAATAAGTACCCAATTGAGATAATCAGAACTGCACATGGGTTAAAAGCTTAAAATAAATTTGAAGAGAAAGAATGTACTTAAATGTGTTACAATTAAATTTAAAATTATACTATATTTACATGGAAGCAAAATGTAACCAACTAGAGAGTATAAATGTTATTGGTGTAAAGGCAGTTTTAAATACAGGTAAAACATAAATAAATAAAGAAGATGTTACTTAAAAGTCTCTTGATTACACACCCCAAACAAAATTTTTGACATTCATAAAAATATTACACATATTTATCTGTAAATTTTATACGTAAAATTAACAAAGTGTCTGAATTTATTGAAATACATTGCACACATAAAAAACTGACTTCTAAAATCACAAATAAACACATAAAAGTTACCCCCCACCAAAAAGAACTCACTTGGTAATCAAATATATTATTAAAGATAGCCATTTCCTGTGTAAATTTCTTTCTGCTATATTCATGCAAAAACAAATTTTCCAATAATAAAAGCTCATTATTTGTTTTTCTAATATTTGCATACATGGCAAATGTGCATTTTAGACTCTTTTCCAATGCAAAATCTTGAATTATTTACAAATAAAACTGATGCTTCTGTATAAAATATCTACAGTTATATTTTGGTAAAATTCATATAAAAATATCACACATAAAATTCTCACTTACAAATAAATATAACATTTCTCTACTTTTAAATCTATAAGTGTTCATATACAATCATTCCTGACTAGTAAAAACACACTAGTAAACATATATCACAAATAAAAGACTAAATCTCACTGCTTTTTATACATTTATTTTTGTTTCAATGCAATATATAAATGCAATTCTGAACTGAAATATTTCAAGATATTTTTCACAAATATAAGCTTCTAAATAAATATAATTTAATAAAATTCTTTTAGTTTTCCTTGATTGCCTAATGAAGCTTTTAACTCCCGAAACCTGCAAAATAAATTATTTAATTAGAGAAAAATTTCTGCAACGTAGTGAAGGACATAGCTCACAGATTTTTTTTAAACAATTGGTTTTTGTCACAACAATTGAAAAATGTTCTGTAAATGTCTTTTACAAACTAGTGGTTTAATTATTCTTATATACAGAACAGTGAAAAAGGGAGTTTTAATGAACCTTTTGAACAAATTATGGAATTCGGTCTTGTCATGTACTCCCCACACCATTCTATTATGTTTGGTTATTTTTAAGATGAGGCACACATCCATTTGTTTCGCACATATCTTTGCAAATTTTTAAACAATATTTAGCTTTTTGTTTTGAAGTATATCATAGGACCTCTGTTAACCTTAGATACCTGTTATATAAAAGTTATAGTAAGAATCTTTAGTTAGTAACCAAGCAATGGCTTGCAAAATTTTAAACTAAAGCAAAAGTTAACTCTATATGAATGAGAGAAATAAAAATATTCATAAAAAATTGTTCAATTTTTTTAGTATAAGTTGCAAAGCATTTGCAGCTATATTAAATAGATGGATGTCACTAATAGATGGATTTTCCTAAACATATGATAATTTTTAATTAGTTCACACAAACACAGTTATATTTCTAAGAAAAAACAATCATATTTAGAAAAGAAGTTATGCATTATATAACTTTCTAAAGCAAATTCATTACTAATCTACAATGAAAAAAATCAATTTTATTTATTCAGTCTTACTATCTACTTCTTCAGAGAATCTATCTGTAACAACTTTTTGGCATTTGAAACAAGCCCTCCATGCATTTTATAAATGTCAGTGTCGATTAAATAGCATAGCCTAAAATCAATAAAAAAAAATCAAATTTCTTAAAATATATAAAGATATTTACCCTACAGCACTGAGTTCAACATCTAGAGTACATTCTTATAGGGAAGTATGAAGATACGAGAGAAATGGAAAAAGCTAATTGTA